>VZTJ01002530.1:139514-245559 GCA_013397795.1 Orthonyx spaldingii | reverse complement strand
AGGAAAAGGAAGGAAGGCAGGCAGGAAGGCAGGAAGGAAGGAAGGAAGGAAAGGAGCCCATTTGGCTGTGAGTTCCCCGGGTGGGTGTGGAGGGGTTGAAGAGTGAGTCTGCAGGAAGGTTCATCAGAGCAGGACAATTCCAGAAGGTGTAAAAGATACTGAGCTCAGGACCCCCTCCCACCACACCAGCTCCAGCACAGGAGGAGGCCTGCACACCCCTGCACGAGCCACAGCCATGGCAGGAGCACGGAGCTTCCCTGGGGTCGGCCGCTACAGCACTGGAATTTTCCAGCCCCAGGCAAGGACTGGCTGAATCCTGCATGGCGCAGCATGGCACGGTCAATGTCTTGCACGTGAGAAAGACTGAAAACCTGTAGTTAATAGTTCAGCAAGGACAGTTATTATGTGTCTAAGCCACAGGGCAGAGAATTTGCTCAGAGGCTGGGAACAGTCAGACTCCTATTGTCCCTGCTCAGGTTCAGCAGATGAGCACCTCTATCACACCGCCCTTTCTTTGCAGGATAAAGTTGCTGGAAAAGTACCTGGCTCTTATCATCCGTATGCCTGTTCAGCGCTTTGCCCCCTTTTATCCAAACATCTTACATGTCTTTGACCAAGCAGAATTTTAGTAGATTTTTGACATGCTACATTGCTCACCAAAGATACCTTCTCTGTTCTTTTCATACTTGTCAGGTGTACAGAGCTTGGCAGTGATTCCTGAGGACAGATATACACTGCTTATCTGTTGCCCATAAACTGCTGGAAACACGTGATGGAGGAACAAGTATGCCTAAAAACACAACTAAAACAGCAGTAAACAATCAAGATAATTTTGATATTTTCTTATGGGCAAGTATGTGTAGTTTGAGGACAAATATTTGAAGACGCTAAATGGCAAGCAGAATTAGTTTTGCTGCAGATAAATGTCTTTATTTCTCTAATTACAGAGAACTGACTGGCAAACTTATTTTAGTATTAATAGATGCTTTTCTCATAAATGCCAATTCAGCAAAGGGATTCTTAATTCGTAATTTTGGTTTTCAGTCAGTAATCTCAGCCTGAGCATAGACATATGCCTTCTGCACACACAGAAATACTTGCATCTTCTTATTCTGTTTTACAGGAAACAGTTCAATCCTGTACATTAAGCAGATTTGGTAAGAAATTGGTAAGTAATGAATGGAAACCTATTGTAAGTAATAATCTGAAAACAGAATTTTGCTTTTTAACAACACTACAGGAGGTCCGTAAGCATATTTCAAATGATATTTTAATAACTGATGCTTAAATACTTTTAAAGCAGCACTGTAATTAGATGTGTCTCTTAGAAACTTTCAGTTAAATAATTGCACACTAATGTAAAGAAAAACAGCTTTTCACTAAACAGTTTTTGCTTTCATCAGCTGAGATTAATACACTTAATAAGCAGTTGTTATTAAACTAAACATTCAATAATGAGTCATTATAGCTATATTAAATTCTTAGGGCCAAGTGCTGCAGCTTATACTCCTGGAAGTGGGCAAAGTTCCCATTGCGTGACTGGGAGCTTTAACTGTGTATGAATTTTACGACTTGTCTCAAAACTAGCTTGAAAAACTAACAGGGAAAAATTACACTGTGCTGAAGCTGAGTTTGAAAACAGACATTTGAGTTCTTATCTATTGCCTCTGCCTTAAGTCATATACTTGCATTACATCTGCATATATTTCTTGCACCATTCATCATTTTACAACAGCTAAAAAGGAGATGTCTAGTTCTAACTTCATGATATTTCAGTTTAACATAACTACTCTAAAAGTCATCATAGGAACTGAGATGTCTCTGGAGATCTTGCTCGCTTTTTCTTTCTTGAATATGATCTAGTTTTTGAGTAAGAATACCATTCAGATCTAAAAAAGGATTTTAAAATCACTTTTGAATCCATAAAAATTCTGTTAAAACCAACAAAATTATGAACTCAAGTTGACTTAAAAGAGAGACTTTTAAAAAATTTGTCCTCTTAGAGGCCACAGGAGACGTTTCTGAAGTATGTATTTTTCGTCATTTTAGGGAGCCAAAATTAGCATCCTACCTTTTTTAGTGAACTAAAAATCTTAAAAATTGATGATGATCAGGTGAAATACCAGAATTTCTAACCGGAAGTTAAATGGCCTTATGGATAACTATTTTTATTCAAAATGCAAAGTTGTTCTATGAAAACTAGTAAATACTCTTGCATATTGTTGAAAATGTATTGGTTTTTAGTAATGACATACTTTTTAAATGTGAAGAGGTGTCCAAATCAGCTGCAAACACTTCCACTGAAGTCTAACTATTTTAAAAGACCTGAGAAAGCTGTAGTGATAGAACAAATATACAGCAGTTCTTGGTGTGGCATTCTAGTTAGCAAAGATGTGAACTAAAGGACTTCACTGGACACATGTAATATCTTTTTATGTGGTGGTTCATGGTGCATTTTTTGTCCATGAAATTTGAGTATTACCTCTACAAAATATTTTTACTAGATCAGTATTGGATATAGGAGTTTAAGGTTTTGTTCTTGTGTATAATTTCTGAGCCATCAACACATCTTCTCCATCACTTGTTAGCAACAATTAACTTTCCAGCTTTAAAGCACAAATATTGTACTTTCTGCTAAAGTGACAAGAATATGCATAGATTTATTATCCTTGTGAGACATGAAGCTAATAATTTGAATTTGAAAACAGTATTCTGTTCCTTTTAAAGTTTAATACTTGTAGTTAAGAACAATTTAGTATAGCAATAGTCCTTGAAATGTTCAAATACTTTTGAGACTTGATCCCGGCATTACCACTTTAAAAAAGGAATTACTCCTTTTTTTTCTTCAAATAATGTTGTTTGGGAGTGCAGGCTGCACAATCCACAAATGCCTCAGTGTGGATCCCAAGTGGAGTTTGTGCTTGTTATGTAAATGAGTTGGTTTTGAGCTTGTTAAGTAGAGTGGCATTTGAGCTTTCTCAGCCTAGAGCTCTACAAGGTGAATGACTTGCACAAGGACTCCATGACGCTCCTTCTCAATTTACCTTCAAACTCCCTCAAGCCTTAAAAAAATCAGTTTCACTATAACAAGAGTTTAGCCTTTAACATGCAAAGCTCACAAGCCCTTAGTCTTCAAAAGGCCAATTTAACAGGAACAAGAAGAAAACCCCACAACACAAACTTGTTTCATTAAGTCTGCAGGTGAACTGCATAGTTAGTGGAAATTCTAGATTCTCCCCAAGTCTGACATTGGAAGTTTGAACCCAAAAGAAGGAAAGGTTAGAGGTTATTTAGCATCAGTGGATATACTGATATATGAGTTGAGTTTTACTCAATATCATATAGGTTTAAAGCAGTTTCAGTGAACGACTAATTAAAATCACAGAAATTAATGGAGTACACCACTGATTCACCAAGGGCAGTAGTGGCAAAACATGCCACTGCCTTTCTTTGGTGAGAAGAACTGGTCTGTGGGTTTAGGGGAAATGATAGACCTAATTTCTCTGTGTCCAACTAATGAAACTGATCCATCTCATGAGATTGGGTGGTTTAAGGTGAAGAACATCACAAGGATAGTAAGGAAGGTAGGATTCCGGCTAATGGGAAGCTAATGATAAGTCATAAACAGTGGGAATAATAAGGCTGCAGAGGAGTTATTAGTGGAAAGGTTGACCTGACTTTAGATATGAGCCAATATTTTCGTCAATTATGTATCAGAAAGTGAGAATGTGCTATTGAAATTGCTTGTGATATGAAGCTGGAAATCTTCATCGACATGAGAAGTAAACTTTAGGAGGATAAGGAATGCACTTAGGAGATCCTGTATGATGAGAAGCTTTTTTGTCCATCCAGAGAAAGTTTAGCAAAATTATTGTCTCATTCAGGCCTGCTCAGTTTGGTGTTGTATTTATGATTTCATTGTAAGAAGGTTCCAGAACCATAAACACCTACAAGGGCTTTGTCTCTAGTATTTTGAAGTACAAGGTTATTTTAAAAGGCAGTGATTGTGATGATCTCTGTGGCTCTGTAAGCACATGCTACCACTGTCAGAATCAGCCCCCCATTGCTGGGAGCCAGGTACACAGCACTAGCTGCACCAGCAGACCCTCCTTCAACAAGAACAGAGAGCCAGCCCTCTGCTCTCATTTCTAGGATACAGGCCTAATTACCTTCAGGTCCAGCTGATTGCATTCTTCTAGGAAATCTCCGCTGGAAATATGAAACCTCTTGCATTTCTCTAATATCTGCACCAACAGGCAAAGTAATACAGGCTTTGCAATAATTAATTTATAAAAATAATCATGAATTGTATTTGCACATCACATGAGAAAAGTATTACAGATTGTGTAACTAACCTGATGGAGATCAACCATCCTGCTCTGTCACCTGCAGCTGTGAACGCTTGGGCTGAATGCAATCCATGCAAAACCACAGAGACAAATGTCTGCAGAAATATTAGGGTGGAATTGCAAGCTCACCCTCAGGAATTATTATGTTTTGGTGTGTTGTTGGAGTCTGAGCTTAAGGCCAGAGTTCATTAAAGTATTATCAGACTGCTGCAAGAAAAACACAGAAAAGCACAGCTACTTGAACTTTCCCACTCAAACCAATGCTTTGAATATTTTCTGCATTGTTCCTGACAAGTTTTAAGTTACAATATCAGTCATGTCTAATATGTTGAAAGGTTGGTAAGGGAACTAATAAAAGCTTGCTATTGATCAGGCATGTGCCTTGTAATAAGAATCTGCAATAATTTGAGTAGCAATGATAGTTTCTAAGAGAATTGCCACATACATAATGCCAGTGATTTCTAGTATTTTCTGCTCCCTGTGGGAGGATGGACATATATTACTGGAATTTGCTGTATAATGATTCACAAGAAAGGCAGTTCATAGTCCCAAATCAATTATTATCTGTCTTTTTAGGATCAAGACTACATGTGATTAAACTTCAGAGTAGATACATGTGTATGCTACTCCCACTCTAAAATAATATGTCAAAAGCTCTTTAATAATATTTGTTCATGGTTTTATTATTTCCCCTTCATATCCCCCTTCATATTCATTCTTTCCTCTTTATGTTTAACATATGTGTTATTAAGTCAATGAAATTTAAGAGTAGCTTCTGAAAGAGAAATGTGTGCACCTTACTTCACTGAGCAGCTCGGTACAGCTATACCAATTTACAGGTTAAAGTCTGCTCTCACAGTGGGATAAATCTGGAGCAAACTGCCTTAAATTGGTAATGTTAATATCTTTTTACACTGAGATAACAAAGCAGGACTTGGATTCAATAATTTCTTGTAGCAAATGAATTGGGGAGGGCAATGTGCACTTCATCAGCAGTGCACAAGTGACAGTTGCTTGAACTAAATGCAGCTCACAGCTACCACTGATTCCCAAAGAAATCACCATCCCACCTTGTATGTTCTGTTTCTCTCATAAGAGTCATCTCTTGAACAGATTTAGCTTTCCATGTGGTCCTGTAAGCCTGCAAATGATGAAGAAATAAAGCAAAAATAGATGACTTGTGAACTTCACTATTGGATTGACTAGGCTTGCTGACAGAAAGCCTGTATCTAAAATGAAGCCATTATATTAAATTAATGATCCAGCTACTAGACAGTGGCAGCAATGCGTTTTAGTTACAGTATTTTTGGTTGGTTGAATAAAATAGCTTATTTACTTGTAAATACTCAAATAGAAGCAAAAACCTCCTAAGTTATATAATGATCCTGCTTAAGAAATGATGAGATTCACTTCTGAACCTAGTCATGAAGAAAAATTAATACAAGTATAACAAGAATGGGTACATTTACCAGCCAGATGACAGAAGAAGGTTCTAATAAAATAAGCAATACTCACAATAATGTCAATTTTCTTATTCAGAAATATTCCTGAAATGAATTGTCTGAGGTGTTTTTCCTATTAGGGATGCTTTTGTGAGTGATGCATAGATGCAATTCATTAACTTAACCTCCCATTGTGACATTGTTCTAACTGACATCCTAACCTTGACCCATCTATTCCCTCCTGTATTACATTCACTTGTTTATTGTATGTTTGGCTCACCTACCTGTATGGCCACATTATATTTTTGTAAAGTAGTAATCATATTTTGACAGCTCTGGTAAAACTGATATGTAGAATTATACATTGATACATATTTTTATATATATTAGAAAAAAGACTTTAAATAAAAAAGTTTAACTGAGAAATTCAAATAGTTATTTACTGGACAATACTCTGACCCTCAAATGACAGTTCCTTCACCATCTCACAAATAAAGAAATACATTGGAGTGCTTAATTTTTATTGTTTTGCACAGTGCTTCTGCACAGTTGCAGTCTCCACCCTCCCCAAAACTTGTGAGCGAGGAAATGTGCACAAACTCCCATGATTTTCACTGAATGCAGGATAATTCTATTTAAGCACAGCCCATGGTGAAGGCTCTGGTGAACTGCTCCAGTGAGTCCAGAGCGACCTGGAAAAGCATTCTCAAAATTCTGTTTCCCTGTCCACAGGGGTTACAAACCTGAACCTGGATTTGCTGTGGGGTGAGGAACCTTGCAATTGCCCCTGCAATATGGCTTGGGTGCACTGAGGTGCCTGGGTTTAGATTGGGGGACACTTGGAAGTTATTTTAGTTCTTTGACAAGCACCAGGAGATGGAGCTCCAGACTGCACAGCACAATTTCTTGGTGCCAGAACAATGAAACCTGTTATTTCTGCACTGTGAAATGCTTCTTTCTTTTCAGCTTGTCATTTATAGGATTTCTTTAAATCATCTCTCTACTTATGGGAATTAAATGCGCCTTCTTTGAAGCACTGTGTTAACCCCAGGGAGCAATTGCTAATGTTTTTCTTCATGGATCTACAGCCTGAAGTTAAATAAAAAAAATATGATTAGGGAGAAATCAGAACAGACATTGATTTAAAATAGGTTTTGGGGATTATTCTGGTAGTATACAGTAACTATAAATCTATCATCTTCACAGTTTGAATATATGGAAAAGCTCAAAAAGTAAAATTCCTTGGAAAATACTATCAGGTACAACCCTACTAACCCTTTAAAAATGGAAAGCACAAAATTCTTTATGTAAAGCATAGTAGTTAGAAAGGAGAGAAGGAAACAACATGGAAGTTCTCCATGATACAGTGTGTGTATTCCTTCACTGGCATTTAAAAAATACCACATTTTGGGGCTTCTAATAATTTTAGGTCATATTTAATCACTTACATGAAAAAAAAAAAAGTCATTGCTTTGTACAAAGCACTGAATTTTGGAGCTGTCTGAGAAATCACCACCTATGGAAGTCTAACCAGAAAACTGTTCTCATATGTGACCTGAAACAACATTCTAATAATTCCCTTAAAAAGTGAACTCTTCATGAAACAAAATTAGTTCAGTTTTGGTTTAGCATCCCACCTCATGAGAAGCCTCATACAGCAATTAACCTTGTTTTTAACTGATATTTAAAGTGCGTGCACACGCTTTGATCTCTAGTCAGACTTTTGCTACCAATCAGGAAGATTGTGTCTAACATCCCAGAGCTGCAAATTTCTCAGAGCATGTTGCTATTAACATTTTCCCACTAAAACAGTTACATGTTGAGAATAAAACTTTAAAAATCCATAAAGGGGCTTAAGAACATAATTCATGCTGACTTTTACTTTTTGTGTATGTGTCAATAGCCTGTCATTAAATCACAGTAATTTAAACTGATTTTTCCCCCTCTGTGCTATGTAAGATTTGAATATACAGTAAAAAACAGATCTTTTTTTTATGCTATAGTGCTCCAAAACTGTGATATTATTTCTGGCAAAAATAGTCTACAAAAGAGCTTTATGCTAGTTATGAATTTTTGACATAGGAAATATGTGAGAGACCAATTATGGGCTGATCAGAAATATCTCTTGACATTTTTAGAGTGCAATGGGAGAAGGGTTCACGTATTTAATTATGACTTTTTCAAATAGGGTTCTCCTACTCAATGGGAGTCACTGCACTTACTGTTGTAAGGAAAGATAATGTAAGATTTTTATGACGGGGGAGGGAAAAGAACATGTCTTCAGGCTGAAATGGTTATCAGTTTTTAGATCAATCACCCTTATCTAAGTTTTTCCATTGGTAGCAAGATATTAAGATATTTACAGCCAACATATATCACACTGAATGAATTGTATGAAGGAAGAAGGAAAAATGAGAATATACTCAATATACAGACTACAGAGCTTCCATTAAGAGTCTAAATCAGATAGCTGTTAAATAACTTACCTCAGACTGTCTTGTCAAAGATTAGAGAATGAAGTTCTACTGTAAGCTTAATATTTCTTTTTCATATTTTTAAATTTAGACTTACAGAATACAATCAAAATTTCATTTTCCTAAACCCGCTCTTCCATGATTGTACTCAAAATACTTGGAAATACAAAACGAGAGCAAACAAATATTATTTTCGTCATTTGTGAGATTCGTGGAATGAACTGGCCATTTTGGCTGCTAGAATTATGAAAAAAACTTTATATTGTGAAGGCCACGAGCTGTCCTCACATCCTTGTTACCACAGCTCACCTGGATGTGATCATAGCAGTGCATCCTGAGTGAATGTACAAATAGTACTTGAGCTGACTGCCCAAGGCTGCAAAGAAAAAGAGGAAAACTCACTCTGGATAGTTAATTCAGAGCCCTGCCTGTGGTCTGACACCAGCATAGGTACCACTTCTGTGTGCTGGTATTCCTGTTCTGCTGCTGGGTCCTTGTGCTTATGTAGAACTCAGGTTTCTCTTCATACCAAAATATGAAACTAGGCTCAAGAAATGCCCCCAAAGTCAGAAAAAGTGTTAGTTTAAATGTGTGCAGATTCCCAAACTTCGTTCTGTTGAGGGTATACGTGGTGCAAGAAAGATAACTGGTTCTAGTTCTGGATAGTAAGAGGTGGTCAAATAAATAAAACCCTGCTATATTTACACTACTTCAGATATGTTATGCAGTCATGAAGAGAAAAAGCCTCTTCTGGTCTGTTGAATTGTGAATGCTCCATATGTGAGACAAATTTCTGTATCAAAATACAGTTAACAATGTAAAATGATGAGAGTTCCTGTTTCAGTATGATAACAGGATCACAGAAAGTGCTCTTGTTACTTCTAGAAAAGAGGGTGGGTATATATAGAATATGCCTGGTAGCAGCTTCTATAATTAACATTGAAAAATAGTTAGCATTGTAATTCCCCGTTTTCAATCACTTACAGCTTTATGAAACATCTCCCTTTTGTGCCACAATTTTCATCCTGGATTTATGCCAATGTCAGCATTTTAAAGTATGAAGAAAGATTCTTCTCTATTGCCAAGAAAAGAAGACTGAAAATACACACTCACAAGGCTGACTCACAGGTGCAGTTCTGTGCCCCAAAGTTCTGGTTTTGAATGTTGCACTTTGCCAAGGACCAGACCTTGCCAAGGCCCACGACTTTGTCCCAGGAGACAAAGTCAGTGATTTGTTCATATGGAGAAAGAATAGCATGTTCTGAATGAGCGAACGCTCAGGGAATTGACACAGGGTTTTTGCCCTCCCCCCACATTCCCCACAGGAAGTTTTGTTGGCTAAGGAAGTTAGAAAGACCTATGTTCAAACTCCCACCTTTCTCTTTTAACTAGCACTAACAGCTGCCTTCCATATCAATAGTCGTAGTTGCTTATGTTTTAGTAACAGGATGCACTTGCAAAGAAACCAGGCAAAGTTTTCATACCTGTGCAATGCTCACACACATACTTAAGCATTGTCCCAATTTAGAGCAGAAAGTAAGAAAAGATTTTGTGTTATCACAGTTTTCATAAATACCTGCAAAGTGTAGAATTTGATGTGTCTGCAGTCATAAATATGTCTGTTAAGCATGCACTTTTTAAAGGTCAAGTAGGACTCGTTAAATTTCTTGTAATTACAGTCTTTATTCTGCAAGGATAGTAATGTTTGCTTACTCTTAGAGCTAAACCATTTGTGAAATATAGAAAAATGAAAGAATTCCCTGGGTGTGTAAAGATACAGTTTAATCCATGGCAAAAGGAGAAATGTTTTGCCCAGCAAGATGATAGAAGCCAGAGTGCTCCTTTTATTAATTGATGTAAACATTAAAAGGAAATTATCCTACCTATACACATATCCACTTTCTTGTGGAAGTGCACACAGAGAATCTCTGATGTTTTCTCCTTGTATATTTGATCACATCTTTGCCCTTTAAACACTCAGCAAAAGTTAAGACCACATTTTCATGGACAGTTTAAGTGATCTGCTAAGGTCTTTCTTCTCTTCAACTCCAGCATCTCTGCCACCCAGGGAAATCCAGGAAATGCTCTAGCTGAGAAAAGAAAAAAAAAAACTTCTATATGGGCTACTCTCCCCACTTTGATCTGCTGCTTTTAGGCCCTTGGCTCTGCTGATCCATAACTTATTGCTCTGAGCCCAGTTTCTCTCCAATGAATTTCCTTCAATTCATATTAGAAATGGAAGAGAGAAGTGATGTAACTCCAAAACCATTATCTTCTCCCCTGTGGATTGGTACATGAACATGAAATTGATACAATGTCCATGAAAATGTACCAACAAAGCAGCAGTGTCTACAGATTCCCTGCTGTGCCAGCAGCTGTACAAATAAAAGCACATATATAAAGGAGTCATAATCTTGGCTAGGGATAACATGCAAGAAGCAGAAAAAGCATCTTGAGTGGCAGTAATTTTAGGTTGATTTTGGGCAGAGAACCTATGGATGTAATGGCCACACTAAAAAGGCAAATCCATCAGTAGTTTCTGCTCAGCAGTAGGAAAGCAAAACTTTGCTCACTCAATGATGCTTAGTATTTTAGCAGTTGGCTTCTATTTTCAAAAGTTTTAGGCAGGTCAGAGTCCAAAAGTGGCCAGATGCATAAATATGTGGTAATTTGGAACAGGTGCTTTAGAACGGCCCCCAACAGATCAGGTGCTGACCCCAGGAGATGTGGATGAGTCAATCCCTCTCATCCAGCTCTGAGCACCTCACACAGAGCTGCTTCCTGCATTGCAGGTGACCAGACACCTTTGCAAGTCTGACCCAGATAATTTTTACAATTTTTACCAGGCACTCTTGTCTTAAATAAAGAGATAAGAAGCAGATTGTGTATTTTAGCCCCCTTCTTTTTTTCCCCCCTTTAATTTTCTTTTTTTAAACAAAATCTTTTACTTAGTTTTTAATATCATTTTCTGCTGACCAACTCTGCTGCTTAAGTTGTGTATTAAAGGTACCTGATTCCCTGTGCATCTGCCTGTACTTGTGCATCTCCTAGACTATCCTGGCAGTTTAAACACTGGGTGCCTTCAGCTGAGTCTGAGTCTTGCCATGCCATTGCAAGCCTGATATCTTTTATTTTAAAACCACAATAAATGCCTCAAACAGAGTAAAATTTTCTCTTGATTTTGTCTCATTGATATTGAATTATGGTTTCTGACAGTTTTCTTCTTCTTCTTTGGCTCTATGGGTACCTCCTAATGATCTTTCCCAATTACGATTAGTACATTTAGCCCAAGAGAACTGGACAGGAGTCCTTCTGAGCCCATAGTACAGCTTTTTGCTGTACAATTTCCAAGTGAAGCAAAACCCAGTTCCTTGTCCTAATAAATGTTGTAAATGGCCAAATCATCAGAGCTAAATAGTGGATCCAAAAGACCTCTTGTTTGATAACCTATGGCCAGCCTCCAGGCAAAGAAAGACTGCTTTGGCAACATCAGAAAACTCTTAAAGTCAGAACAACAGAGATTCAGCAAGTGATACTTCCTGTAAATTATACAGCATAGTCCTAATGATAGGAAATATGAATCTGTGGAACTAAATGACTGTGCTCAGGCAGATGACGTGTCTACTGTTTCAGACTGGTTTTAGCCAGAGGTTAAGTCAAAGGCTACACTTGTCTCTAGTGAGCAAGAGGCCACGTGCTGAAGTGTCTAATTACTGTGGTTAGATCAGGTTGAACACTGGCCCTGGTGTGTGTTGGCTTTCTCTGCCAGCTCTGAGAGAGTGCTGGTGTAATCTCTTGTAAAATCCTTTTATGGTTATTGATTAGCATTTGTCCAAGAACCTTTCAGGGAGCACTCAAGAGATTACATAAATGATTGGCAAAAAACCACAAAAAGGAACCTGGTATGGATGAGCATCAAGTATTCAGTGGTCTAAATCCTGGTTGGAGTATTCAATTTGGATAACAGTTCATTACACCACTGAAAGTAGTGGCCATTGCAATAGGGGGCTGCTGAAATGACCAAGGGTCGAAACCATAACTCTGTTGTCACACATCTTCAACCTAGTTTAAGGGTGTTAGCTAATATACAGAAACTTGTAAACCCTTCTGTTTCTTGAGACAATGGCGGTGATATTGTTTGATGTACCACTAAGTAATTGCCTGATGGTTCTGCTTAAGTAGAAGATTCGACCTTTTTCTTTTTTATTGTTACTATCAGTAAATTATGCCCAGCTCAACTCTAAAAGCTTCAAGCTTTTATTTTTCTCTAACGAATAAGCTATTTACTTCATTAAAATGACAGCAGGCTTACAGAAGTAGAGTTTTCACAGGGCAGTAAAACGGTATGTGAGTGGTTATAATGGCACTTCAAGATAGCCTTCCTATATTCAGTAATTTATCATTATTCCTTCAATTATATGCTCAAGACAGAGGGTTAAATATTGTCAGGTTGTCATCACCTTTATATATAACAGGATATATAAATTGGGGAGACCCTTATAATGGTGATATTTGCCTCCAAATGGTGCTACTGGTTTGCTGCTGATATGGCCATTGTGCTGGATGAGTTGTTTTCGAGACCCAACTCATGCTTCCAACACTGTGCTCTGGTACTCAGTGACATATTTTAGCTACCTCAGTGGAGGGAACCAGACTTTGATGACAAAAAATTGCAGGTTTGAGGCTTCCCAAGACCTCATGGAGTTTTATCTTTCTGACTAGATTCAACTCCATGATACTGAGTTAGGAACTTTGTACAAAGTGTGGCGATGCCACCTGTCAAACAAAATTCCTCATTCTAATAATTCTAGAAAATCAGCCTCACTTTAAAGAGCAGTGAGGTTTCTCTTCTGCAGCTCCGTGCTCTCTGGAGGCTATTGCTTGACAGGTTGAGTATGATGGCTTCCAGTTGTTCAAAAGTATGTCTCTTGCCATCATTGTACATGGCTAATTGCATTTTATAAAAATGGTTTGCAAGTGATTTGTGAGGGAGATATGCATTATAGCTTGCACTTCATGTTCATTTCCAAATTCATTTATCTCACATAAGTGTTTTCTAAAAGTCAAGAACTAAAAAATATAACTAGGAGTAGTTTTCAGAAGTCTATTACTGCAAGTTCTTCTACAGGGAAATGAACAAAAATAAAGTTTAAATGCTTCTTCATTGCCAATAGTCCCCCTTGATCCAATTATAACTTCTTTACCTATCGTTACACAAGACTGATTTAAAGATAACTGTCCAGATTGATCTGAGAAGAAATGCATTAAAACATTTATGTTATTACAATATACACAAAATGCATTAAAGTAATGAGACCAGACTGACAGAAACTCACAAAATCAAAGACTTTCACAAGGAAGGTTGAAATGCCATTTTTAACACACCCAGCAGAGAGATTACAGCTTTTGTAGAAGATGAAATTACATGCTTTTTTGAGACTCCCTAATAAAGAATCACTCAGGCATACTGTAATGGTTTAAAAATTATATGGTATTTTAATCCTTTGCATTTGTCTTTGTATTATGTAAGTTAGATTCCTATCAACATTTCAACACCCTGTCTTAGTCAAATTATTATCTTTTCATTACTTTTTATTTTTCATAGGAGTAGCAGTATTTATTATTAACTGTCTCTTTTCTAGAGACCCTTGTTTTCTCTTTCAGGAAATTAGTGGGATTTTTGTTTCAGCTTTGGTTTTAGATCAGCAGTAAAGTATCTTTAGATACATTATCAAAGAACTTTGAAAATTAGCTCTGAGAAACTAAAGTCAGCTAAATGGCTGTTGGTAACAGCACAAAATCCTCCTCTCAGAACCAGTTTCTTCAGCTCCAAGCCCCATGGCAAAATTAGCAATTGCAACATGAGTGCTATTCAATACTCAGCACAAAGTCATACCTCTTGATGAACAAGAAGTTTTTACTGTCAAAGCAATGGTGAGGGATAAGATGGAGGTCTAATAAATACACTGGATGAATTGAGAGATATGAGTATTAAATATCAAGAAAAATCTGAGCATTTACATTTTTCTCTAATGCGTTTTTTTATGTTCATAACCCTTTGCATTGTGCTACATTCTCTGAACTAAGAACTTCTGTGTGTCAGAGAAAATGTGAAAGATAAGGTGAAAGCGTAATAAATAAAGTAGATGAGCTGAAAGATACAAGTATTAAGCATCAAGGACAAAGCAAAGCATTTACATTTTTCACTAAAGCCTTTTTTATATCAATTCTATTTTACTACTTTCTTATTCCATATCTTAGTAAACCACCCAGGTGGTCAATTGTCAGTGAATGCCTGAAGGCTTAGAAAAATTACAAACCAAGCACAAACTATTTTTATAAATTAACAGATAAGCTAAAAATTTATTTTGAGAGGAGATAGGTTCCAGGCTCATGTGGAGTAATTTTTCTGGTGTAGGCCTCAGCTGTGATCTGGGATATGTTGTTTACATGGTAGGTCTGGACTATAGTTTAAGAGGTGCTAACCCCTTCCCATTTGCCCTGTTATTAAATAGCAACCTCAATAAAAGATTACATTTTTAAGATCATCACTACGCAACTTCCAGAAAGCACAACTAATCAGTTCTTTCCTGATCCTTGCAGTCCCAATCCAAGCAAATGGAAGTTCGGTTGTGTCCCTTGACCATTACAGCACATCTGTGAGAGCTGGTCTAGACCTTTAGCCATTGTCACTGACAGTCAAGCACACGTGGTAACTGGTCTGACATGGGAAACCATCGCTCCTAAGGGAACACAGCATGTTCTGACAATGCTCAGGGACATCCAGGGGCACTTCCTAGGAGAAACAACCTTATGGACATTAGGGGCTACATCCGTGTTTCCATGTTGCAGAGATTTCGAATGCACTTCTGGTGGCCCATAAAAGCAGCCCATTCTTTGGCTTGTGCTCTAGATGACAAGAGGCTCCAGACAGAGAATCTTGAGTTCAGGGTTTCATGCTCTTTGAGAGTGGATGCAAATGTCTGGCAAAATTTGCCCCTGGAAACCTGAGCTTTGTCTTGTGTATATTTACCAACTGCAGTGTAAATGCAGAAACGCTTGTGAAAAAATCCCACTCAGCATGAATTCAGGTGTGGTTCAGACTGATGCATTTGAATTTTAAAAACCTTAATGCTCATTAACTGCAGAGAGTTTGTTGTGTCTCCCCAAACCAAGACACCTTGCTGCTAAAAATTACTTAGTTCTTGAGGACCGGTTCAGTGTAAGAGTAGCATGGAGTATGAAGGGCTATAGTTTAAAATAACTGCTGATGAAGAAACTTCTATGGGAAACGTGCCAGGCTTATAAAAGGAAAAGATACCATAGCAGAATATAAAAACAGATAAATAATAAATTGCAACTTTGTCTGAAGCTGTGGAGTGTGCTAGTATTTACGGTTTTGAAAGGTTTTATGGAGAAAATATTTTATATTTTATGTTGTGAAATATATAGCAACATAAAAATGTAATGGTTGGCTTAACCTATAAAGAGTTTTTTAATCAGTAAGTTCCTGACAGAAGGTGGAATTTGTATCTCAGTACAGAATTTTTTTTTTTCTTTTAATTTTCTAAGTTCAGGCTGCCTTGAAGTTGCCTGACATTATAGGATAAATTTTCAAAGCTCCATGCAGGAGAGATGCCAACATGAAAAACATCAAGCAAACGCTGAGTTATGTTTGTGCGTCTCCTGTGTTGTGTTTTGATAATTTCTCCCATATATCTGCATAAAGATAGGGTTTGTGAGCACAGTGAAATTATAGATTGAGCCCGTTATTTTCCTTCTTCCATGTTATGTGGAAATTAATAAAGTAATTAAATGTTACATTTACTGTTCATTGAATTACTTGGTTGTTTGGTAATTATTAGTGTGATTACAAAGTGACGTAAACAACCGTGTGGCTCAAATGTGCAATTATGTACAATATATGCTGAGCTGACACACACAGAACATATTCCCCTGATTTTGCAGGCAATTAATAAGTGCTCATGCAAAGCAGCTTGTGCTAAGAGCTGTAGATACTGCAACAGAGTCCATTTCTTGTTCAGCTTGTGCTCGTGTTTGCACTGAAGCACACTGCCAGTGAAGTCAAACAGAGGCAATTTGACTTCTTCATTGCTAAATGTAATTTAAGTGGATGATAAAGGCAGTTCTGCTCACTAGCAGCTTACTCTCTTGTTTTGTCTCTCCTGCTGGGGCACCTGTATATAATGTCACACTGTTCTAGGAAAGTGGTAATATTGAATTACTGGTGATTTTGAGGATTTATATGATTCTGGCCTTGATTTCTTTAGTAATGATGCACAATTCTGAAAAAGAGAAATCTTCTATGCTTGCACATGGCAATATTCATGTTATTCTTTCCTATTTTCTGGTCTATTTACTGTAAAATAGTGACTGATACTATTGTCAGCTCTCTGATTGTAAGAGAGGCAGCGTTCTTCCATCTCCTGAAATAATTTTTGAAAAGACAAGGGTTGTTCATCAAAAATGAATGAAGTCATGACTCACAAGGTTGAGCCACAACTACCCCGTAAACCATAGCCATGTAATATTTTGTAAGGGAGGTCAGCCACAACTAAACAGTTTTATATCTGACATCTGGTGGGTTATACCTTTGCTAGGAACAAATAAACGCCCGTACATCCTCTTTAATGCATCTGACTGTGAATATTAAGGTTATCTCAACTCTGCTCCACTTCTGTAACTGCACTAGCCTTAAATTTGATTTTGCTAGCTAGGGTGCATATTAAAGAGCTATTGTAGGTAGCAAGGGTGACAGTAGGACATTGTATTCTTCTGGAGTCACTCAAATTATGCAGAAGAGAATGAGCCATCCTGATACCTCATTCTTTCTTTTTCCTTCTTCTTCCTACATCCATTCTACACCATGCTGAAGTTTTATGCTTTTCACTGCAGTCAAGTGTTTGTCAGTTTAAGGCTGTGTATAATCCATTCATATGTCTTGACACACTAGTTATTCTCACTAGGCTGGTAAGGAGATAAAGAAGTAGGACAGTATGTGTATGTTACAGACATTTTCTTCCTAAAAACTCTGGAACCTCTGGGATCATATGACCCTGAAGCAAAATCTTCCACCAATGTCACAGCACAGTAAGTTTGCTTCACCCTAGGCTGATGATTTCAGCTGTTTTCTGCATTGGCTCAGTAATGTCTATAAATCTTGCACATTTTGCTGCTGGTGCAGGTCCAGGTGTGGCTTTTGGTGTCACCAGTTACTGCTGTTTCTTCAGTCCCTTTGGCAATTTGAGTCATTTCCTGAAGAACTTGCAAAGACTGATTTATGAGGGCATTTGGCTTCTGCAGAGAAACAAAGCAGAAGGAAGCAAGGGAGGAAGAGGCTTGGTTCTGTGTTCCAGGCAGCTTGAATGTGAAAGAGTCAATGCAATTCCAGTCTGTGTATTGCCAGTATTGCTGTGCTTGGCTATGCTGCACACCGACTGTGACCCTCAGGCCTGTGCTCTGCTGCACAAATCTCTTGGCCACAGCGAGCAGAGGAGTCTGTGGCAGGTCCTGCTCTGTTCCACCACTGCCTCACCTCCATGGCCTTGCCTTTATCCAGGAATGCAGCATGGAGTTCTCATGTGAGGACCCTTGCTGTTTGACAGTGGAAAGGATGAATAGAGTCATTTTCGTGGAGGAAAGTCACACAAGAAGTCGAAAGACGAAGGGTAGAATCTCTTCTATGGACATGGTGTGCTGCACACACAGCAGAGGCCCCTTGGGTGTTAAATGGCTCATGGTTCCTACCGTTAGAAAGACACAAGATTTTTCTCTGCTAATCTCTTCTTGTAATGTCAGCTCAAATAAATAGCATTCAATTGTCCTCCACAAAGTCTGAGAGGCTTTCTTACTGCAATCTTAACAGACCAGCACCTCCTGTTGCACCCACACACTGGGGGATCAAGAGCAAGAAAATGGTGCTCAAATGAGATAACCTGAATATCTTATACAGTCTTGTATGAACTACTAATCTGCACTGTGTCTTGGCACAATAAACCCCAGGTGAAGGTATTCCCTGTGTATTATCATTAGCTACAAGTGAATGAGTACAATGGACCGAGCCAGGTTTTATTGAGTTCTGATTCATTAAGAGGCAAAGAGGCAGGTAGGCTATAGCAAGGAAGTAGGATAAGCCATGCAGGGTATAGCACTCAAATTTAATGCCAGGAAACAGCTTCTGTGAAGATGAAAAGGCAACATTCATCCTGACATTTCTCATGCTTTCAGATTTTTCTTTAATGTAGTGGCAACCTATGCTATTGGAGGCAGAATATGGATGGTCTGAGTGGAAAAGCTGTAAAAGAAAGAGCTTCTGCTATGGCCCGGATCTGCCCTGCTGGGTGCACACAATGTGGCATTGTATTAAACCCTCACAAAGTGCTGTTGCTCTCCTAGGTCTGTGCCTTTTTTTGCAGGCTTGTAAAATGGTATGCACGGGGACAGTTTTTGAACAATACAATCAAGCTATGTAAAATAGTTTGCAGTCAAACAATTAGGCCAGGGCTCTGGACCAGATTTAAAGAATTAGATTTGTCTCTGAATGATAAGTGGGACAGAGGAGAAACTTGTGAAGAAAGAAAGTAGTGTTAAACTAATACTAACCCAGTTTCTGGGTTCATTTTCTAATTGCCATGTTCTTGTTGTAAAATGCTTAGAAAAGCAGAAACAAAATTGTGTTTGCTCTTCTTTCACCCCTTGCCCTGTTTTATTTTGTCAGCACTATTGTGTGATAGACAGAGACAGGGATGCAAAACCTCTGATTTAGCTGTTTCTCAAACACGGCAACCATATCCAGTGCTAGAGAGCTTGCACTCCCATTCTGATGTATGTACCAGGAAATGGAGTCATCATATTGGTTTTGCTCATGGGCAAACTCTTTCAGCCTGTCAGTGATATTTGTGTGAATGCTTTCCTTAGTTCTTTTCTGCAGACTCCAACAAAGTAGTCTGTTGCACTTTTAGAAGTGTGTGAGATACAGAAGACCTTTACCTGCCATCCTGGGTAAGCTTTCCTTTCAAGAGGTCTCTATGTCTTTTTCTGTTAGGGAGTTATTCTTTTCCTCATTTTACTGCAGTAAATTTTGTGCCTGCTCAGTGGGCTGGTAGAAAACCAGGGCTTAACACATGCTTTAGACACAGATCTCATCTCATTCTGGACATCTTTTTGAAAAAACGATGGCAAACAGGCACGGAAAAGTCAGAGGACACAATTGTCACTGGTGTGATGATGTCACTTCACGCTGTTGTTTTTCAGTAGACAAACCAATATGGTGTCACCTTTCGATGGTTCTTTGATATACCAAACACCACCTTCCATTAATTTCTGCAGGAACAAAGTGCACTCAGTGTAATGTGGGTTTGGCATTGGAGTCAACGGGAATGATTTTTTTGACCTCAGTTTGCTCTGGACAGGGTCCATGGTGCCCAGCAGTGAATTTACGGTGTCACCTAAACCCTTCAGAGTGTGCATGAGTCATCTCTGTGGTACTGAGGCAATCTCAGTAAATAAGAAGAGACAGCTTCCTTCTCAACAGGTGAAGCAAATCCCCAAAGTAAATTTTTTTTTCCCCAAGGAAGCAAAAGGTTAATTTGAACTGCTTGTGGTCTTCCATGAATCAAATGAAGTAATCCCATGCCTGAGGTTTAAAAGCATCCGTAAATTAGAAGGGTATAGTGTGCAGATCAAAAAGAGGGCTATCAAAGATTAATAAAAAGAGAGAGGGAGGCGAGAGAGGAGAGAGACTGCTAGAAACCCTCTCATAACTCCAACTAACCTGGGGAGTACAGTTCACCTACTTGGTGTCCAGTTAGCACACAATGTACTGCAGAGCCCAGGGCAACAATATGAAAACATAAGAAGGAAGACATAAGATAATTTGAGAATGTGGAAAATAAAGTCTGCAAAAAAACCAAAATGAGGAATGAGTTGAATATATGAGAATATGTAGAGAAAAAAATACAAAAATCTAAGAAAAAAATTTCTCAGCTATTTTATCCCATATGAAGCTGGTTATTTTTTAATGCCAGCTCTATCTGAAAGCAAATTATATAATGAAAAGAAGTGGAAAGCCAGGCTTTTTTTTTTTTTCTGGAAAGGCATTCATTAGATGGAATGAAAAACTGATTTCTTAGAAAAAAAATAAGCTAGCCATGCAAAGGGGAAAACCTTGTATCACAGAAGGAGTAGTGAAGACTCTGTGAAACCAACACATTTTGTGTTCTCTAATGGTGACGAAAATTTCCCCAGGCCAAATTCAATTGCCAGGAGTATTGCAGGGGACTGTTTATGTCTCCTAATTTTTAGCTAGTAACTTATGTCCTCCACACCCCCTATGCTTAGTGTTATGAATTAGTTCATGCCACACCATGCAGGGTACTGGATGGCATTCAGGAGCTACTGCGCAAGGCAAACAATGAACAGTGTCCTTTTGCAATGGAGATGTTATAATAGTCCCCAGAACAACAAGGTTTTAATCTTGCAAGTTCTTGCACATGCCTTACTTGGTCCACTTGGGCAGAAGCCATGTTGTCTTAATAAGATGGAATCTTTCACTCACAATAAAAATCCAAACCAAACCCACAATTATGCTAGTGAAACATTGCATTTCAATTACTTTGCGTGCTTGCCTCTAGTTAAAATTTTATTGAAGTGAGCAATCTTCAGGAGCTCATATTTTGCACAGCAACCTGTGTTGCCAAGCAGCAGTTGGAAGAGCAGAAGATGGAGCAGAAAACCAAAAGACAATGCAGAAGGAATTTCAAAACACTGTAGAGGGGTGAAAGACATCTCCTACCTAACTTGTTTTTTCATAGATAATGGTTTATGACTGAAAAGTGTGGGGAGAAAACATTAACATTTGAGTTGGAACAAGCAGATCAAAACTTGTATCTCACAATTGCTGTAAAAGTTCTGACCTGATCTTCTGATCAGGGGAGTGTCCTGGCACAGCTCTCAGCTGCCATACACAACACCCTGCCAAGGTGGAGTGGCTCTGTGCTAAACAGGAAATCTCTGCCTTTCACCACGAACACAAGCAGCGCATTTTCATAGAAGAGGGAATGGATGGCATGAGGAACAAAACACACTGCAAAGAACTGCATATTTCATCAGGTCTCATTTTCAGTGGAAGTCTCTATATAATGCTCTGATATATCATCTTTCTGAGAGTTTGACTGTAATATGAGAGAGCACATGATCTTGGATTGTGTTGTCACATACAGCAAATGCTTTTCAAGGGTTTTATCTTAGCAAGCAGATCCTTGACCCTGTGAAGACTGTTGAGTGTAAGCCCTCACTGCTGGTATACTGCAGCAGCAGGAACTTGTGCTTATTAGTACCTGCAATACTGAAAGGCCCTGGCCCATTTTCCCCTTTCATTCCAGCTTGGCTGATCTCTGCTGGTGTGTCTGATCTGCTGAGGTCAGAGCCTCTCTGCCCATCTCCTAATTCCCTTATTTCCCCTTAATTGCTCTAGAAAAGTAGATGGTCAGTATTTTAAATGCTGTGAAGGTAGCCTGCCCTAAAATTTATGTGCATATATAGGGCAAGCCAGTCAGTAACCTGGCTCTGCATGTTTATCAGTGGGGAGATTAATCTCCTAATGCTGACATTTTTGGGCAAGGTTCACAGGGATGTGCTCAAGTCAGCACATCTCCAGCCTAATACTTTTGCTTTATATGCAGTTTATCCTGTAACTTATCATAGATTTAAACAATGCCATCATCCTTATTGTCCATCACTTGAAGTTCTTTTAGTGACCAAGAGAGGGATGGCTTCTCCCTCCTTTAAATCTATTAGTAAAGACCTGATCCATTGCCTGTGCAAGTGCACGTGAAGTGCCCTCTTGCCTAAATGAGCATTGGACTGGATCCTGAAAGGAGACCAATTCTCATCTTAGACTGTGTAGTCACCTTGCTTTGTTTGTTGTTGAACTTGCCTGCAAACTGCTGGAAAACCTGGACTGGTTATTTCAACAGCCATAATTGTGCAGATTGAAGTCATGTTAGTAAGTCATTAGCTAACATCAGTGAATAGGTTTAGATTATTTCCCTGTAATGTTATGCTAATTTATTGCTGAAGCATCATATTTGATTTTTTTAAGTGTCAATAATTAAAAACAGTGATTTGAATAAGAGACCTAGCAATTCAATTAGAAAACTGTACTAGGTGCTGGGGAAAAAAACGTATAAAATGCAGCACCATGGAGATAACAGGTAATTTACTTTTAAAAGTGCACTCGAATCTGTCATTCAGTTACAGAAGTTGTCCAAAATATGGTGAATAACAAATCAAAACAATTGTTCCTCACTATTACTATCAATTCAATTAAAGTCTAAAACTTCTCATCATGGCTATTCTGAAAGCTTTGAAAACTGCTGTATTTCAGCATTCCTATTGATGGTCTTCAGCTTCTAGAAATTCATTTCAGAAAGCAACCAAAAAACTGAAATATAAACCACTATCAACTTTGTATTCTGAAAGACATTTCAAAGTTTTATATCTACATTAATCACCAGCTGTCAGTTAAATAGCTAAATAGGCCAACTCTAAATACACCAAGATTTCACTGCTGATATTTTGAATCTGCATTTAAATCACCCTTCACTCCCATTCTATAAGCCACCGAATATTACTCCTATTTTCTGCAGTGAAATCATGTTCCTAATTTCTTCTGAGACTGCACTGAGGTTATGTCCAGCATGGTATTGGAGGTCATGCTTTTACTGCCAGCTGTCAGCACATGAAACAATTCCTGCTGTATTTTGGATATGATATAATAGCAAGATTCCACCTCCTGGAAAAAATCTATTAGTACAGCAATAGCTCTGTTTATTTGTGGCCAAGGTTTTTCATTGTTCCTAAGCTTTTATTGATTTTTTTTTTCCCCTCAATGTTGTGTTTTGGTTGCTTAAATGCATGCAGGTCTCAGTATGCATCTGCAGTGGTATTTGTTATTTATGCTGCATGTGATCACCAGTCTAGTTAAAAAACTTCAGTCACTCAGCCAGGGAGTAGAAATAGTCTCTCACAAACTAAACATCCATTTGCACAGTGTGCTCCATGCATAGATAAAGCCAGGACTCTCAAAATGGGCACAGGCTGGATTATGCCTTAAAAGATCTTTGTACTCCTACAGAAGATGCTTAAGTCATAACCACTGGAGCTGCAAGGGGATTGTTCTCCAAAACAGACCCCTCAGTCCACTCCACTTCCCTCACACCCAGTTTTGGTGGCTGGCCTGTCCAACAGTTGCTGCTCATGCAGCTTTTGTTCTGAGGAAAGGTGTAGAATGAGAAAGGCACCTGCCAGTGCATGTGTTCCATGGCAAAAGTAAAGCCAGTGTCTGGCAGAGACACACTCAGCATGGATGGGTGGGGTAATATTTTGGAGGGAATGTGAATGTCATAAGAGCAGAAAGGACATAGGCATGCAATAGGATTATGTCCTTTTAGAAAATGTGGCTTTTATGGTCACATGTTTAAACAATGTGTATTTGATGCCAGGCTGCTTCTTAAAGATCTCATTTTACCTAAAATTTTGCCTACATATCATTAAAAGTTTGGTTCTAAGATGCTGTTCACCTTTCTAAGATGGTTCTAAGGTACTTTTTCAAAGTTACATATAAGTACCATTGAGATTTTTACTCCACAAATCAGGGTAGTTTACAAACCAAATTCTCATCTTTGAAAGTGTTAGTGGGGCCTTTTGTACACAAAGTGCTTATTTTTGTTGAAGTTGTGATAACAATGAGATAGAAATTGAACAGGTGTGGTACAGCAGAGAGAAAAGCCTTGATTTGACATCCTCAGATAGTTTCAATCATCAGGAACATTCAGCATCTTGCAGAATAATCTATTGTTTCCTAGTGCAAGTATTGATGAATAACAGCTCACAAATTTGGAGTGGCACATCCCCTCTCTGATTGTAATTGCCACAGGCTACCTTTGCAAAGTGAAGAGCGTGTGCCTGTGTGTTTGCACACCTACCAAAGAGACCCAGGCTCTGACAGTGATCTGATTATTCAACTGCACAGCTGAAGCTCCACTTTAACTACAGAGGGTCTAAATAACTCATCATTGCACAGGCTGGAGCAGCAGTGGCTGAGCATTGCTGGGTAGGACAAGACTCACCTGTCTTCACTGACTGCCCTAATCTGTATTTTCAACTGTAGGGAGAATGGTGAAGATGTGCACATAATAATTTTCTGATATGGAAAAATCAAAAATGATTAAAATAAGTGAAAAACCTTACAAAGAGGCAGGCATTGTTTTCACCAGAGTGTTGTTACATCTGGAGTATCTCTCTGTCTCTAGTTAACATATATTACATGTTTTTTGTGTAGATTAATTTTCTATTTCATGCATTGTTTCAATGAGTAAACTAAGCACAAACTATATCCACCTTATGAATAGTTAAAGCCTCCTTATTTTATGATGAGCTGGGATAGAGTTGAGCAGGTTCTTTCCTATTATTAATGGCTTTTTATTCTGACAGTTAAAGCTTCCAGTTAGGAGTTTGCTTTGGGCTGAACATCAGACTCATTAAGGTTGGAAAAGACCTCCAAGATCATCCTGTCCAAGCTTTGACCAAACATCAGTTTGTCAACTAAATCACAGCACCAAGTGCCACATCAGGTTGTTCCTTGAACACTTGCAGGGATGGTGACTCCACCACCTCCCTGTGCAGCCCATTCTTATGCCTGACCACCCTGTCAGCGAAGAAATTCTTCCTAATGTCCAGCTTGAATGTCCTCTAAAAGAGCTTGAGGCCATTTCCTCTTGTCCTGTTGCTATCCTGAGAGAGTAGACTGAGACCCACCTTTCAGGTAGTTGTAGAGAGTGATAAGGCCAACATGAACAAAACCACGATATTCTGAAATCAGCTGAAAAAAACCACAACAAACAACCAACCCCACAACACCTACTTACATGATGAAGTAGTTCAGTCCTCAAAATGCTTCTTTGCTTTGTGTCCTCAGTATTGGAATTTATCTCTTGTTTTTAGCCTTCTTTTGCATATTCTAAGATGGAGTAAAAGATAGCGTTTTTTAAAAGGTTGAAGTAATGGTTGCTTAAAAATAAAAATATTTGCTCTGTAAATTCAAACTCACTACCATTCAAAAATGATAGGAGGTTTATAGATGTCCCCAGCAAAGACACTAGAAAGCAGTTCACAGTGGGTAAATATTTTGAATAAGATTATGGGGAAATGGGTTATTTTAGCTACATAACCATTTTGTAGCCTGATTCAAAGGCTGTTTGTGTAACCTGAAAAGCTTGCCATGGTTGAGTATGTACTGTATGTTGGATAACTTTTATGAATTTTGTTTGCTCTGGAAAAGAAAACAAGAGTAAATAAATACACATTCTATCTTAATAAACCTATCAATAAATCTATTCTGTTTAAAAGTATGCCAACAATCTTGAAAGTTCAAAGCCAATCTTGTAAAAGTTGTGCAGACATGACTTATCCTAAGGTATTGTGCAGTGGCATGCTGGGTCTTACCTCACTTCCATAAATCTAGAGTTATCCTTTTGTTATCATTTGCTCTTTCCACAGAAATAATGTGTTACAAATTAAGTTCTAACAAATTGCCTTGCTATCTTTGCTGTACAATCAGTTCTTCCAAACTACGTGCACAAACCTTTGGAAAGAGATTGATGTGGTGCATTGGATGTGCATCAATCAGCCAAGATTGCTACATGTGATTGTTTTATAACAATTATCACAGATATTTTAAAGACTGCTTTTTTTTCTCATGGAAAATGTGGGCTGGAAAAAGAAGCAGCAGACTTTTAAATAGACCTTATGATTATGACTAAATTATCTTTTCAGAGATATTTACATTTCAGCCTGCACCTGTTTCTCTTAGGAGAAACTAGTCTTTCCATGCTCTACTTTTTTTTCTTTTCTTTTTTTTCCTCCAGTCTCTGGTTCCCCATTTATATTTGTATTCCTCTTTTAGGGCAGGTGATAACCTCAAGCAGAGGGGCCATATACCCTTTCTGGGACCCATCCTGTGTTTACCCTCTGATGTCCTGTGGGCTTTCAAGTGATATTGCTCTCTTTCAGCTCCTGGTCATGCCCTGACAGAAATATTTAGTGTGCACATTTATATTCTTTCCTCCAGGATACTCACTCACAAGACTGTCATACCCACCTCAAAGAAAAATATATGCCCTCAGAGGCAGGATAATCTCCTGAGTGAGCAAGCCCAGGGTTTGAAAGGGTGAGTTATTCCCATGCTGACTCTGGCCACAGGATGTCAAACTTGCTTTAGCATTTGCAGGGAGCAATTTGCAAAGCATCAGGCTTCACTGTAAAGGATTCTTTTTTTCTGTTTATATCAGCTTGCCTGCTTTAAAAGAAAATATTTTGTTGCTGTCCTTTTCTTACGGATTCTGCTAGATGTGTGTTGTCTCTGTGATCCTCAAGCTGTTACAGGTTAGCCAGACCCTACGTAGCTGCCCAGGACCCTTCCAAGAGGATACCTGCAGCACCGGCCCAGGCACTGGTGGCCCCTCAGTTGTGGAAATCAAATCTGCACTCCTAATCCAACTGTTCAAAACCAGAGGTAGACTAAAGGCTTTATACATATAGTTCTGCCTGAGCTTCATGGTGGAAATGGTCCTCTGGGTTCAGTGGGGGCAGGATTAGGACTGAGCATTTGCACATTCTGAAAACAAAAGCGACGCCTGTAGGGCTGCCCACGATATCCCCACGTTTTGAGTGACATTGATTTCCTGCTGTGCACACAGGCAAAACCTGCATGTCCTCAGTAAGGAAGAGAGCAGCATATTTATTTTATACCTGGAGAGCAAGCCAGCCTGCTAGCTCCTTAAGATGCACATTAGATTTATGTCTTCCTCTAGGAATTAATGAAACTTCAGGAATTATGATGAATGGTATGGAGTGATTTATGAATGTCCATCACAGTTAGTCATTTGGCTTGTTGAGGAGGTTTCCAGGTTTTATGAATGCTGCTTTTGCAGGTTCATTGCCTCTTATATATGAACAATAAATGTCCTGTTTCATGGTGGAAAAATGGCTTGATAAAAAAAAAAAAAGGGGAATATCATAAGGAACATTTATAAACAGCTTCAGTGTAAAGCTGTGATCTGATAACAGCCATTCAGAAAAAACGAGGAACTGTCACACTGGAAAGAGTCCTTCAGAGCAAAGCAGTGATATGTAATAAAAACCAGGGCTCATATTGTGGATTGGGAACTTGCTGCTTGACCCTACTTGCTATAAAGTTTGATCCTTCAGTCTCTGATCTTTCACACTTGAAGCCAGTGGGAATTTTTTGATCCTACTGCTAAGCAAATCACAGGACTTTAGTGGAACTAATCTTTGGCTCCATATGTCAAATTAAGCACATGTGTGAAGGAGTGACAACAGAGAGCCAGAGCCCACCTGAATTAAAACATTCAGCAGTAAATCATGGAGTGGAACAGCCTTTGTGGTATTTGCTTTCACAGGGAGATGGATGGCTTTTGTAAGCTCAATATCTTTTTTCATCCCAAGGCAGGCACTCAGTGCTTGTGGTCGTGCTTGCAGTACTGTATGGGCCAGCCCTCCTCACTTTCACACAATGAATTTTCCCCTAATTTAATGGATCTGGGATTTTGATCCTTTTCTGAGAAATAATCCCTGAAAACAACTGTCCTGTTGGATAGGTTTGTAGTGATGATTCCTGCATTATTTGATTATATTCTGATTGATCAGATTTGGACTGTAAACCATATCACAAAATAAAAAAGCAAAAAGTTAAGCAGTTAAACTATTTGGCACAGTTAAACTGTAATGAAAACATCATTTTACCTCTCATGCTTCTTGCCTTCCTTTTAGCATAGTATGGGATGGTGGTCTGGGTAGCATACCTAAAATATTGTATTGATCAGCCTTGCAAAGGAAAAAGACTTCCTGAGATACTGTTCTCATCCTTATGACAGAGATTTTGGCATTGTTTATTAATGCCTTGAAATATGAAGTTGCATAAAGGCAAATTAAGAAAGTAGTCCTGTGTTTTGAATTTTCCCTCCGTCTAATGTCCTCAGGGAAATGAAACACAGCATTGAGATCTGGAGACTTTGGAAAAATTTGCCATTCAAAATAGCCAACCTCAAAACACTGTTCCTGGGAGGAGCAGGGCACAGCACGAAGATGACCAATGCCTTCCCGCTTTGGTGTCAGTTTTTATACAGTTCATGACACTTCTGATACTTGAGTGGCCAAATCACATACAGCCTGTACACCTGCTTGATCTGGTTCCGCAAAATGATGTTCCTTGTAACCTGTTTGTGAAAGTGACTGTTGTTACCTAAGGGAAGTTAATAAATGCCTAGCCACTGCTACCGTGTCCTAGCTCCTCCAACTCAGTGATCCTTGAAATATGTTTCTCTGCATTTTATGTTGCTTAATGAGAATTATTTTAATAGCTAGGTCCCACTTCCTAGCATGAGGATTTCTCAGTCCTAGGAACCATTAGAGTAAGTAGTAGTGGATATTCATAAAAGCTGACTTTGATTAAAACATGGTGTGAAATTGAGATATACTGTGAGTAGGATCAAACTGGATAAACCCCTCCAATAACTGTCTTTTTCTGTCAGCAGCACCATGGCTCTGTGTTCTCTGTTTTTGCTCCAAGCTCTAGACTGTGTATAGGGCACTAAGTCAATGAGGCTTAGAAAGGATTTTTTAGATGAAAAAGTCATCTTTAATTTCAGTTATAGTGTCTGTTGATCCCCAGAACAAATATTAACTCCTCAAGAGATGTCATAGCTTTATGAGCAGAAAAGCTCTTCTAAATTACATTATATACTCACATAGTCCTTAATAAGGTGGCACAAAAAGTTAGATGTGAAGAGCAGCAGAGATCTAGACTCTGGTGTTCAGAGCACAGCTATATATTTTTAATTCTGATAGTGTTGATGACTACGTGGTATTCCATGAGTTGGAGCTCTGAGTTGCGAGTTTCAAAACTATGGGGTGACATCTGTGCCTTTACAGCCTGGAAAGAACCTAAATGTGATTGTGATCTATTTTGGAGTTTAGGAACCCCTACAAGACAGGGACCTCTTTTAGGAGTCACATAGCTCAGTCCAGACAGGGTATAACTTGGTTTATAATGACAAAAAAAAAAAAAAAAGGATTTATTGCTAATTTGTTATGTAGGAACATTTCTATTAATTCACAAAGGATATTTCTCTACATGTGTTTGAATCTTGATTTTTCTTACTATCAAGTTTACCATAACATTCCTGTCAATATTACTAAATTCTGTTGGACTTCAGCTGCAGCTCCCTTAAAAAAGACTTTTCTTGTATGCTGTGCAGGGCTGTGCCAAATTCATCTCGGCAAGTTTGTAATGTCTGTGTTTTTGGCACTTTCTTTATTTTCTTCCTGGTTTCTAGGTCTGTAAATGAAGAGATATTTCCCTTATTGCCGTTGAACAACAGTGTGACTTATTGTCAGTTACATTTTGTAAACTATTGAACAACATGAGAGGAAGCCTGACTTCTGTCTTAAGAGAACTAGTTTTGGAGAGATAACAACTGCAGGATGTATTGTAACAATGTACAACTGACTAAAAAGCCCTTTTCTTTCCATCTGTTCTGTCTTGCAATTTCTGATCTTTGCGACCACAAGGTCACTGCAGCTGAAATTCTGACTTTGTTCAGAGAGATAATGGCATAGGTGAATTTGTTATGTTCTCATTCACTCTCTCACATACGAGCGGGAGATCCTATTATTGTTATTTCTTTCCATATTTGAGATAAATGTGTTCCATGCTGTCAGATGCAGACTTTATCAAGAAAAGTGTAATCAAAGCTACTGTAAAAGAAAAGCACAGGGGCAAGCCAAGCCGCTCAGTAGTAGCAGCAAATTAAAGAAGTGGTTACATTGCCCTGCGCTGCTTTTGCGAGTAGATGCCACTTGGCAAGATTTCTCATGAAAAATATTTACTAAGCTACTTCTAACCATTGAATTAATCTTGAATTATTGAATTATTTTTCAAAATATGACACTGTATTGCTCTGAAATGAAGGTCTAAGCTTTGGGGGGTCTATAAGGAGTTTTAATCTTCATTTATGTGAGATATATAGCAAAAAGTAACTGACATAGAGTTGGTGTATATGTTGTTATCATTTCACTGATACCCAGAGACCTCTGCTGATTTGCTTTGGTCCCGAAGCACAAATCCAGGTATGTGCCTAAAAGAAAGGTGTACCTGATGTATCTGTGGACAGGCCATGGTGCACATAGGCTGTGAGCACCCTGTGAGCACCCTGTGAGCGAGCCCACTCTGGCCCTGCCTGGGGCACTTTGGAGTCACCAAGGGGGACCCAGCTGAGGCTGTAATTTCCTTTCATTCATGCTTAGTGGTTTAAAACAACATGCTGGAAAAGCCCCAGATTGAGGCTTACAACCCCAAACCCCTTTAAGGTTACATTCTGTTTCATTACAGGCACCAAGTTGCTTAAAATTGCATCTTTGTTTTCCAGGCATTGAATAAAAGCAGGCCCACAGAGTGTGCTTTGTTTGGGACACTGCCTTCTCAAGGCAACTGTTTGTGATTTTTCGAAAATTAACAGGTGAATGTAAATTGTTATACTCTAACAGCAATCAATGCTTGTTCTTTTACCTCCCAAATCCTGCATTTCTTGGTGATATGCCCCAAAATCTGCAATCTCATAAAGTTCATATCAATGGTCTAAACAGCGTGCACTCAGGGAGAAAGAAGAAAAAGTAGCATGCAGGTGACCTGCAGGCTACACAAACTTTCTGTCAAGGGACAGTGAGATTAAGCTGATTTATTCAGGAAGGATCCTTTATGATTGCTAATAGGTGTGTTTTCAGATTCATTGTGTATAATTGTCCATGGATCAAAAAGGGCCTTTTCTAGCTCCCATTTGTGCAAAATGCAGTTATTCATTATGACAAGAGGAGCAAATGTTATTCAAACCTCTGCTTGAAATGACAGCAACACCATCCTCCCCCTCTGTTTTTCGTATTACCCAGCGTGTTTATTTGAAAAGCCAACTAAGACTCTTTCTGAAGAAGCAGGAAGATGGGTAAGCCCTGCCCTGAAGGGCTGAATAATTTGTAATCTGAAAATCTAGCTGAAAAAACATGAAAGAAAAAGTATAATATCCATATTTCCCCATCCCATATTTGCACTCTCTTTAAAAACAGCTTGAGCTCTAAGCACGGCAGAAAAACTTGCAGGACTGTCAAATGACCTCAGGGAATTTATGTTTGTTTCCATGACTGCAATTTAACTGCGTCTAAGTGCAGACTAAAGGGATGTCTCTGTGTCCCTGAGCTCTCCTTTGTGCTGGCATTAATAGTTGAAGGATTGTACAGGGAGCCATCTCACGGAGCCAACGTTGTAAACGATCTGGTAATTTTTTGTCAGGTCACTTTTTCAACCAGACCACTTCCCTGGCCCAGCTTTCTCTGCAATCACAATGTCTGCTCTACACATTGGCCAGGACTTGGCAGGTTGGAGTTTCCTTCCTAGTAGTTATCCACACTTAAATGAGATTAATCTGATTGTGCGTCCGCAGATGGAACTCTCACGTTTTACATATAGGCAGTATCCAACCCAGAGTAAATATTAACAGGGAATTCATGGAGATGTTTTTGGCAGGAGCACAGAGAGGAGTGTTCCTTGGCTAGTTTTGTAGCCCAGTGAAGGTCAAAGAAGCCCACAGACCCTAGAATGGGTGTCTAATGTCACTGGGGTCCCTGGGAGTCTGGTGTCAAGGCATTGTGTGATATTAAAGGCCCACTTTGTGGAGACGTCCAATAAAATGAGTGTGGAAAAAAAACCCCAAATGAATTCCAATGAAGTTGGTAGCTATTGCATCCATAGGAGTTCAGACGTGTAATGCTGGTGTTCCTGAGGGCCTCAGAAACCTTAGTGTCATGGTGTTCAGGGTCAAAGATGGCCAATACTTTTAAGTTCCTGCTTTTTGAAGCCAGACTTGTCATGCTTGGGGGTCCTGATTTATGATTTTTGAACATTTAGGTTGGCAGCAGAGAGAAAAGACAATCTCTAACTTGACTTAAGGAAAGAAAGTCTTGTCTTTGGCCTCTGTAATTTGTATTCCTTCCTGAATACAAATGCAGACCCTGAGCTACCTTCCCAATTCTCCCCCTTGGCTCAGCTGCGTCCGTAACTTTGTGTTCCCACCCCTGCACCAGGAGTTTCTCCTGGCTGGGATCTGGGCCTGCCTCCCAGACCAACCAGCTTGCTGAAGGGGATGAGATCCTCATCAGTCATCGTCCCGTGGCTGACACCACCCTCACAGACAGATGGAGATCTGAGTCTTAGTCACTAGTCCAAGCTTCAGGATATTTCCCTTCATTCGGGATGATGATGGTGAGCAGAGTGATATATTTTTCCCCTGTATTTTTTTCCTCAACTGCTGTTACAGAATTTTTATCTTTTATCATTAAATAGGCAACCATTCATCAAGCAAATCTGGTGCTTCTCAAAATAGCATAAAACTAAAGGAAAAAAAAACCATAGGAAAATAGATGTAACTGTTTGTTGAGTTAATCTTTATGTCCAAAGTGACTAATTGATTTTAAGTGATGTTTTATAGAAACAGTTGATAACCAAAGATAAAACCTCATGTAACAAATCTCAGCACAGATGGTATTGTGGTTGCAATTAAAAAAAAGTGGCATACAGTAAAATGAGTAGAGAAGGTTTCAAATCCAATATAGTAAGTCTTGAAAGATGGTTGAAAAAACAACACTTTATATGTTCAGAAATTATAAAACTGGCATCTGACAGAAATAACACAAAACCTGGCCTTAAATGTTTTAATCTGCCAAACTGAGCTAAGGATACAGGATAGGTGTGGAAGTGCACCTTCCATAAGTGAGGGCAGATAGTAGGCTCTTTGCTGAGTAACAAAATAAACCCCTTAGTCTGTACCCAGAAGTATCTTTACTCTGTGTGTTATGGAAGACTCTTTTGAAGAATAATATTGAGATGGTGACAATGTTGATTTTCTGGGGAAAGGGAAATACCTGCTTTTAGCCCATGCAATGAAACAGTTTTATGGGTGCAACCTGGACACTTCCAATTCAGCAGTTCTGAATTAGTATTCCAGGAATAAAGAGTCTCTCCTAGTCCATAAGCACCAAAACACAAAACCAGACAACACAATAACAAAGCATAAATTCATGAGTGCAAATACACCGTGTATGGACAAAGATGTGACAAGGAAGAGTGGCACAGAATCAGAAATGAAGGCTGTAGTGGTTAAATAGGCACAACTGGAAAATCTGCCTGGACAGAATGCAATCACTGCCAACTCCTCTGTGGAGAGGCTGGGGAGGATCGCTCTACATGGAATGTCTTGGGCTAAAAGACCTGAAAGCTGAATGTGTCCAAGGCTCGAGGGGAAGACTCAGCACTTTGTGGGATGTCCAGTGGATGTGATTAAGATCAAAGACAGCCCACCCAGCTCCAGCAGTCCCTGGGCTGTGGATGATTGGCAGCTGAGGGACTGCCAGGGGAAGTGTCAGACCTTGTGCCATGGTCTTCATTTTCTCCCCTGGCCATCTGCCTTCAGCTGCTGCTGGAGATTGGCTGCTGGCTTGGACAGATCCTTGGTCTGACCCAGTCCACATTTTCTGTTCAGTGACAGGAAATGAATGTTGTGGAAGTCCTTAACAGCAACAATATGTTTAGTGAAAACTTTGGTGTCCTTCTGGGAGGTAGGCAAGGTTGATGTTTCACAGAACTGTGCAGATATGTGCAAACTCTTAGGAAATCAATTGAGTATACAATAAATTTAATAAATACATTTACCTTTCTTTAATGAATAGGAGCATTTTCAGTTTTGGTTTTGGCAGGCATGTACTTTTGCACATATATGTAGGAAAGATTAGGTTTTGATGGAAAGAAATTAATTCAAACTTATTGACTCTAGCCTCAATAACAATATTCTATCATAATATATTCATATTTTATACTGACTCCCCATTAATGCTATTTCTTTTACCTATTCCACTGCTGCTGAGGGATATATTATTTTCTACAAGATTTTGACAGTCACAGACAAGCATCTGCAATAGGAAATCCTTTACCTCCTGTTATCTGTAGGTTTTGTTATCTCTTCTAAAATACATCTTCTAAAATAAAATAAGTCTGAGAGTCACATTCATATTCTATATGAACTCTGCAATGAAACAAGAATTAAAATAGTGTCTGTAATGCTAAGGTTACTGATCTCAAGAAGAGAGTATTTGTTTCAGTTTCAGGATCATTTACAACCTCCATGATAATGGAACTGGCATCTAAAGTAATTATTCTCCAAATAAATAATTAAGCTGAGTAAGGCAGGGCAATGTTAACTATTTATAGGAGGTGTCCCAAAAGACACTAATGGCAATGAATTTTTTTGTTTAAGAAAATGGGTTTACAGAATTTCTGCAAGTCATTGCACAGGACAAAGAAAGACAGCAATGTCCTCTGCTTTCAACTAGAAGTCTTGAAGAGGCAATCAGTGCTTTTTACTGCAGTTCAGACAATCTCAATGTTTTATGAAAATTATTAAGGAAGTCAGCAATGTCCAAGCCTTTTCTAGTTACTTCTGCTACACTTACACAGATAGAAAATTTTCACTGCTTCGACAGAAGGCTCTAGATCAGTAAGATTTTAGCCAGTACCTTAGCCTTCCCTTGTACCTATTCAAAGAAAAGGAAATTGTTTGACTACTTTATAAATCTGCAAATTGCTGAGTCTGAAGGTCCATGCCTGACAGTAGACAGAGCTGTGACAGGAACGTGGTTCAATGGTATTTAGTAGTTCTGTCTGCATCTGAGGCAGTTACTCATGGATCTCTGTATTACCATTGAATATTTAGTTGTCACTGCTGGTAGATGCCAGAATATATCTAAGGAAGTGTAAACATCTACTTTATGTTAGGATAGCCTGTGTTCTAGACTCATTTACTAGATCTCAACTGAATATAAATGAAACCCAGGATGAGGATCCTAAATGAGAAATGTGTAAGGAGAATGAATAAAATATGGTGAGCTGATTCACTGAAGTAAAACAAGGATAAGCTTCTAAGCTGGCCAAGATATTTATGTAAAAACAGCCATGTAAATTTTGGCTTTTGTGTGTGGAAGAGATTCAGAGACATTTTAGGATAAGTGCACTGTGTTCAAGGTTCGTATAGTAAATTGCTCATCCAGAATGCTGCAAGGTGTGTTATTTGCATTCCTATCTTAAATCAAGATTCCAGTTTTAGTCTCTGGGAAGGGGAATTTTTCTTTGTTGTAGCCAGTGTAATGGTACCCTGGGCAGTGCTAAAAGGATAGATAAGAATAAAGATTCTATCAACAGGATCTTTGACTTTTGCTTTCTTTTAGTACCACAGGGAACTTTCTCTGCAGCCTGATAGTTTTTGATCTAATTTTTTTTTAAAGGTAAATCATTACTCATTAAATGTAATTAACACCAAGAAGAATGAGAGAACTCAGTTAAACCAATGTCCTCTTGTTTAAGCACAAATAATTTGCCAACAGTTTCTTTGGAATTACAACATCTCAGGTTTCAAATTAAATCTGACATCTAACCTATCATTTGGGACACTAAATATATGACTCTCTCTAGAGAGAAACTGTCTGTTCAGTTAAAGTGCTGCTGCACCAGCAGTGACCTACCAGGAGAAGGAAAACTCAGCTCTTAGCCTTGCTGCCAAGCTGCTTTATATAGCATTTGAAAAACACAAAGTTGTTGATCCTGGGAAACACTTCCAATCTGCTGTTAAGAATTATAAGGGGTCGCAGTGTAGCTCAAAGATTTGCTTGTCTCACATACAGAGCTCATGTTATCTCCTGGCCACCAGAGTGAATGGCAGGAATGTGACCATTGGTTGTATTCCAGATAACCCAGCTCTGTGAAAGGGCCCAGGCCATTAACTTGTGAAATCATGAGCAGTATCTCCTGTTGCACTGCCACTTTGGTTACCAGGGCAATTTGTGGTAAGGGAAAGAAGAGGAATAAGTCTTCAAGTTCCACAAACATTTTAACTTTCATAGCAAAACTTATGCAAAGTAATAATTGCTCTTACAGGCGACAAGTCCTGCCCCAAAATTCCCAGTGAAATGCTAAACATTAGAACATGCTCTTGAGAATTTTGAGAAATTTGCATTTGATTTTTACATGCCAGTGATGGTCTGAGTCAAAGGGCTGTTTGCTGCCTATAAATCATGCTCACCATGGCACTTCCCCTGGCAGAGCGCTCGCAGTTAGTGATCCAGAATGTGTTAGGATGGCAAGGAAATGAACATGCAAAGAAAAATGAGTGTTTCTCCTCTTAGCCAGCTCACCCTGGTGCTGCAGAGCTATCCCAGACCTACTCACACATGCTGCATGTGACAAGCACGAAATTAGGATGATAATGTGTGGGTTCCCATGTGCCTGTGTGAGATTGACCTGGTCTCCCAGCCAAAGTTTTGCAAGTTAATTTGAAGCTGAAAGGCTCAATTTGCTTTTGAGGAACTACTGTAAAAATCAGCAGCCATGCAAATAGGCAGAGCTCTGCATTTCCTGTCTTTTCCCATCTTGTGGATGATTTATAAGCAGTTTAACTGTTAGGAGTCAGTTCTTGCTCCCATCTCAATTCTTTTGCAGGTAAGATCATGGTTTTGGTCAGATAGTTTTCTCCTTTGACTTATTTTATCAGAACTGGACTGTTAATTGGAGTCAGAGTTTGGCTCCCTTTACTGTGAAATATAATTCTGTTATCACGGCAACCACATTCTTCCCTAGGTGATTTCCACTTTGGTTTTAATGATTTTTAATTTTTTTTTTTTAAATCCCATGAAATATAAAGTATTTCCTTACTTGGGTAAGCTGGATAGCCCTTTGGTCTAAACAGAGTTCTTTCATTTTGAGATTTCTGATATGTTAAACCTCTGTGAAAGTTTGATAAAAGGTAGCTTTGAGGCTTCTAATTAATTATGTACAAAAAGTTGACAGTACTCTACTGGGAGGTGTTCCTAATAATCCAAGCATGTAATATAGTGGGAACATTGTTTATAAATATAAATGAATTGGAAGGTTTGTAACCTTGGAATAATAGAAGATGAGAAATCAAATCATGGCTGGCAACCTCACAATTAAATGTTCCAAGATTAAATGACCTACTTGAAAGCTACATTTTTATCTTTGTTTTCCAGTAAGCAGAGGAAAAATAATCCCTGTAATAGCCCCTTTAAGCTCTTACTGAGAGTGAAGCAAGGAAATGTTTGTTTTAATATTTCATATCTCCCACAAATGAAAAGACGCACTCTTACAGTTCGGCCTAGCTGGAAAATGCACAGTTCACATCATGCTGAAAGACAGAGTAGAGAAGTGAGGGAGAAAGAAGGCGTCAATAAATTAGCTACAGAACAGTGGCTAAAGGATGTTGAAAGTCACAGGTGAGGAAAGGAAAAGCGGTCACAAACCTGGAAAAGAAGGAAAAGAAAGGCTGTCTGTGGGGAAAGCGTTAAGAATGTTAACAAAGCAAAATGAATCCAAAGGTGTAGAGGAAAGACCAATCTTCAGATTGAACTCACTTCTGTCATTGTAGCATTTGGTGGATTAAGAATCCTATTACCATTGACCAGCAAGGATTTTTTAAAAAACACCTTATCATCCTTAGTATTGCACCTATTTCGCTTATGCTTGGCAGCAGCAGAACAGCCACCTCTCGGGGAAGGCACAGCATATCAATAGTGTGGGGTCAGGGCACTCAGACCCACACGTGTGCAGCCGCTGCTTCAGCTCTGATCTGCTGGCATCGTTAAAAGGAGCATCCACAACCTGAAAATCACACTTCTGTCTGTTCTCATGAAACTTAAAAAAGTATCACCTTGATAGTCTTGAAGTGAAAAAAATTGAGAATAAAAGTCTGCCTTTTAGTTCTTTTCTCTCAACGTCTGACTGTTTCAATGAGAGGCCTATCTCCTTCACAAGGCCTCTGCAGTAATAAAGGGCTATACGTGGCACAAAGTGCCTTTAGATTGTCATAGGGAGAAAATCTGACTGCGGAAACCCCACTTTTCTCCCTGCTGCCCTCTGTTAGGCAGAAGTGATCACGCACTGCTGCTCTGCACCAGCAGCAATGTTTGCCAGGCTGCTCCAAGCTGGCTCAGCCCAGCCGGCCCAGGGGCAGCACCACCCTGGAAAGACCTTTATGCAACATTTTGTCTTTTGAAAAAGTGTTAATTTCAAAAGCCAGCGAACTCCCTTTAGCCCTTTCTAATCTTTGTGACAGCTCTTAAAGCTTGAGGGCACTGGGATTACTTTTAAACATTAATTTCCAGAGAAAACACTCCTATGTTTTTCAGACATAGAGAGCAAAATAATCAACCTGCTGCCTCCTCCTCTCTTCACTGGCATGTACAGCACAGCTGATATGATTTTAAAAATACTCTAGACAGCAAAATTCCCAGGAGCCATGCTATAGTGTTTTGCTGCTGTCATTGACCAATGGACCAACAGCTCTGGGAAAATGCTGTCCTACTTTGCAAGAACACCGAATAAAGAATGAAATATAATTCATAACTAACACTTTCATGTTCATTTTCAGTATTTCAGATGGAAATGCTCATCTAAGAAATAGATGATTTTATGTCTGATTTTGAAAGCAAAGCTCTGTTTGGGATCCATCTCCTCATTTCCATATGAGTAACAATAAGATGCAAAGCCCCAGAAGCACACAGTGGGCTGGAAGCAGCAGATGCTGAGTTAATCTCCAACCCATTGTGATTCCTTTTGCTGCAATGCTTGTTGCTCCCAAGAGATTTCTGTCAGGGCAAGCATTACAGTTAATGCTTTAGGGATATGGACAAATATCTAGGGACAGTGGGCCTTGAATATCTTTATGTTTATTTAACAGTGGATTGTTATTTATTTGATGGGGTATTTTTTTTTGAATAATGCAAATGTTTGAAGAGAAGAACCTTGTTTTAGATTTCTGCTTCGGAAACCCAGGAAAGAAAACATGTGGTGGATATTTCATGACTGTATTTTTAACCTTCACATAGCAAAACTGAGAGGAAAATTTGCACTTCAAACTATAGCTGGAAACAAACCACCCACATACAGAGATAATAAAACATCAAAAGGGCTGTGAAATATGCTGGCACGTGTATATGTGTTTAAAAGCGAACAAAAATTAAGAAATTGGGAACACGAAACTAAAGTTCTTTTCCAGCTGGAATATTAGTTATAATAAGTAAAGCACAAAACTTTTCAGTCTTTAACTCAAGCTCAGATGAAGTGATATGGTGAAAATGAATGTTTTCTGTAGTATTCAAATTGGTGAACATAAACATATCTGCTCACAGGATTGAGAATATTGAAAGATGCAAACGTTACTCAGCCTCATTAATTCTATTTGGCCTGAAAATTGTTGTCTTGTGCTCTGGGGAATATGTTGTTTTATTAAAGTGAAAGCTCTGAACATGCATAATGGAAATGTTAATACCATATTACTCATGATCTCAAGGCTCAGCACTGTTGTGTTGAACACAGCAGAAGCTTCTTGCTGACCTTTGCCAGGGTAACGTGGCTGCAGGAGCAGTTGCACACATGATTCCCTCTCATTTTGACATGACAGCACAATGGGGAAAACTAAATTTTGCAGTGCGGGCTGACAGAGAGGTCAGAGACACCACACTGCAGCTGGAGACATCCCTGTGCTACCTCCTCTTGGTCAGCCATGGAGATTCCCGGACAGCTAAATATGTGGAAGGTTGGAGGCCGGATTAATGCCCTTGGGACAGTCCAGAGATTGCTGCTACTGAAAAAACCTCCGGGAGCTTTTCTCTTCTGTTTGCTGGCAGTTTCTCTCTTTGTCTTTCCTGGGTTTCTCTGTGAGCTGGGATGAAGCCCTGGGCATCCCAGGCTGTCAGAAACTGCAGCCTTGCTCTGCACCCAGCACAGGGCACAGAATCCCAGGGATTGCTCCTTTTGGCATACGGCCAACTGCCAAAGTACATTGCCAAAACCAGAATTTTTGACCTGAGTTTCTTTTTTTAACTTTCCATTTGATAGGCTTTTATTTTATTCTGCAGCTGTTAAAGTGTAGAGTATTAAAATGAAGGCTGAGAGTGCTGGCAAAATCCTGTACAGTGAGCTATGCCCCAGTGCCTGAGGTCTTGTTTTGAGGTAGATCTGTTATCAGACATGAAACTGGAAATACCAGCTCTCACTTGATGGACTTTTCTTTGGTAGAGGAACAAAGGTACTAAGCATCTGTAGCTGACAGTCATTGCTATTTTTATATCAAAGCTTCCTTATCTACTTGGCAAGTGATTCAGGGATTTTCTCTCTCGCCTAGGTGCCCCTGCAATATGTTTGTTGTAATCTCTCACATATCCTCATTACACTTTTTGCTCCACATTAATAAGAAATGAAGAAGTCAGGTTGCATTAGTTTTCTTATCCAGCTCTTTTAAGCATTCCTCTCCAAAAAGTTAAATGCCCTCTTTTCACTTGACTTTTTCGTTTCCCTTTCCTACGAGGCTTTTCTTCTCCATCTTGTGCTCACAATAACTCTACTCTGTGACCTGAGCTGACCCCCCAAATCTTTGAACAAAATGATTAAATATGGTATTGTGAGCTTTCATATGTGCCTTGCATATGCCAGCATTATTCTTATATGTATAAATATACTTCGGCTTAGTTTTTAATTCTTTTCTTACGTCTCCCTCCCTCCCCATGTTTTTATGCAAGTGGGTTTGCTTTATCTGTCCCAGCAGATGCTGTGAGCTGTGATGGTCTCTCATTAGCACTTCTGCCAGTATCTACTGGCTGTAGTCAGATCTGTTCTGCTCTCCTGCAAAGGCCAGCTCTGATGCTTCACTTTGGCTCTGCCATAAAAAATTATCTCAAACACCAATGACTTCAAACTCACAAGAGACAGAGACAGGCAGAAGCTGTGATATTTGGATTTGGACTCGGATTTTAAGTCCTACAGAGTTCAGGCTATCTTGGATCTGCCTAGTATAACGATAAAGGTTGCAAGTAAAATAGGAATTGAGGTAGCTCTCATAATAATGATAGAGAAGCTCAAAAGGCTTTAGTTTGGCACCAGCTTTTTCTATCAGAAACAAGTTAATTTCCAATTGACCATTTATCAGTCTTTGAGTTCTTGATTAACAAACATTGGCTTTTGTAATGAGATGGGGAACACTGCTCAGAGCCATGTGACTTCTTTGTGAAATGTTAATGTGTTTCTTTTTCTGTACCAAAGGGGAAAAAAAAAAAGAGTGATGGCATGTTTTTTGGCAATGTACAACTGTATTTCCAGGTAACTCTATCATGATCTCAGAAAACACATTACCAAAGGGGAAAATAGGACCTCTGTGGCCCCCCCACTACCAAGAATCAGGCCATGCAAAACTGACACAGTGGGGCTCTCCCTTGCCTGGGAGAGTCCTAAAAGGTCTCTGAAACACCACAGGGTTCATTGCTCTATCATGCCAAAGATACCAGGGAATTTTGATAAAGTGCTGATGCAAAATACTGTGGGATGGTGGCGGTAGCTGCTTTTGGGTCACATTTTAGTCCTTGTCCACAGTACTGCTCTTTGAATCCCATTTCACAGACCCTAAAGGGGATGCAATGCTGTAATCCCCATTGTCTAGAAAAAAGGCTGTTGTATGATAGAAAACCAACAACAACTTGTCTTCTTCCTTCAAAGATTATTCCATAATCCACTGACCTGCAGGAGTCCGAGATGCCAAAAGATGAGGGGGCATGGCTTGCAAAGTGATTCGGTCAGTCGCGGGAGCTCCACAAGACCCAGAGGAAATGAAAATGCTGCTCAGAGCATGAACTGAATATCCTTTCCTCTGCTGGCATTGGAGAGTCCAGCCTGCAAATGAAAAAGGCACATTGACAGCTGTAAGCCTTTTGGTCAGTGCTTCCATTTTTCTAAAGCAATTCCTTCAAAACACAGAGGTCCTGAATTCCTTTTTATGAGCTCTGTTATCAGTTATTTTGTTGATATGTTCCCTGCTCTTTGTAAGCAGCAAGTGGTGAGAATATAAACCAAAGTGCTGCTTCTGAGCCCGTGCCCTTAGTGAATCAGGTTTTTACATCAGTTTTCTGCCTATTCACTTTCAGGTCTTTTTTTTTTAAAAAAGTGTATTTTGCCACAGCTCACACTAAAAAAATTCTCTCCTCTGTTGCTGGTGCTTTGGCATAGCCTGCAGCCTCCTGCAGTGAATTGTGTCTGAAGCAGCTTCGATTCACAATATATCTCCTATCTCACTTCAGTTGCTCTCCATTTTCTTTTAAACTGTGAGCCAATAATCACAATTCTTGGAAGGACTTTCTTTTACGCATATGCTAAAAGCATGCTTTTAACCAGGGACTTCTGCCTGCATGTGCTGTGAAAGACAGTGAAAAGGGGGACAGGGAAACATGGTGGGAATTTTCTCCGGCTTTTGAAGCCCTGCAGGAACGTGCTGCATTGGAGGGACAGTGCTGCCCAATGCTGAGGTTGTATTGGGTTGGATGGCGGGGTGTGTGTTCGTATGCAAACAAAGATGCTCCCCTTCCTTTAGCAGCTGTCTAGTAAATAATCCAGCCACTGCCAACGGGCACCGCCTTCAGCTCATTTTATACAAGATGCAGGTAGGGGAAGGGCAAAACCACAGCCTGCCACCTTGTCCTCTCAGTGCCAGGAAGGGCCAGAAAGTGTTGAGCAGGGAAGGGAGATGATTATCAGAGAGCTGTGATTCCCACCTTGCCAGAGCCCTGCACCACCCAGCCCTTGCTCTGCTGCTGCCCTGGTCAGAGAACTGCACTACAAAGAGCTGGCAGCAGATCTGCCCTTTCTCCTGGGAGGAAAGTCTCACCAGTCCTTGTTCTCCCCAAGCACTATAACTGTAGGATTTGGGGTTTGTCTTTTTTTTTTTTTTTTTTGTTTCCTTAATTTATTATGTAACTTTCACTGTTTTGCATTAATTGGGAGAAAGTTGACTATAATATGATCTTTCTGATCTTCTTGCTATGCTTATATACATTATCTACATTTTAATCTTCATTTATAAACATTATCTATGTAGACTCTACTTCCATCACAGTTTTGTTGTAGTTTTAAGTTGCATAAGCATGGAATCTCATTTAAGTTCTGGACCCTTATCCATGTGTACTGCTTCTGAAGACACTACTGCTGCCTTCTGCTGTGTCATAAAAAAAAATCTCTTAACACAGAAATTCAAATTTTGTTCTAAACACCTTTGCACTTTGTGTTAAAATCGGTGTTTTAAACACCAATTCACCATGTATTGCCTCTTCTAACTAGCATATTATCAGGATTGTGAGCCACTTGCAGGGATTTGTGGAGGATGTGTGGTGCCTCTGAGTGTGTGCAAAATTATACAAGATAGAGCTGGGGCGGCATTTCCTTTTTACTGCCTGGACCCTCAATACCTTGTTATCCTGTTGGCTGCCTTCAAGTGTTGCACTGAGTAACTCTCTGCGGTGAAAGCTGATGTTGTTGGGGGAGGTAATAACAAGCTGGGGCACTCTTTACACTCATGGGTGTAAGGCCGCCTTCTAAGGATGAGAATTTTTATTTTCCAGGACTGTTCTGGATGGTTCTCAGCTAGGGACATGATTATTTAGCAGTAAAGACCCAATCTCTGGATAAGGAGACTCACACCCAGAGCTTGTGTTCCCTCTGTTTGTCCAAAAGGAAGAGAACAGCCAAAACAATTGGTTTGAAAGATTTAGGATTCTTAGTACTGTGCTGAGGTTTCCAGGCCATTTCCTTCCCATGTAAATATAAACACTGATCATAAATGGAAAAGTCTGCAAGAGCAACAGATCAAGAACTTACACTGTTAATTTGTTTGGCTTCATGTCTCCCCTCTCCAAAAGAGAAGGAAGGGCTGTATCATGGATGTGAATAAAGTAAATGTCAAGTAAAGGGAGAAAAATGAGCCAATGAATATTTGTACATGTACAGGAGAGAAAATCTTGGCCAATTTTCTTATGGCATTTCTTTGCTTTTGAGATGAATTTTAAATAACAGGAAGTAATTCCTTGGAGACTTTTCCATAAATGATGATTTATATAATTTTGCCTCAAGGCAATTCCTGTGATATATAGATAAAAATACATCAATATTTGTGCAGATACATTCGCTATAGATGATTCATGTTTCTTTAATTAAAAATGTATTCTTGATGCAAGCATTTTCTAAAAGTTGTCATGTTCCCCCATTCATCTCCTGTTGCATCCTCCAGTTTTCCTACACTTAACAAGTTATTTTTATTAAAAGAAAATGTTTGCAAATGTTCTGGAGATATTTGTTGTAAGCAGTTAAGAGATAGTAATAAATGAACGTATTTTTATATAATTTCAGTGTGAATGCGTGAATTGTGTCGACATTGCAATTCTGTAGACTTAGTTCTAAAGGAAGCAACAAGTCTGGCAGAGGATCTTAACTTGCAAATGCCTTGCACAAGTCAGTCCCAGTCACATGCAGTGACACTGTTCTGGAATACAGCACGTCCTGGTTGCAGATTTGTTGAAGATCTGTGCCCTTTCCTGCATGGGTGTGATTTGTGATAAAGAGCAATCCTGTTCATAACACAGTGCACCTATTCCAGCTTTCCATTTCCATACATCTGTGCTATTGGAAGGAAACCTGCTGTTCCTCTTTAGTGGGATCCACAGCCAGTCTTGGATGGAGTGATGTTTTACAGAAATCTGGCAGAAGCTGTAAATAGACTTTTAATGCCCTAAATATAAAGAGCACAATATTCAACTCTACAGCTAAATATAAGGGTAGGTTGATCAGTGGCTCCCATCTTTGGTGTTTGTTTGTATTTTTAGCCATTGTTCTTGAAGCATGTTCTTGTATTTTCTTGACTTTCTGTATGCTTTAAAATTAGGTACATATTTAATTCAAACTAAGGAAAACACAAGCTGACTTTGATCAAAGAAAAATAACTTTCTATGGATTTCTCCAGCTCATAGCAATTTCCTCAAATGAATGCATAACATAAACAGATGAGGTTAAAAGACCTTACACTTTTTGATTACAAGAGGTTGGATGTTGTACAACCTTTTTTGCTGGTGTTTTCAAGATGCTTAGGAAAGTTTTCATTCACCAAAACTGGGTTTTCCATCAGGAATGTTTTAGTTTATTTGAAAATAAATCTTGGGGAAGTTGATGAGATGCCTACAGAGTATCCCAGAAAATAAAAAAATAAATCTTTGGAAATATTCAAATGTTAGTCTTTCATACAAAGCTGTGTTTTGAACAGACTGTATTCTGTCTTTCTGTTTCCCTTGTCTTTTAATAGATCACCATATTATGCTTCTGTAGAGTTAAAACATTTACTTCTCACTCTTGTGTGATAAATAAAAGAACCAGCTTCCTATTTTCATTAAGTCTGCTTCCTTAGTCATTTCCAACTGTTAATTAATTAGTGCCATCAAATAATTTCTGTAACATTATTCTAAGATGTTATTCAGCATAATTTTGAACTCAGAAGTCATACCAGTCCTGCAGCAACCTGTCAGGTGAATGCTGAAGGAATTGGCTCTGTTGGAGGTAATCCCTGTCACCATCACGAGTCCCTGTCAAGAACAGAGCACAGTTGGCCTCACCAGCTCCTTGCTAAACTAGAGAGTAAAATAAGGACCATGCAAAAAGAGTGAAACACTGGTATAAATAAAATAAAGGAGCATTAAAGCCTTCCAAGATTCTGCTTCTTTTGGGTGTTGCTAATGGGAATTTTACTCCCTGTGTCTCATTACCCCGCCAGTAAGGTAAGCCAGGGTCATTCTGCCTCCTTCCCAGCTGTGCTGCTGGAGCAGACACAGGCTGCAGACAGCTCCTGGCCAGCCATGGATGTCAGGGCCAGGAATCTCGGCTCTGCTCCTGGATCCTGGGCTGTCCATCATGTGGTGTCTGAAGTGAGTGAGTTTGCCAAGTGTTAGGGGAAGGAGTCATTGGAAGGAACAGGGCATTCAGTTTTCAAAGGATGGGGTTTGTGACTTGTGAAGTTTCTCACTATTACTGATAATCAGAAGTTTTAGTTTTTTTTCTTTCAAAGGTAACAGAGGAAAAGCTAAAATACACCATAAATTGAAATACAGAGCAGGTCTCCAGATTCTTCATAGGATAGATATTGCTGTTGTGCAAGGGATAGAATACACTGTACTTTCCCTTTTCTCGTTCCTTGAGCCTTCAGTGAACAGACATATATCTTAAAACTACTGCATTTGCTTCAGTAAAGCTGGATGCAGTGATACCAGAAATGGGTTCTGCAGGCTGCTGAAGAGATTCTTCATTGAAACTGGCAGTCATATTGGGAACCAGCTGTTGGCTGTGGGTAGATAATTTTAAAGTATTTTTGAAAAAACTAGACGATAATTCTAAATTTCTATAGCACAAGCCAAGATAATTCCCTGAGTAGTCTAACCAAGAAAATTGCACAGGTCCTTGACACAATACTACCAGATTTGATACAGCTTTTCTCTATGATCCCTTGTACTGGAGAATTAAAGAAAGTTTAATGAATTCTGCTTGGGTATTGTAATTGGTGCACAGGGTCTGAAGGAAAAAAAATAGAATATGTTCAGTTACAATCTCAGGAAATAGTGAAACCTCCCTGGTTTATAGAGCCTGTAAAGGTGCTCTACTGCAGCTGGCCATTGCAGTGATAAAATACATTTTATGTGATCACAGGCAAGTTCTCCCTGTGTGTTGAGCAAATCCCTCTGAGCTTCTACTTTATAGATACAATTGTATTTATCTGCATTAAAGGTTGCTCAGAGACTTTGAGGTCTTTGTGTGAAACTCGTTATTGTAGGAAGTCAAAATATTATTATGCAATCTTAAGAATAAAACCTAACTTCCAACTCCCTGGGTGTTACTAGCTGAGAGAACTTTACCCGGGTGAGTGACATTGAGGTGGTGTGAATATAATTTTGCTGATAAAGTAAATAAGCTACCAACTTTGTGGTTTAAGAAGGATTTAAACTTGTAAGGTGCCAGCTTCTCCTATTCCAGTCAGTTTAACATGAAAGCAGAAGCTGTTCCCCATCTTTCAGGTAAGCCAAAGTATTGCATAGTGTGTTTTGAGTAACAATTATTCACAGTTTTGGCAAATAAAAATAGAGGACTCCTAATTCTGTACAAAACGCATTCCAAGTAAATACTAATCTCATTTGAAACTTCTTTATTTAGGCTTTCTCATAGAAGTCTACTTCTTGTGTGTGACTAAGACATAGAATCTTCAAAAATTAATATTAAAATAGCTGTATGTTTTAGAATAATAAATTAGGAACTATGGTACATTATAATAAAAGTAGTCTTCATTTGCATGTGCTAATTAATTTCTACTTTATTAAATCAACATTGGGAGTAGTAGCCTTATTAATAAGAATGAGCTTGCTTATAGTCTGAAACTAAACACTGAGCAAACTCAGTAAAGGTGACCCTTTTTCCTTTCAATTATCAAGGTTAATTATAAAATTAATTAGGTCAATTTTTTTACCTTTGATTAGGAGAATTTACCTTCTTACAGCTTTAACACAGAAACTGGATCTGCAGTGAAAGGTTTTGCCTTCTGTGCTAACCTCAGTTGTTTTGTGACTTCCTTCTTAAAAACTCTTCCATGTTTTTGCTACTCAGATGATGGCAGATTATTGAACTCAAATTAGAGACTGTGTATTTATTGTATCTTGTCATTATCCTTGTCTTGGTTCTAATTCATGAAATCCAGTTTTATGAAATAGTTTAACAATTTAACAGGAAACAGATTAAAAATTTAATTGGTTTATGTTCTTTTCATGTACTGTTATAGTTGCAGTTATAATCTAGAGCACTGACATGAGTCATCAGTAGAATATTACCTTTATTTCTGATTTGCTTTTCCCCATAATTAGGCTGATTTCTGTTCATGAGGAATAGCTGAGGACATTCATTTTGCTCAAATTTTCTGCTGCTGTCTGGCACACTCTAAAAGCATTAACTATGCTTTAATCCTGAATGGCACAAAGGCCCCAACATCATAGATGTGCTCAGGCTAAGCACAGGCATTCTCAAGAGCTTGTAGGCTAAATAAACATGGGTTAATTGGCAAATACAAAAAGGGCTGGAGAACAAATAATTATCTCATTTACTGGTGGCTAACAGAAATTTTAATTGATTTGCCCTCTATGCCAAATCTGTGCCTGGATCAATAGTTTAATCTGAGTCTGAAATTTATTGCCTTAATGAGAAGGACATCTTATTTCAGCTGTACTATGACCCTTTCCTGATTAAGCAGGCTAAGAAAGCATTAGTAGTTAACTTCTGCAACCTTCTGCCTCTTAGCAATTAACAGAGGGACTAATTCTGCAAGGTAAGGAAGGCTGTCTGGGTGGTGGCAAATAATTCTCTTTCATTGCCAAGGAGTTTGAAGTCTTGGTGACAGTAATAATAAATAATAATCATAAAGAAATTCTTATGTATTTTCTGCTTAAACATGAGAAATAAAAGGCAAGGATTAGGAATGGTTTGCATCCAGACCATAAGAGATAATTAAACAGCTGGGCTCCACTCTGTCTTTGGGGGGTATAAAGGCATCCTGATGGGACAGCTTCCAAAGCAAAGTTCTGGTTGGTGTCCTTTTACTCTGATGATCCCACTTGTTTTCTCTGCTCACACGCTTTCACTATTCCCACATTTCATATTTCTTCTCATTATTATTTCAGACATAGCCTTCCTTTATGTCTCCCTGTTTTCAAAGCACTTTAGATTGTCAGGAGTACATCAATAGTGCAGCTGTAACCCTATCTCCCTCTTCTGTGCAGCTCCAGCCCTCAGGGCCTGGCTGGTGCTTTACTGCAGCCCACTCATCATCAGCCTAAAGGCGTGTGTGCCACTTCTCAGCACTGCACACAGAAGGCCCCTCTCAGCTGCACCTTTCACAAGTGTGATTATTAGCCCCTTACATCAGAAACTAGTTCAGAGAAAAGAAATGGACCCTGTTCTCCTCGTGGGATTGGGAGCACCCAACACTCTAAAACCTGAGTCATTGTCTGCAAAGGTCTTGTACCCTGATGAGTAGCTCCCTTTGTTCAACCTGTCATAGCCATTCCAGGAGCAGGATGGCCTTTTTAATTTTAGCATGACTGACAGGCAGCCAGTATGCTCATCAACCTCAATGAACTCTGCTTCTGTATGAAGATCCATTTGACAGCAACCATGAACTCTTTCAGCATAACAAAAGCCACGAAAATATTTAATTTTCTGCCTTTAGAAGGAGGGGCAGTCCAGAAGGCAACAACATTTCTGCTGGGCTATTTGCTGAATAGAAGATAGATCCAACTAAATATGATTGCTTTCTTTATCTCAAGGCTATCAGAGAAAGGGATCTTTAGTTATCATAATCACTCTATAAGCAGTTAGAAGAGGAGGATTAGGAGGAATATATAATGTATGTAATATATATTAAAAAAGTTGCAACAAAAGTTTAAATGAACTCTTAAAATTCTTTTCCCCTTTTCATATCAGTTTTTCCCATATAAAGAAAATTATTTTTTTAAAATTAAGAGATCATCAAAGTCTCCTTTCCCTCTCAAATTATCTTCGCTGGCTTTTAGCTATTGAGCAGTCTGTTTTTCCTCCATCTACTAGTTTGTACCTACACATTACTTCCTGCTTTCATGTCATCAATCCATATTTGCACTCCTGTGTCTTCCTGTGGTTTCTCAACTGTCATTATCTTCAATACAAGAAAGTCCACTGGCTTTCTCCTTGTCTGTTATAAACTACACGTGTTATTTCCCTTCAGTATTAAAAGCAGGTGTGTAATAAAAATCAAATATTTGTTACTTTGTTGAAGACCAAATAAATATCTCCACAACTATGCCCTTACATTTTACTGCCCACGGGTACGGCTAATAAAAAAGAGCAAGGTGTTTTCTTTTGTGAGCAATAGTCAAGAAAGTCACGGTCAGTAAAACGTAGCAGACTGGCAGGCAGTTGCTTGGAATTTTGTTGGGAATTATCTCAGATCCACCTTTCTTTACACTGTGGTGAGAGCTTGTCTTCCCTGTGCCTAAGGCTCAAGCAATCTGCAGGTGTCACCTGAGGAATTCAAGCTGAGGAGGCTGCACGCTGCTTTGGTGCCACTTGTTCTGCTGACCTGTTTCCTTTTGCTGGTGGAGATCAGGGTACACTGGCACACCATGTAATCGCAGGGCTCTGCCTGTGCAGTACAAGTCACAGGAAAGGAGCTTACATTTTTCTTTTAATAAGTCGAACTTGTTTAAGCATGTACAATCCTGGCTTGTCAGCTCCCTGCTGCTGTGGCTTAGCTTTTGTGCCTTGCCTCATCCCCAGATGAGTCCCAAAGGTCACTTGCCTCCACACCAAGCAAATGTCTTAAATGTTTGCGAGCACAAGGGGAACACTTCTGCTAAACTGCTGTGTAACCCTAAAAATGGAGCTAGAGGTAATCAAATAATGATAATTTCAGTTATTGTTTTATCCTTGCACTGAGTATTTAATAAGAGCTTTGGGGCTTGGAAATATTCTTGCCAGGATAGTCACTTCTTGCCCTAATCTAAATGGTTTTGAATGCAGTAAATAAAGCACTTCTAAAAACGCAGGGAAAATGGAAATTTACTGTTATTTATGGAATTGCAATGGGTATATTCCATTTTCTCCATCTACAAACATAGAGAGTCTTGATAACAGTAATACTGGTATGGGTCAAATATTTGTGTATCGACAAAAATAGGGGAGCCTCCAGCATCAATTTACAGTGACCAAAACTGGGAACAGATGTGAGTTTGATGGGAGTGAAGACACACCCAGTGGCCTGGGCACCACTGCCTAACTCTGCAAACACAACTGAATTAATGTGCAGGGAATTGTATGATCAATAGTACGTTGGACAACACCAAAATGAACACATTAGGTATATAAGCCTCCTAATCATAGCCAACTTATATTTCTTTTCCTGTAATTAAGCCTTCGTTTTATGGATTATTAACTCACCATGCCCACAGAGAGGTGCTTTTGAAGGGAAAGCCACCAAGAATTACAACTGTGTGACTAGAGTGCATTTTTTAAGTACAAGTCAAGGTAATTTTGCAAATGGACAGTGCCTTCTCATTGAAAATTTAATCACCCTGTACATGGGGTTGATAGCTCGAGCAGAGCTAATGTCTCCATTCATTTATCCTTTCGTCTTGGGATATTGCAGCTCAGTATGGAAGAACAGCAGAAATCAGTGCAGTGACTTTGGCAATTATCACAATATTTACTGTGCTTCATGTGAACAAGACTGATTTATACGGTCTGCAGGTAGCCTGAAGGAATAGCTTAGTCAATTTGCTTTCCCCTGATGCAAGTTCAGGATCAATGCAGCAGACAAAAGGAGCTCTACTGCCCCAGCACCTTGTGTTCATTCTTCAGGAAGACTGAAGCCCAAGTTTGCTTCAGGGTACCAAAGAGCTGGTAGCAGGTACTGCACTAGAACACCAGTCCCCACAAACTCAGTCACAATTCCTTTTCTTCTGGATTTTGGTGAGCAATGATGACCCAGAAGTAGCAATGAAGATTTGCTCTCTACAGTGACTATTCCCTGTTCCTTTGAATATGTACTGTAAAGTCAGAAGTTAATAGGAAACCTTACAGCGTTTTCCCTAAATTATCTTAAAACCTGAAAGAAGGCTTCTCCATGTGAGATCCACTGCAAAAACATAGGCATTTGCATGACATCCAGTGTCCTTTTTACTATCTCCCCTTGGCTGACTGCATTTAGCTGCTTTTCTTTATGACTACTAGGAGGTTCAGACATTTTATCACTTCACTCCCAGTCTAAGAACTTTTTTTCAGCTCAGAGTAATTGTGTGAAACGGCTTTCCATTCAGAAGGCTTCAAAGACGGAGCCCTGCTGGGGCAGCAGCAGATCAGCAACACGAGTGATGTCTCTGGGCTGGTAGGATGCACCCACCTCTCCTCATGCCTTCATCCTTCAAAACTCACTGAAAGGGGGGCTGCAGAAAACTCCACCAATACACAAATGCAGCTTGTTCATTTGGGGGCGGGGAGCTTGCTTGTGGTTTGTTGTTGTTTTGAAAGGCAAAACAAAGCAACACAGCCTTGTCTGAGGGAGCACCACAATTCAAATGCAGAATTCTTGTCAATTAGCTCCCCTTGAAGCAATACACAGCGGTTTGGTCCTTTGTGGATATCCTACTAGTTTTGAGGAATCTTGACCAAGAGGATGGCCTCATTTTTCTGTACCAACACATTCAGGAAGGAAAATTGTATTGCAAATACTTTAGAGTGAACACATCATAAATGAAATGAAGCCTGGACAACCTTAGTCTCTGTGTGAGAGAGGGAAAGATGAAGGGACAAACCCAAATCACCCTGAGCCTGGAGAAAGCTGGCTATAAGCATAACCCTAAACGTGATGGTCAGACAAATCGGTGCATCTGTGGACAAATTTGGGGATGAAAATTAATGTACTTAATCTAAAGAGCAGGAGTTCTTAAAGAGAACTAGATATCTTCATTAGGAAAGAAAAACACACCTGAAAATGTTTAATGGGCACACCAAGAAACTGGAATAAAGAAACATTTCGGACTAACTCACAAGGATATTGAGAAGAATTTGTATTCTGCAACAGAACTCAGGACAATTTGTGCTACTTTCTTGTAATAAAACACCATAAAGAAAGAAATGGTAATTATATGCCCATTCTTTATATGTAGCTGATAGATACCTTTAAGTACTGCAACAGCTTGCTAATGTACTTCTAGTATTTGAATAAATACCTGAAGTAAATACGCTCATGAAATCGCTCATAAACTGCCAGGTGGGTAAGGGGCTATTATGAAAGTACCATAACTTGCTCAGTTTTGTCTTTGCCCAAGCTGCTCCTGAGGAGGTCTGTAGGTGACCGGATCAGAGATCACAGGCAGACAGGGAAGTTCAAGGAAAACTGCACTTAGTTTCATGATAGAAGTTCACACAGGTTGCACCACAACAGGAAGACCAAATACACCAAGGGAAATTCCTCTGAGTTGCAATTTAGTTTTCAGTAATTAGTCTGGAACTACTAAGACTATAACCTGCTTCACCAATTTTCTTGGAGGTTATTTGGAGGCCAACCTAAAGAATTACTAACTCAAACATCAAAATGTGAAAATCTTACCATTCGGTTTTACACGATTATGTGTTTTAAAAGATACTGCTATCAATTAGAGGACAAATGTCATAATTAAAAAAAAAAAAATCCCTCAGTGAAACCCCGAACTTTATTTGTAATGATTTGTAGTAATTCTCAGAGCAAACACCATGTTAGGCCCAGTCTATGCTATGTTTGTCCTCCCTGTCTCCTAAAGGAAGCAGCACTGAATCAAACACCTTTTGCATTTTAGGTTTCTCAGAAATTCAGTACTGATCCCAATCTGATTTGTTTTCTTCCTCTCCTCTCCACTCCCCTCCCATCCCACCTCCCCCAAACATCACAGCAATCTTAAAATTTGGTGTCTCGAAGTCTCATTATTCTTCTGAGAGAGTGACTGTTTTCCCATTTCATGACAACTTACAAGGCTGATTGTTTCCTTGGAGCAGGCTGTGTGGGGCCAGCATTCAGCCTTTGCAAGGCCACTTGCTTCGGTAACTTTGTCAGTGACAGGGTGGCTGGAGAAGCAAGAATCATATGGCAGTGCAGCTTCTCCTTCTCCTAATGCGCTGTCTCCAAGGTCTTTTCCCATGAAACCAGTCCCAGCATTCTAAATCTGACAGCAGTCAATGTATTAGTCAGGTTTTCCTTCAGAGGTATGATTTTCATTACTCATCTGCTGACATTTCATTTTTGTAACATTATTTACTCAAAGCACTTTTTCTTGGCATGAGGTGTTTGTTTGTATTCTACATGTGAATGGGGCTATAGATGCTCTCAAAAGAACACTGACCTTTAAGCATATGTACAACATCTGTAGGAAACAGCTGGAAAACATATCACATGCTTCTTCAGGTAAAAGTGCAAAGTAGTGCTCCTGCAAAGCTTTTTTCAAACCCTTTCTTTTCACATCATACATCACACAGCAGTGCTATTCATTAAAGCTGACAAAAAATCCTTTATTGGCCTGAATATTCTAACACAGAGAATATAAGGTTGCACAGCTGCCCATAGATGAAATTGGTAGTGCAAAAAAGAAAAAGAAAATACCCAATGAACCTTTTTTCCTACTACTTTTAGCTTTCAAGCACTCATTTGCTAAATAACCTTCTTTTTAGTGCTCATTTTTCTCCCTGCTAAATATGTGCTACTGAAATGACTCCTCCTGACCAATCATTCCTCAAGCATTTAAACGCATTAGCTAATTGGTTTGCAGGGGTTAAAGTGAGTGGTTGGTAAACCTCAGAAGATGCTGGCAACATTCAGAGATTCAGATGATTATCCAAAATTTACCCAAACTCATCTCAGCCTCCTCTGGCTAAAAGCTCAGTGAGGATTGCCATGTTTTTATCATTTCAGGTTGGCCATGAAAAGCAGCAGGTCTTTTACTCGTGCTGCTGCCTTCCAGTTTTCCTTAAGACACTTTCTATATAGACAAATGCTTCTTTTATACACTTCAGATAATATGGGTGAAGAATCTACCTAAGTGGATGGCAGATTGAAATGACTTTGGGCCCTGGGTTTAGGGCATCGTATTATGGACTTGCTTATGCGAGTGTGTATCATGTGGCCACGGCAAGGCACCCATGGGTGGGCACACTGTCCCTAGTTCCTGATCCCTTAAGTGCAGCCACTGCAAGAGCATCCACTTTGTGCTGGTGCCCGGGCTTATGGATATTTTCCCTGCAGGATACAGCTTGTGACACATGAACCCTGCACGGGGACTAAACCAGACCAGTCTTAGGCAAGAGGAAAGGTCTACAGATTTGAACGAAAGAACAAGCTCTGAACCTCTCCAGCTCCCATTTCCTCCAGTATATTCCTTTGGCTGGACTGAATATCCAGTAAGTCCTTCCCAGTCTCTCCTGGCCTTAAGAGAGTTTGCTATACCTTGGCAACTATTAAGTAAAACAGGGCCCAGTTTCCTGGGCTACAAAGGCATTTCTCTGCTCTCTGAGGCTCTTTGTGCGCTCCCTGCCCTTGTGTTTTGCTCAGCCCTCAGGGTCACCGTGGCAGCAGTCACCCTTTTCTCCCTCAGGACAACCTCCCATGTGTCCAGGGCCAGGCTGGATCCTGGGGGGATGTCTGGGTTTGCTGAGGGCCACCAGCCCAGGCTCCTGAAGCAGGTGTAGCCCAGCACATCCCCTGTTGGAGCAAGGGCAGGAGAAGCCAGCGCCTATTTGCCAGGCTGTGTAAACACGGCCCAAAGCACAGAGCCTGGGTCACTTACTCAGCGTGCTGGACTCCCACCCTTTGCCCCTGCTGCTAAAGTGAGGGTAAAGGACACTGAAGGATTTGACTGTCCTCTTTGGAAATATGTGAGCACTCTCCCCTCTTCCCCTCTCCCCGAACTCTGGGATTGTATTTCGTCACTCTCTGAGTGATCATAGAAAGTTTAACCTGCAAAATTATGTGCTGTAAATGACAACCATTTTCCTCTCAAGGTGAAAGACTTGGAGACAGAGAGAAAGAAAGAAAAAGAGAGAATCAGTTTCCATGACAACCCAATGAAACTTATACACCATAGGAAAATGTCATTTTCCAAAAAAGAAAGAACTTCATGGACAAGTGGTACAGTACATCAGAAACGAAATTGCAGTTTTAAATGAAAAGCTCATTTGCATTTATGGTTTTGAGTTTCATTCTCTAGTTACAAGACCCAATTGTAGACAATTTAGTAGTGAAAATTATATTCAACATTTCAGATGAATAATGTAGATTATGATCTAGTTCAGCCAGAAGTTCATCGTGACAGGCTCAGGTTCAGAGAACACAGGTGTGGATAGATTCTGCTTTAGCTGGGCTTATTCTGCAGCATCAGAGAAGTTACTGATGTTTTACACCCTCTAATAGACCTTGCAAAGTCAGGATCTGTCCCTAGCTATTGAGATTCCTGCCACAGCTTGCAATTTCAGCATCTAAAGTTATACCTTCTAGATTCCATGTTACCTGTGATACCATCAATCACCATCCATTGTAAGCCACATTGCATAGGAGAGCATTTTATGATGAGCATTAGCGTCGTAATATAGCAAAGAGCATTGTTAATGAAGCATGGAAAAAGAATAAATTCAGCTAATGGGTATATGTGTCAAATTTCAATTAGGGATATGTTGGAAAGTGAAAGAGAGCGACGAGCATACAAATTAAACCTTTGACCTTCAGAGTGAAGAGAGAAAAACCTGAGAGAAAAGGGGGATGTTCAGAGACGTTTTCCTTGCTGAATGCTGAAAAGTCTGGTACAAACTTTGAAATGCTCTTTTCTCTTTAATTACCATTATTTAAGAAGTGACTCAGAAAAAATCTGTTTTGATTCAGCTGGTTTGTTGACAGCTATATTACTGTTTGTGCTGTTTACTGAGTGGGGGAGAGATAAAGATTGAGAGCAGTTTATGGTGATGGAAGACAAAATCTCACCTTTGTGATGCCTAGGCAGAGGATATTAAAGCTTATCCTTCCCTGCCTGTGAAGTGCTACTGGAAAGAACCTCCTCCCTCCTCTTAGGTTTTCAAACAGGTCTTAGTTGAGTCAAAGCATGTTTTAATGAATAATCTGATGTGCATGGCTTTTGAATGCAAACAAACAGTAAGTGGGGGGGCATTGCAGCAGGAGCACAGCTGAGCGAGCTGCAAGGGTTGGACACGGCTCAAGGCACCTGGGAATTGGGAGCTCACATGTGCTTTGGTAGTGAAGGGAGCAATGGTTCAGATACGCAGCAGTGGGTTCATGCAGGTGCTATTGCAACCCTGCACATGTGATTTAACATCAGCTGCTCTCCAAAAACTGTGTGGGATGAATTCAGCTTGAGTTTAATAAGCAAAATTGCAATTACATGAATTTATGTCAGGGTTTAATTTAACTCATCTGTCTGCAGGAGGAATGAGGGTCTATTTCACAGAGCACCGAGGCTTGTGTGGAAAACTGCTAAGATCTGAACCTGTCTCCATTGCCCAGGCAAAAGCCACTGTGCTGATGCTTTTCTGACTTGTTGACTGCTAGAGAAAGCTTTCCGGGATGCTTCTGTGTGAAGTACACCTGAGGACAGTGCTGGGACAGACTCCTCTGCCTATGCTCTGCCGGATTAGAAACAGCAGGCAGGAAGTCACCTCTCATTGCCAGCCTAGCACGGAAACAAAACTCACTTGTATTATTTCCCCATGGTCAATTAATACAATTAATACTTCTAGGTTCCAAAACTTTTGGCCAGGAGACCAACCCTTGATAGATCTCATAGTGCATTCTCGAGTTGTTGCTGTGGGATTTCATTTCCCACAAAAGTTCACCATTTTGAGGATCTCCCTTATCTTTATTTTGCCTTTTTTAAATCACAAAAGCCTCTGGATCTTTGACAGTGCAGGTCTTTCCTCTTATCTCTAGACATCATTCCTGCCACCCCGCTGATCTGTGGGTGTGTGCAGCCAATTGCAGATTTAAACACAGTTCAGGGCTCTAGTCTGAGTCAAATTCAATACAGAAGGCTAGACTATACTGTTACCTGCTGGGTAGTAAAACCTTGAAAGCATGAGGGAAAGGAATTCCTGTGTCTCGGGGACAATTCCATATCAGACAACCCCAGGCTCAGCAGGAGGAGCCCACGTGGGCCTGGAAAAACCTTTGTGCCCTCTAGTCAGGTCTTTCACCTGTAGGTTTGGTTTCCATCTACAGACCTAGAGCAGGTTTTTCAAACCTCACAACCCCTCTTTGCCAAATACTTTTTGGATTTGTGGTAAGTATATATAAATGACTATATATATGACTGATATATGCTATCAAAAGCATATATTACATAGAAAACTGTTTTCCTTCTTCAAAAGCCCATGTAAAGACTAGAGAAATGCTGAATTTATCCTTAATTCAGAATAACTAACATTTTTCCTTGTAGGTTTTCAACTACGACAGGTATCTCAGACATATTGCGTGACTATTCTTAGCATTTGATAATGGATATATGGTAGCTAATTACCCCATTAAATCATATGACATCACTTTTTTTTCATGACTGAATGATGTATGGCCCTGTAAATAGGTAATACAGGAGTATTTTTAAATGACAAAATTTGCTTTGACAAATCCTGCAGCCTAAAACCTTAAATTCTCCTAATTTCCCTATGGCAGCACATATTTACGACTGGTTTTCCTTCTTTTGTATTTACTTTCAGTAGCTAGAAAGAAAATATTTTCAGAATAGTATCTTCTCTAGTCTAATGAACATCTACTTGTTTATTTCTGATTATATTGATTTGTTTTAATAGCATAAATAGGTAACATTATTGTTATTGGATAAATATTATTCTGTGGAAGCACGTTTCCAGTGTTAATATTCTCATTTACAGGTTAGAGAAGAAGGAATCTTCTGTGAACTTCCTGCAATGTTTGTTTTCAGCTGCTGTTTAAGCGAAAATCCTTGCCAGAAAACTTGTGAATAGCATATTCAGAAAATTTTTTTTTGCTCCAGTGTATTGAACCATAGGAAAACATAATCCTATTTTTGAACTTTGAAGACCAACCCCACAATGAATAGGGGCTTTCTTTAAAAACAAACCCACAAAAGCTGATGTTCTCCAGGCACTGCAATACTCAGATACTGCAAAGGAGCTCGGGTATCTGTGGGCAGCTACAGCAGGTTGGCACTGGGGAATGAGGTCCTCCAGTGTCTCATCTGGACCTGACACAGAGATGGAGCAAGGCAAGCAAGTGAAGGATCCAACGCTGTATTAACTCACAGTTTTAAATGCCTGCATTGGTGTTTCCTGGGGGGAATTGGTTCCTATTTTGGCAGATCCTTTCCAAATGCATTCAAGCTTCAGATAACTCCTTTTCCTTTGCATGAGCAGCAGAGATGATCAGCTGACTGCTACAGGCTTAGTCCTGTCAGGCAAATTGCCCATAACTACACCACTTCTTGCTCAAGTCAGGCATGGAGATCTTGACCCAAAGCTACAGCCCCTTTCTCTCTTGCTACCAAGGACAGAGACCTGCCCTACTTGCCAGCTATGGATTTCCTTGCTGATTAGAAACAATATCTAATGCAATTTAAATCTGACATTGGGGTGGTGTCACCAGACGTAGAGACATTCCTTAGTACATTAGAAGGAGGAGTTGGGTGAGTCAGAGAAGAAATTAGCCTGCTTTAATTTAGGGCTGGGTATGCACACTACACCAAGAGCTCAGTATGCTCAGAGAGTCAAACAGATTAAATGCAGCAATTTATTGCCAAGATGAAGGATTGAAGCACAGTGGATATGTGTTTATGTTTTACATCTCTAACCTTGCCTCGGTTGTGCAGGCTTTTAAATTGCATCAGTGAGAAGAGGATAAGTATGGCTATCTTCAGTTATAAAATGGAGGGCTTAGGAAACTTAAAAGACAGAAAAAATGAAAAGTATGAAGAGTCCTTCTACCACTCAAGGAATTTTTCAGGACCTTTCTGCTATTTGATGCAATGTAGATCTCTACAATACATTGTTAGGAGAATGTCATAAAACATAGATTAATGATTGCATTTTCATGCTTTTGATGTGCCATTTAATGAGGTGTATTCTCTTTCATACTTGACATCAAAAAGACCACCGCTGGAATTCTTCACATATACATCAAATGAATTTTCGTGTTAACAGGTATAATCATCTAGGCAAGAGAATGCTGCTTTTATATCCACTTTTTTGCAGCTGATTTGATATAGACAGTCTACTACTAGTGTTTACTCCATAGAGTAATTGAAAATGCGTGTGGAAGTTCTGTAGCTTGAGCCTACTCTGCTTCCCAACCCCAAATGAAAGGGAACAAGATCTCCCTATCTGTGTTAGATTAAGTTTGCAATTTAAAGAACTTTTAAGCACGTCCAGCATAGTTTTACTTTACAGAATTTGTAGCTTTCATTTTAATCAACATTCTCCTCTTTAAAGGGTCCTACTTTTAACAGTCCCAGGTTTTATGATTGTGTCTACAAAGTGAATACAATTATTCTGAAAGCACTTGGCAAAAGACTTGTTAGGTGGTATGTTGAAAAGATGTCCAGCTTTTCATAACAGTGTATTTTCTTCTACAGGTAACTATGATTTTTACACAACAATCACACCACAGGTATCTTGAGCAAGTTTTGGCTTGCAGAAAGAATTCCTAGAAAGACCAATACAGTCTCTGGCTCTGCTAGTAAAATGGTTTCATTTAACTCAAAAACCATGAGCATATTGATTTTTCAGTTCAGACAAGTTTTACAAATTTTATCACTGATTGTACCTTTGTGCTGGTCCAGACACCTATCAATGTTGGGAGAACATGGAGAAATCTCCTTCCTTCAAAGCATTTGTTCCCATTGCCTCCAAGCAGCTTTTTAGCTGTTAGTTGGCTACAAGTCCAAGGTTTGATTTTTTACACAATGTACCTGTGGTTCCTCTGTGGGGTCAGGCTCTCACCCATCTGGGCATTGTCTTGCACTCGTTGCTGAGTTTTCTGCCATGACAGTTTTATTCCCTGTCATTTCTAAGAGTTTCAATATGGTTTGAACAAGTGTCCCAGTAGATAGCAGTGTTGCCTCAAAGTGTTGGGAATTTGTATGAAGAAAGTGCTCTACTATATATTCCTACAATTTATGCTATACCTTAGACTATTCATTCAAACACAATATGGGCAAATTGCAGGATGTCTCCCAAAATATAAGCCGTAACAAATACGGATTTTGACATTCATTCCTACACATTTCTGCATTTAATCAACCTGTTCTTCTCTATGCCACCCAGTCATTTAGTGCTTAAATTCTAAAGACATTTTACAAGACCTGTGGAATTATTGTTTAAAATATAATGAGAGAGAAAGCTCTGTTTTGTTTCAGGAAAAAACAAATTCAAATAATAATCTCTAGTTCTCTTTATAATGATTGGATATACAGAAGCTGGTTTTAAATTCTGTTTCTCATCTCCAGCAGCAGGTTCAGCTGAAGGAACACAGGAGGGTTCTATACAGTGTTTTGGAGATACATCAATTTTCTGAACTAAGGTAAGGGTTGGTTTGCATAGAGCTGCATGCAAGCGAATAAACACAGCTACTTGTTCTTTGTGTTGTTCCAGGAGACAGCACAAATGCCTTTATTTTTTTTAAACAAATATTGGGATTATATTAACACATGCCTATTTGTCACTAATTGCTCATCTCTGACTACAGCTTCAGATCCTAAATTTAACTACTGCTTTCCCAAGGTGGTAATAGGAAGGGGTTATATGGCCAAAAAATATCTCACATCTATTTATGAGCAAACCATGCTCATAAATAAGGTAGAGAATTGTTTACTTGCTTTGGTAAATGTTTCCTAATTTTCTTAAGTTTAATATCAACAAGTCCTCTTGCCATGACAATGTACTTTAGATATATATATATATCTTATATGTATATATCTATACCTATATATATAAATTTAATACATGAAATACTGAAATGTTAAGCTGAGAACTAATGCTATCCACAGTGTTTGAAGATTTGAGCTAGAAGTCCATTCTTTCCACAGACCTTAGAGTGACAGGTGGCTTTGAAAGAGTTTTTAAATATATCTTAGGAGATTTAAAAATAGTTTTATACCAGAAGGCAAACATACCGTAGCTTCTCCTGTGAAGCTTATCTTTCAATTGGCAATAAATAGTGTATGGCTCAGGGATTTTTGATCTAGTTTGGCCTATCCATTCTGTTATACCTGAATGGATTGCTTTAATATACTATTGAGATGAGCTCCCACTCTGGAAGGTCATTAAATGGTAATGAATTACCAGCTTTTCTTATCCAGAACTGAAGGCCAGCAGCTCTCTGAGACTGCAGTGCCATCAGCAGGGGTCTGCAGGGAGAGCTTGGGGGAAGCACTGCAGGTGAGGAGCTGTGATCTGTGAGCATGGGCAGGCAGGGAACCTTCCCTTTATCAGCCATGCCATGTCTTTATTACACAATAGGCTCCAAGGCACAGCTTTTTCCTGTGACTTTCTAATGCTGACTTCACTGAGAAGGGTGGCATTTAAAGTCTTACATCTTTGTCTTTAATTTTGTTTAAGATACTCTTCTCCCTCCTACCCCCTCAAAATTTTATTTATTTTTAAACAATGTATTAATATTGTCCTGGGTAAAGCTGATTTAAGAGAAAAACAGAGTTTTCGTTTAGTTTTTTCCCCCGAAAGATTATATTATATAACAACCATAAAAAACGACCAAATATGGTTGTTATAGGCCATATATAATGGCCTCTAATTGAAAACTTTGTGTATCCCCTCTCTCCCTTTCAAAGTAAAAGTGGATTCTTAGTGAATAAGATGTCTGACTTGAACTGAAATGAAAATAAGGTGAATCCTGGTGAGCCAGGACCTTGTATTGCATATTGAATGAAGTTTTTCATTATTTCATGTAGGTAAAATAGCTTCTATTTCAGGTTAAATATATATCCTGAAAAAAAAAAATAAAATTACCTATTTATTTATTCTTCAGGCAATATATGTCCTGAAGAAGACACTCTGTGGTGTTAAGAAATCCCAGCTAACAGACGGCACAGAAGACTGAAGGTGAATTACACGTGAATTTCTTTTACACAGAACTCTTCAAATGCTGGCAGTAACACAATCATTCTGATAAATAAGCCAAAGAGTAATTACCGAGCACTGGGATGGTTAGCTACCACCTGAAGGCATAACTCTACAAAACAAATGCATATGGACTTTGACAACAGATAAGATTTCTGATTTCCTACACAGCAGAAAACTCTCCTCCACCTTACCACTTTACAATAACATTACTTGTTGGATTATTATCATTCATCTTCTGCATTATACGCAAAAGTAGTTAGAGTAGAGGTAAAATACCTCAGAAATTACCCACTTTTTCCTTTTTATAAGTAAAAGCTATTTGTTCTTATACTATGCTCTCATACAAAATCCTTTCAGTCTGAGAGATGGACCACATCCCAGCTGAGCCATAGGGCTCACTTTCAAGTCCAAAGGAAATGTCTGTGGGTAATCTGTCTTATTACAAGAGAGAAACTGAGCTGGCTGCAGAGGTCCCACCAAAGCTGAAATTCATCAGGTTTCTTTTATTCTGAGTTAAGCTACTGTATCTGATTCAGGAAATAGGCTGGAGAAAAAAAAAAAATCATGTTTGGCTCGTTCAGATACCACCTATAAATATAGTTAATTTTATACAGGTTAAGCATGGTTGTAAGGCGCCAGGAAAGTACATGATGCATAAAGCAGGCCTTCCAGAAAATAATTCTACACTAAATTGTACTTTTGCTTATAATGAAGCTATATATAAACTACACAATGAGGCAAGTCATGCCCGTATTGAACTGTTGAGTAGCGTGCCAAACCTGCGATTATTACTTCATTTTTCTTGATTCCCTTATTTCCCACATAATTCTCTTGTTTTCCACTTTAAAAATGTTATTTTCTGTACAAAGCTCATGAAGGTCAAGAAAAATATTACCATCAGTATATACTGCAAGCAGACTGATTTTTTTGTCTTGTCCTTTCAGTCCTACAGAGTAACAGCAGGATCAAGTTTTCAAGATCCACAGATGTTTCCCAGAGCACCCATTAGAGACTCGGTGTGATAAGCAGGTAGAGTCTGCATTTTAACTTCTGCTTCCTCTCGGCTGGTGGTAAGTTTTAAAAAACTTGAATATGGGACTTATTATCTAACCTAAGGAGGTGAATGTATTGAAATTCTCCATTTCCATTCTGTCTCATTGCATTAGAATGAATGAGGCCTTAAGGAAATGGAGAGGGGAAAGGGCTGGTGACTGCAACCAGTGTGCAGCTATTCCTGGTAAGCTCTGGGCATCCTGGCAGATACAAGCTTGGTTTTCATAATGCCATGTACCTATTTATGTAACAAAGATTAAAGGCACATTTTAACAGACATTTGCTTTCTAAACTTGCTTATTAAAAGAAACAATGACTTTTTCCCCCCAAGTGATATTTTAACATAATGGGAATCATCACAATGAGCAATCACTTTCTGAGCAGGTGCTTAGCATCATTACCCTGTATTAGGAAATGTAAAGACATGATGTATAAAAATGAATCTCTGGTGTCACGTACTTTCTAGTAAATGAAAAACAATTCCCCTCCTGTCAGTTAAGCTTAACCAACATGAAATTAATGCAAATGAGGTCAGAATCAGGCCCAGAAATTATTCAATATATTGAAGAAGAGATAGTAAAGTGTTTTACCTATCATTTGCTTATTTTGTGTTTCCCCAAATGACTCTTATTGGCATAAAGTACACTGAATATATAATAATAATTATTTTAAATATAGATACCAAATTATAAACCTGAGTACACTTCATCTGTGTAAGCCATGAGTTAGAACTTGCTTTTACTGCTAGCACTGACATTAGCAAGGTATTTAAATAAAGGAAACATGATTATAGGATTACTAAAGAAAACAGTAGTGAAATATGCACAGCTAGAAGACCCTGCATTAGGGAAACAGTGTAAAACAGCAATATATACTGAGATCCCCAGCTAGTTGTTAGAGCAATGTGCATTCTGGAAGGATATTCTCTATGTAACACCCTAAATCCAAACCCCAACTATTTTCTTGCTAAATTACCTTCAAATACAATAATTTTTAGAATAATTTTGATGTAAAACCAAACCATACAGTAGTTTTTACTCTTAGATTTTGTCTTAGTCTCAGTGTGTATGTATGAATGTTCTTGATTATTGCTTGCTTGCTTGAATATAAATTTCTATTAAACGCAAGGACATAGCTGACACACAAAGTTCACATTTATAAATAGTTTCTTATTCCCACAAACTCTAACAATCCTTGGAAAAACTCTGGCCTCAAACTGCTAGCCATGCAATTAATTGTTTTTCTGTGGTGATTAGAAGCCTCAATGCATTTTGCTATTTTTCAGTCAGAAACTGTTTCCAAATTAAGGATTCTCGCTCAGAATTTGTGCCTGTACTTTGTGCTTTCCAAGAAATTAATCTTAATAGGAAACAATCAAGTAAATGTATGTGTGCTCCAAAATCCATGTAGTTTAGGAGCTGTGGAGATTTTTCATGTGAAAAGCTGCAGCTCAAATTAATTTGACACATTAAAATGTTTCCCACCACGTTCCCTGTCTAGAACTGCTTGGGCAAGACGGTGTAGACAGAACAAAATTTGTCTTAAAATGAGGTTTTGACTGCATAGATACCAGGGCAGCCTCACACAAGGCTGTTTTTATCTTTTACTCTGGTGACGAGGTGCTAGTCCGATTGCTGTAATTAGGGTTTCAACACATTCTAATATTGGAAAGCAAATAGCATTCCTAGTGCAAACCTTTACTTCAGGAAAAAAAGAAACAAACACTCTAAGTCTTTGAGGGAACATTTTAAAGCTGGCAGAGCAGAGATAAATGCAAAGAAAACACTTTGAAAACATGTTTCAAGCAAAACATTTCAAAGCACTACCAATAGACAACTAATAAAGACTTCTATTACCACGTTACTTCACAGTTGTAAACCTGTGCATATACTTTTTCTTAAAAAACACTCAACCTCCTCTGGGGAGTCACCACCCAAGGAGTCTCAACAGCAGCTGTCTGGGAGTTCAAGAGTTTAGGTGACAAATAAAGGAAAACCTGCAACTGCTGACTCACTTCCCACAAAGCTAATTGCAGATTACCTGAGCAAGGTTCCTGCCTTGAACAAAATGAGGAAAAGTCACAGAAATGGGCTGAGGCAGGTTCTGTTTCTCAGTGTGACAGCCGGTAGAACAAAGTTAACTGTCTCTTGAGTTTTAAGCCATTGGTGAAAAGAAGAACATCCAGCAAAATATATGTACCTTTTGCCAACCAGAACTGAGAAGATGGTGTCTGAAAATATGAGAAAGCAAGTCTAAAGAACAGTCTGCAAGGCAGGTGGAGGAAAACCTTTTCACTAGGGCAGACACTGACTTTTGGGAAAAAAAGGTCGGATCCCATTTTGTCCTCAAATGCTGTGTGGCCCTGTGCAACAGCAAGACCTTACAGAGAGATCAGACAGCAATACAGAAGCTACTAGTTAGGGAAATCATAAATATTGAAAAAAGCACTGCCAGAGAACATTTATTTTTCATATCTTCCCACAACTGATAGGGTTATCTCCTCCAAGCCTACTTTTACAGTTATGCACCATGACATTCAAGAATAGCAGAGGAAAAGCAGCATCCTTCACACAAGATGCACCTTTGGATTCTTCTAACTACCCTCACAGTAAAACTTCACGCAAGTTAAAATCACATAAGCTGCAACCACATTAGCCAAGAATTCATTCCAATGTTTTCTTAGAGAAATGAGGGGTTCAGAAGAACTCATTCAGCTAGGGTACTAATTGGGTGTTTTGGAATCTTTGAAGTGATAATCTATAACCATCAGAAAATACAGGCTTCCTCTAAAAAACAGTAGGATCACAACAATACTAATGGTTCAGGGACTTCTAAAGGGGGGAATAAAAAACTGGATTCTGTAGATGAGTGTGATTTCTGTATGCATTTTCCAGAGATCCTTTATCTAGGAAAATGTCTTTGCAAAAGCAAAATGAAGTTAGGATTTTTCCAGGGCAGTTTAGAAGTGCGTGGAGCTATTACCTCCATTAGAACACAAAAGCTGAAAAAATAAAAGCAGGTGGTATAATAAAATATTTTGTGGATCAGATAGCTGTCAGCATTGCATAGGTGCACTTGGTGCTGCTTTCCAAACTCAGTTGTCTGCACATGGTCCTGAATGTTGCAAAACATAGAATCCCAGAACGGCCTGAGTTGGAAGGGATCTTAAGGGACTTCTAATTCCAACCCCCCAGCCATGGGCAGGAATGCCACCCTCTAGACCAGGTTGCTCAGGGCCCCATTCAACCTGGCCTTGAATAAATCTCTTTGTGTATTAACAGGTTCCTCCCTGTTCAACACGCAGGGAAAGCAAGGTACAAATCTCAGTTTTATGGATCTTAGGTGTCACAATATTGAGGGCAACATCTCAAAAATCCCACTGAGACAGATCTCAGTTCCTGATTTCCCCAAGGTGAAGACACACTGCACTCAGGGTATTTATTGAGACTTTTTGCCTCAGGGTAGGATTTAGTATGATCGCTTTAAGATGAAGGTGGCTGCATAAAGGTAAATTTCCTCCCAGATTTAGAAGCAGCTTGATGAAGGGAATTATTGATTACTGATGAAATGCTAATACTGTGCTAAATGTAATTTATTCAAGAGGTAGCTATACCGTTAATGAACAGAAACATTACTATGCTTGAAATTTACAAGATGGTATAAAAAGTAAAGCTCATGTTCAAGGTGGTTTTACAAGGCATTTGAAAATATTTTTCAGTCAAAAAAGCAGATAACATTTCTGGCCTTCCATTTTTAGCACTGTATTGTTCCAAATTCTTTATTTGGTTGGAATACAGGAAAGAAGTAGCATCACAAGCAGGCTGTTTACTGATCAGCCTGGTGTGGGGCCATCCACAGAGCCTGGGGATGGGTTGGAAGTGCACTCCCTGGGTTTGCACCAGAGAGCCCTGGGATGGGACTGGGAGCCCAGGCCCTGGGATTTGAGCCGTCTGAGGGGGTTAAGTCATCCTTGAAAGGGAGAGAAGAGCAGCTGACTTGCTGACAATGTGGTTTTTAGAGGAAATTTATAGGTTTTGTGAGAACCGCAAAACAGTCAAATGAAGCTCAGAAAGGTCGAGGAACTTGAGGCAGCAAAGTCAACCCTTTGCTGTGGCACTAAAACTTAGCATGGAAATTTTTGCAGATGACTTTTACCTCTCTGAAAATAGAAGCTGATAATGAAACTGTGGACTTGAATTTAATGATCCCGGTGTGAAAGGGCACCTATAAATGATTTCTCCTTTTGTTGGCTGCTTCTAACCAACACTTTAGAAAAACATAAACAATTTACAGCAACAAAAGACTTTTTTTCCCCCTGACCTGAATGCAGTAATTGCTACATTTATTTTATGATTCTCTTTTTGGAAAAAATAAAATAAAATCGATGATGAGCAGAGCAGAGGGCATGTGGAGCCAAACAAGAAAAGTGACAGATGGTCACTGAATGACCACAGAAAGTCATAACTTCAGAGATTCTGGAAAGGACTCTGGTTGAGGCAATGCGTAACATGGCATAGTTTCCTAAACTTAAATAGGTACTTTTGAAACATAACTCTGAAATCACTCTGAAGTATTTTTAAAACTCCTCAATATTGTGCCTGTGGGGGGAAGCTATTTTTTATGTGTTGGCAGTGATTTCAGGAGTGAATTTTGGCAAGCTCAGCCGAGTTCCCTCACTACACAGTATATAGTAATGTTCATTATGATTATATCAAATACTATCCATTTTGTGCAGAATTAAATTTGATCTAATTTTGAAATGAATTCAAACTCCTAATACCCAGGTGCGTCCTGGAATCAGATTTTTCTTGGTAATTAGTGGATGACTCCTTGATGGTTAATATTTTAAATTTTGTACACAACTCTTATTGCATTTTACATTAACTGCTTTTTGTATGGAAAATATTTAACAGAGCAACAAATGGGTCCTCTATTCTACCTTTTTTGTTAGAGGCCAAGAAACCACACCAATGGACCACAAAGGTTCCCAAAGCTCGCTCAGCGCTTTGCTCCTGAAGAAGTAGAATACCTTTCCAATCTCCAGGGCCGAAGCTCTGGAGAGTTTTGAGTGTTAAAAGTTTCTAATCTTTTATTCTGCTGCACTTATCTGGCAATACATATTCATGAGGAAGGTCATTATAGCAGCACCCAGTAGTATGGCTCCAATTTCGAGCAGCGGCACTCAACAGCCAAACTCACAGAAGAGCATTGCAGAGCTGAGCACCACAGCAGCTAGGAGAAAGCAATATTCTGAAACCTAATGAAACAAAAAAAAATTCACCTACTTTATTGGGCTACCAGGGGGAAAAGAGCTTTTGAACTTATTTGTGTCTGTCTTTCTAGGGATTTTAAAAATACATTTTGCTTTGAGAGTGCTCTTGCAGGTGCTGCATACCTGTATTTTTTAAGTGCCAAAGGAGTGCTGCACAAGGCAAGTGGGGACAGTGGGACAAATGCCGTGGATTCAAAGAGCCTGGTCACCAAATTTCAAAGAAGAGTGGGCTGAGAAACAGTACAAGGATCTGGTTTGTTCTTCTACAGCTGTGGTCCGTGACCACTCCAGATATTTATAACAGAGTAGATGATACCAAAAAACTTTTGATGCAAGACAAACTAGAAACTAAATGAGCTTTGAGTAACAATTAGATGCAGACTCGAGATTTTAGAAGAGGCTCCTGGAGACTCCCTCAGGCCACTTTAGCTTGAAGGAACTCTTCATGCACTGGGGTTACCCCAACCCCGTCCACTGGCCCCAAAGGCAAGCACATACAAATGCAACATTACAGCATCCCTCCTGTACATGACACTTCTCAAATACCCAAAACCCCAGCTACCTTTCAGTTCCCTGCCTCACATCATTCTGTTTGTACTCAGTGCAGTATAAAACAATTTTCAAGTGATTTATAGTTTCATGATAGTAAAACTGTATGCAGATTACTTAAAGACTAATATATGCTAGATAAAATGTTTCTAGCATTCAAATGGGCATATTTGTTAATATTTTAATTAAGCATTTAATTCAAATTACTGTGTATATCAATGTCAACATATTTCAACGTATATAACCCTAGGAGTGTTGGGATGGCTGGGTGGCAGTAAATGTATAACCAGAGTATTTCAATACCAAGAACTGAATATTAATTTCTTATCAACTGTTTTGCCAAAACGTTAGTTTGACTAATTAGCTTCAATTACCTGTGAATGTATGAGAGTCAAATAATAACACAGTGAGAGAAAAGAGAGCTTTCCTATCTCCCAGCATGGAGGAGGAAGACCATTTCCACCCATTCTCACATATTTGTGCCTCAACAGGAGGAACATATAATGCTAATGCTGGAGGCTGCAATGCATTTTCCTGCAGGTGGCTACAGAAGCAAATGAAAAGGAAAAAAAAAAGGCAGTGAGTCCCTTGTATGCAGTCTGGGGCTGCTAGGGTGTGATAGAGATCTCATTCCCACTGCCTTTCTGGAACTGGCAGCTTCTGGAGCAATCCTGCCTCATGTTGGTACCTATCTCTCATTTTGGGATGGGGGATCAAGTCTGTGTCCTGAGTGGTTTTTTCTTTGTTTATTGTCAGCTTTTATATTCACTGCTCTGTGGGATTGGCTGCCTGTGCACTGCAGTCAGGGTCCCCCACCTTTTTATTTCAGTGATTACAAGGTAAGATTTTATTGTATCTGCATCACTGCTGTGGTCCTGGAGTCAGTTTCTGTACCTTCCCTCACTTATCAGTATTCTGCCTATGACATCAATCTGAAAGGTTGTTTCTTCTCCTCTGAACATCGCCTTCTCTGCTCTTGACTGTGCCAAGTGACAGTGCCTGACACATCTGCCCTCGACCTCCCAACCCTTCCAGGCATTGGCCAGCTCTCTGCAGGGTTACCTGAAGCGTATCTGGAGCACCCTACCTTGTGGCAGCTTAATTTTAGGTGTTTTTGAAGGAAGAAGTGATTTTCCCCAGCTAAGATAGCTTTTATCAGAATATTCTTAATATTAAACAATGATGCCATTCAATGAGTTAAAACTACCACCCTCTAGAGACTATTCAAAATTCAGTAACCTTGGCAACAAAATAAAAAGCAATTCTGATTTAGTTGTTCAAAGTGAGGAAAATACACTCTTATATATGTGAACATATTGTTAACAGATTGGTTTAGGTCATTGTTATTTTACTAATTGTATGGCTTAATCCTACATTTCCACCTCTTACTTCCTTAAGCATTCCAGTATTAGAAAATACTACATTTTATTCATATAAAATTTGTTCTACGTCACAGAACATCACCTGATCAGGAAAAAAACCAACACATCTCTCTGTTTCAGAGTCAGAAAATGGTGCAGGAGCCTACAGACATTCTTGTCAACTGACTATAAACAGAAAATAACAGTATGCGCTCAGGTGATTTTCCAAGGTAAAATGAGTAGTCACTCATTATTATTTTCATATCTAATCTATTAGAGAGTCTATAAACTTGCTCTGTTAAATGAAGAGGCATGCATTTCAGGGTAGGAATCAAGAACAGGAATATTCTCTTCAAAGCTGAAGCCTTCTAGAGCTCCAGAAGACGAGCTGAGTGCTAAAAGACAAGCTGGTGGGTTTGGACAGTGCTGTTAAACATGGAAATATCTGGGACTAATGGGGAAAAGCTGGGTGGCTGTGTGCCCCAGCACCACTGAGGTCAGTGGTGCATTGCACCTCCACAGGGCTACACAACTGAATTTGGCTGCCTGAGATTTTGTGCTTGCTTTTGCAAATTATACCAAAGCATTACCCTCATTCACTTGTGAGGCTTGAGGCAGTAAGTTCAGGCCATCTAACAGCAAGCTGCTAAAAGTGCTGTATGTTTTCTTTTTTTAAGTTTGAGAAATAATTTGTTTCCCCAAGCTAGTGATAATATGGATTTGGAGCACAGCTTTCCCAGATTTATTTAATAAAAGGTTACCATTTTTCTTCTAGCAGAAACAATCAGAGAAAAGAAAGCTATTCTCCTCCACACAATGGAAAGCAGGATTATAGAATAAACGCAAGGGAGATAAGAAAGGTGAATCAATTTAAATGACCTTTACTCAAGCTTCATTGAAACAAATGAATAAGAGGATTTATCTACCAGAAAATAAAGCGGAAATAAGAAAATAATGACTAAACAGCAAACTAAAGGAAAAATTCCAATTATGTTGAAAGAGATTTGCCAGGGTTTCTTAGTTTAAAATTAAAAACAGCTTAGAGTATGTTAAAACACGTATAGATTAAAGCTGAGCAAACGTAATAAACCCACTTGGACAGCTAAGCTAGGAATAGGATAGAATGCAGTGCTTGCAGCTGAGAAAAGGCTTTGCCTATTTGCACCATTAACCTCCTAAAATTTAGTCCTCCTACCTTATGGATCAGCTGTTCTAGAGATTAATTGTCTCTCTAATACCATAAAATCCTATTTTTTTATTTCTCACATAGGACAGGAGCCTAAATAGTTCATTGCAAAGCTAGGCAAAAAAAGCACGTAAGTGGAATTCTACTTATAGTGCCACAAACAATAGCTGTGGGGCTCAAGGTCCAGAGTTTCTGCTAAGCCTTACCCTGGTGCACAGGGTCCTCAGCCTGACCTTGGCCTGGCTGTGCCAAGCAGAGGCAATCCTGGTACAAGTGCCAAGTGTGCAAATCCCTGCTCTCCAGAGCTGGTGGGTGCCCGACAGCACCAACACCCCCACAGCCCCTGGAGCCCACCCGCAGCCTTTGCTGCCCACAGCCACCTCGACACTGCTGCTGAGTACCCTGCACAGCGTCTGCCTTCCAGTGCTGGGCAGAACCTTATGTGGGTTGGTTTTGCCCCATAAATAATTTTTTGTATTTGTAAGAAACCACCTTAAATTAGCAAACTGCATATGCAGTTCTGGTGGCTTTTTTTTTTTGCTTAGCTTAAACCTTAAATCTTTGCCTCCTTTTGATATGACAATCAACCAACTAAAACCATTAATTACATGGTGATAAATTTCTTTCAGTGCACAGATACCAGCGTAATAGGTTTAAGCAAAGTCGTGAAATTTGGCAGCTTTCCTTTCCTAGCAAGATTATGTCAGTTGCTCCTAAATCCATCGATCCAATGAGACAGTAATTAGTTAATTTAATGAGAACCAAAGGATTTTAGCCTGCAGAATTTACAGTACTAACAAGACAGGTTATTTTTGGAAGCTATTTCCAATAAAAACACTTCAATCAGCCAACAAGAATATTGTCTCTTGATTAAAAAAATGGAGCATCATTTATCGCTATCACCACAGGGTTAGGCTAATGCTGGAAAATATCCTGTGCTTACACCGGTGTTGGCTACAGTTAGAGAGTGCCTGTTTTGTTTTAAGGACATTAATATGAATCACCTTTGTGAACATCTTCTTAGGGTGCAGCCATGTGCATGGATGGTTCTGCTTTCTCTTGTTAATTATTTTCCCACCAGTGAGGAGATTTCTGCTGGTGCCTGACTGCCCTGGCTGCCAGAGAGCTGCCAGGGGCAATGCAGTGGGCAGGGGAAACAAGGCTCAACTGCAAAAGGCAGATTTGCTACACAGCAAGACATGCCCAAGAAATATTGGTTTCAGCTGAAGGGCTCCACACAAGCCAAACCTGCAGGAAAACTGTGTTGAACTTGCATGATCCTGGAGACTGCCTTTGCAATATCTCTAAAGCATGATTAATTGTTCTGAAGAGACACCCTAAGCCTGGCATTTAATTTAACTCTACAGAGATGTAGCACTTCTGCTGTTAGCAGAAGCAAGCAAAGAAACCAAAAGCATTCTGCAAAACAGCAAATCAAATAAAGCCAACTAGGAACCAACTAAAGGAAAAATGCAGCTCCTGAGTGTCTGTTCATTCACCTGTGCACAGGTATCTGAGACAGACGGACAGACATGCCCCACATCCCACCACTCATTCACCTCCCTCCCAGATTTTTACTGTGCAAGGGACCTCTAGTAAGAAAATATATTCTGTGGAGAAGTGTCTCCTGCAACTGCAAGAAGTCAGGTGTGAGGTAGTCTCCACAAAGTGTGAACTATTGGAAATGCATACCTTTGCTTTTGTAGCTCATGAGCTGTGCACAAAGGTGGGAATAACACTCATCTCTGGCATTGGCTCTAATTCTGGCTTTCACCACAAACTTCATGGCTCCTTTCATAGGTGATTTTGCTTATTCTCCAGCACCTGTACTGCAAACAGTTTGAACACCTCAGATGGCTCTAAGGATGAAAAATAAAGATGAAAAATATTTTGTGGCAAAACTTTCCTTACAATATAAATATTTAGAGGGGCATAAGGTGTTTATTTAAAAGCATTTTCAATTTACAGTCAGCTCCAGAATCACTGCATAATATCCCCATCACAGAAGTTAGTTTACACATAAATATAACAACTTTTTCTCTTGTATTTCTCTTTGCTTACATAAAATAGACATTTGAGTATAAAAATATTGTGATTAAATTGGGGAATTAGTTGGCTGAGTACTTAATCAATTCCCCTACCAGAAAAATAAGAACTATTTAACTAAAAGAGTCAATGTCTTCTCTGAGAATGCTTTGAAAGGTTATTTAAATCTTATAAATATTTAAAGACCTGCAAAGAAGCTAATGGATTTTTGAAGAAAAAAAACCCCAACAATATGTTTATGAGCAACAGCATCTTATCTTCTACTAACCAATTAAATAAAAGAGTAGATCCTATGTTGTGACTGTATTTTGAAAATTACCTTGGTTGAACTAGATTGTATCTCTGTTGAGATACAATCAGGATTTTGCTGGAAATAACACAGATGTATTTCAGCTCAAACAGGTAAAAATTCTGCTATGGGAACATGACATGGCCCTAAAGAGCCAAAGTGAGGATGAAGATTTCCCATCCTTCCCTTTCTTTGCTGCAAACAGCAGACCCTGGCCAGTATCTGATTCCCATTCTCATTTTACAGTCCTGAGGACCAGACCTTCATGGTTTAAAAGAGTAGTCATCATGTTTCTTAGGGGGCTAAAAGAGAAACTAAACCTGATTAACTTTGTAAATAAAACTTCTAAGTGCAATCACTTGTTTCTCCCTGATGGTAGTGACTGAGTATATTGAATATATAAGTGCATATTTACACAGGTCCTTGGGCATTTGAAGGTGAGCACGTACTCAAGTGTATGGAGTGGTGATTAGTTAGAAAGGGCCTCACATGGTGTGTCTTGGTCACTTGTGAGGAAAGCTCCCCAAATTTTACAAAATCTCAGTTTTGACAGTAGCAAAATGAACCCAAACACCTCCCACTTTTATCATTTTTGAGTAAACAAACACCTATTTCTTTACTGCTCTCTGTGCTGAATAAGCATTTTCCACTTGGTAATTAAGCTTGGTCATGAAGACAAAAACATCATTTGCACGTATTGTCAAGACAAAATAGTAGTCTGATTTAATTTACTTCAACACAAAGCTGGCATGCAGCATGTCTAAGTGAGAGGAGAGAAAAGGCCTTGTTACCATAACCCTTGAATTTGTAGAAAGTTTAAAGTGATGTGAATGATGTGAGGTGGGTTTTTTTGTTTTTTTTTTTTTTTTTTCCAATGCTCTGCTTTATTCTCACTGAACGCATTGACAAATGTTAAGATGAAACCTCAGCTGAAGGAGATTCTGCAGAAATACTGGCCCCCTAGCAACACTGTTACTATGCACAAGGAGTACATAAAACCTTATTCCCCTAAAAGACCATGTTTGAAGAGGGAATAAAATTTTATTTTCTTCTTAAATAAAGATAAGGTGCTTGCAAATGTTTCACGTGCCTCTAAATATACTGTAAGCACCATTTGAATAGACACAGGATTCATAATATAAACTTGGAATGACAACCGTGCTACTGAAGCAGATAACTAGTGGATCCAGAGATACAGATCTTTTCTGTGAAAGGGCATGGTTCCACCACCATGCATTGGGAGAAACAGAGCATTTGATTTTGATTCCAGAGAAACAGAAGTAAAGAGGACAATAGCATCCACAAAAGGGAACTGCTATAACAAGGGAGGGCACGTGAATGGGGAAGGCTTTTGGCGGCCTAGTTATCGCCCAGGAGAGGCCTGGGCCTGCACAGAGAGGTGTTCCACAAAAGGCAGTCCTGCAAGAAAGCAAAGTGAATAGGAGAGGAAAATTAATCTTTTCACTGGCTGGATGAAGGATGCACTCAGAACAATGTGCCTCCAGGAATAAATCCTCTTTCTCCTCTCTCAGCAGCTTACTTAGGAACTAGAGCCCACAGAGCACTAATAACTACAGTGAGTTAATGAATATGTGCTGTATTGGTGCAGCTTATGAAGCATCCAGCAATTTTTTAAAACTATGATTTATCCTCCAAACTCTTGCTAAGGAAGACTCTCTAAGCAAATTCTTTGAATGTGTTGCTTTTAGTGATTGCATGTTTCCTCTTTATTGACCAAGGCATTTGTGAGTTGGTGTACAGTGCAGTACGTGTCCTCACCATGCTTGTGAAAACAGCTTCACTAAGATGCATAGGGTTGTATCCTTATACATTTGGTCACCAGAAACAAGGGGGTTCTTTCTCGTCCAACAGCACAAATACACACAAAAAGCAGACTGGGCTGCTGAGAACTTAACTAAGGGTCATCCATGCTGATGTCTGGGAAGAGAGACCCAAGCTCTGCTGCACTCCATCACTGTGAAGCTGGCAGGGCTCTGGCACTGATCAGTTGTAGTGCACAGTGCATTTTGATATTCAGAAATGGATATTTTGCACCCATATTTCCCATGGAAGCAGAGGTCTGAGACCCAAATAGTTGTACTATAGAACCCCAGCACTGCTGCCATCACCACCTGATGGGGACACGTACCCAACAGGTTCACCAGCTTCTGCCACATCCTGGCAGAAGGAATATGGACAAGCCTTAGGAAAAATGTGGGATTTTTTTTTTTTTCCTCTCTAAAAAGCCACCTTTTCCAGCAGCAGGCTTTGTAGCTTGTTATACTTTTCCAGCTGAGCAGAACCAGTGCATATGCAGCCTAAGGTAGTGCTTTTCATTTTGTACACCCACATTCACAAGTCGCTCTCATTGTTCGTGCTTGCGACAGAGGTTACCAATTATACTGCATGTCTTACATGGCAACTGTTTACAAGAAAATTACATTGTTTATATATTTTTCCTACAGTTAACAAATTATCTTAAATGTCAAGTTGCTTGATACAGAAATAAGGGAGCCTACTGTATGCTTTAAAGCACTACAATTGTTGGTAAATTGCACTCAGCACAGAATTACAGACATTTAAACATCATTCAGAAGGAAAATACTTTCCCAAGGGATTCATCTGACATCATAAACTATGAAAATGAAGGCTTAAACATTTATAAATGTCAGCAGAAAAAACTCACTCCATCTTCTGAGCACGATTAGTCACGTGCAGTTAATAGTTTAACACTTGCACTGTACTGCTATTGGTCTCTTATTGCTTTCATGAAATTTATTTGATGGCTGTTCATTTATCATTAATTGTGCTGTGAGCTTCTGAGGGGATTGAGAGCATGAAGGAGGTTGGCTTACGGACTGGACCTGGCAGTTTTTGGCATAATGAGTAAAAGTAAGCCACATCTCTCATTCTGCATTTACGAACCATCCATAACCATCGTGCTTGTCCTCACCACTGTCTTCTGTGTCACTCTGGCAGCAGTTTTCATCAGTTAGGACCATTAGGCATTTAAAAAATCAGTGTTTTCTGTTTTCATACAGAGGTGCTGCCAGTCAGGGGCGGCTGGCTTGCCAGTGCAGTTCAGGGCAGCAATGAGCCAGCACCCACTCCTCTGCTCAGCCACTGCTGTGTGGTAGGAGCATCAGCACAGCAAGTCCATCTCAGCTCCACAGGCAGGATGATGAATCCCAAGAGCATCAGATAACACTCACCACCCAGGAAGTTGTTGGTGGCACACTTGTTTCACTGACCAGTGCCTTTTCTCCTCAAGGCTGATTCCCTGCCTGGGAAGATGTTGTGACCCATCTGGAAACCTGCCACACTACATGGCTGTATGTATGGTTACCACTTCCCCTCACTCTCCTAATAGCCTTCCATAAAAAATCCAGCTCTGGTGGGCACAAGTGCCTCATTTCAATGTCCTTGTTTTCCTCCTAGAGTCCTCTTTGCTCACATCACATACCTGAGAAGACATGGTCTCCTGCCTGCCTCCATGCATGTCACTTTGCTTTCTGACACTGTACTGCTGTATTTCAGCAGATGGAGAGTATGGCCTTTTCCGTAAAGTAACAACTTGCTGATACTTAGTACTTCTAATACAAACCCTTGCTTTTTCCAGAGTTACAATGATAAACCATAAATATTTGCTCTGGTTTTAGCAACTAGTATCATTCTAATGTTTCAGAAGACCCTCATTAGTGCTCTTGCCTGTATTCACCCTAATTAAATGGAGTAGCAAACGGGATAGATGATTCACACAGAATTGTACTAGCAAACCATAACCTGTCCCTGTATCATGCTTTAGTGGTGTCTTTTGTGCCTTTCCAGCAGCAGCTCATCAGCCAGTGCAGAAGGAGCTTTGCTATTAATTATGATTATAATGTAGTATGATTTGCACTTGCTTCATACATATTACATATTTCAGATGGATAATAAGGGGAACAGTGTAAATACAGGAAGAAAAGGCATAATGGGTTATAATACCTAGGCAGGGATTCCAGAAAGAGAAAGAAAAAGATAGTTGTTGAAAAGTATTTTGGGGAAATCTGAACCAAACAGCCTTAACAAAACTGACTGCAGAAAAAGGAATTAGAACAGCCCCAAGAAGCATCTCATTTCCAAATATTTTCTTTCAACTAACTTGTGATTTAGACGATAAGCATCCTATGCAGACTGCATTAAAAATGAGATTAAATTGGAAGAAGGGAAAGGAGGAAAAATGTTCAAAATGAGGGAAAGGTGAAAGACATGCATGCATTGAAAGCAGTAAATTGTCACTCAAGTGACAGTGACAGGACTATGACAGGTAAATAGAAGGGTTTTTTTCCCCAACAACAGAACTATTTCAAGAATGTTTCACTGTGTCTTCTTATTTACATTAATATGTATTTGATCATTACAGGCTATGAAAAATGACAGTAACAATTTTTTGCAGCTACAAGGACAGTCAGTGCTTATGAAGGAAGATTGGTCTACAGCAGCCCAAAGTCCACTAGCTGATGACAACTGGCTGGTCCCAGTCAAGCCCCTGCACTCCATGTGTGCCTTTTCTACAAAGTGAAGATTGTGAAAAGATAACTTCTTTTCTCTGAGCTTTTTATATGGTATATCATCTCATATATCAGATCACATTTCGTTATCCTGTATGGTAATGCTTGGGCCATATATCATATTTTCTAATAAATCTTAGCTTTGCCAGCCCAGCAGAGTAGCATAATGTTACCTTTCAAAATACTGTTTTCAGCTGTGGATACACAGGGCTGCATCTTTCACGTGGGTTTTTTGTAGTTTATCAAAATGAAACATGACATCTACTGTAAATGATATTCCCATTTAGTGCTTAATGATACATCTGCTTCCTATCATCCATAAATTCTGATGGTTTGCTAAACAGATATTTTGTTTAGTGACAACCTGTATGCCAAACTGAGGGTTCGCTATCTTCTGCATATCAGCAATGGAAGCTGATACAATTATGAGTTGGGACTATCAGCTAAAATAGCTCAGTTTTTACAACAATAAAAAAGCTTACAAATACCGGATTTAACACCACACTGAGTTCCAGAAAAATAGATTAGCTTTAAAATTTGAGGTGCCATCAAGCACTGCTATGGTTTTCCAGTCTAAGGGTAAAAAAAATGGTGCTCTGCCAACAATAACTTGACCCAGAAGCAACCACTACTGGCATAGAAAATGTGAGAAAGAACATCATAATAACTTTTCATTAGCTTCCAGTGTACTTGATAAGCCATGTGGACACATTTGGAACTTCATGGGATTTGGGGGCAATAGAGCATAGAAAAACCTGTTGTTGCAGCCCCAGCCTGTGTCCTGTTCCACAGTCTCTGGGCTGGTACCACTCTCTGCTGTCCTATGGGCAGCAGGGCTCAGCACCCAACATTTAGGCAATTGGTTTCCAAGCATTTTTGACTGGCAGAACATGCAAGTTACAGTAGACCTACAGCAAGGTGTAATTTTTGCAAGTTAAGCTGTGAAAAAAGGATTTACTGCAGCTTATTAATTTCTCTCTAAATTAACTTTGTATTTCTTCTTTTTGTTTTCCTCTTAGATTCTAGAATTTTTCAAAGAAATTTTCTGAACTTTGATAAAATCCATGTAAGTCTCAGTGGTATAAATTAGCTCTTACCTCTGCCGAGACAATAATCTGAGAGTTAAATATACATGGCTTTGCTGTCAGGCATACTCAGTAAAAAAAACTTCACCATTACCTTGTGACTGGTATCCTGACTGTACATCCAGAAAAAAGAAAAACTCTCCACTTTCATCGCTGGGGATAGGCTTTTGTCAGGCTGGTGTGTGGGAAGTGGGCATGGGCGCCTTTCTCCATTCCACGGACTCTGGAGGTCATCCTAGGGAGCAGATGGCTCACAAGCCTCACTCACACACCTCTCTGACAATGCATTAAGCTGTTACAGGCTCACCATGGTCCCAAGCATCCCAGCGACACGACCTTGTCAAAATAAAGTTGACTTCTGGATGACACTCCAAATACTAAGATATCTGAGGTGCTACTGGAAGAATGAAGAAATTTTACTTAATGTGAACCTTTCACCTGAATTTCCAACCATTGCCAGGCTGATATCTGGTTGAAGGAAGGAGACAAATCATTATTTTTTTATCTTACCTGTCACTCGGTATGTTTCCTCCTTAGAAAGCTGATAGCTCAAAAGTCACTCCCTAGGAACCGTGTTTCAGCACCTGTTCCAAGAGAGAAAGTAGCAATCCATTATTTTGAAAGATTGTTTGATAATTGAAGAGAAATTCATGTTTTTTTAAATACTACCTCTTCTAAGTGAGAACTCTATGGCCGCTTGAGAAGACCATATCTACAGCCTTACCCAAGGCCTCTAGCTCTGCTAAGTTGTCTTTCTTCCAGGGTGACCTCTTCTGTCCTGACACCCCAGAAAGGCTGGGAATGAGGCAGTTGTGATGAATGCAGCCTTTTCTACACATCCCATCCTAGACTGGAGACTGGAAGCTGGATCCTGTCTCCTGTCCCACCCAAGCCACCACAAGGATGCTCATTTCCCTATGCTATGGCTGCCTTTGTCTCCAGAGTGACACTGGTGCTTTACCTGAATGCTGTCCCTCAGCCCTCTGCCTCCTGTCACCACTCCAGCCCCATTGCTTTCTGCCAGGGCACCGGGGTGCTGCTTGGAGCTAAATCACCGTGCTAACATTGCATTTCCCTTCATTTTCCACTTGCAGTTCTCCAAACTGGTTTTACTTCTCTCTATCCAGTTCAGCTGTCAAATGAAAAAAAATAATAAAAACATTCCATTACCTCAGACATGTCCCACATAACCCAAGTTCTTCACTGCATTCTCAGACTCATCCTGGAATTGCGTGCGAACCTCTGTAGTTATTAGTGGAAATTCACTTCACAGGGAAAAAAATCTCCAACTCAGCAGCAGAAGCTACGTTAAAAAGAGTTTGTCTGTGTAAAGCTCTTGACGAAAGGAAAGTGTGACAGCCAAATTGCCTTCTCTCATCTGTGTTCCTCCTTGGCCTGGCACAGACTGCATGAGGTGAATGGAAGGGCTCCCATTGATGTCAGCGGGCTGGGGATCCAGTTCTTGATGTTCGTGCTTTGAGGGACAAGAGCGCAAAGAGCACCTTTGTACCGCCTCTATCTGGGTAATTTTAGTTCTGGCAGTGGAGCAAAACAGCACCTGTACCTAAGGGATAGAAAAGGGAATGTTAAAAAGGGGCTGTGAAGTGCTGCAAGACAGAGGGAACTGCCTGTCAGTGAAAATAATGAGGAGTCTAGGAGGTGTGTTTGGTGTGTTTTTTAGAGAATGTTTAAAGAGCTGCTGCCTCTTCTCTGTGTAAGCACGGTGTTGATTTTAGTTAATGTGTACAGTGGACGTGTACGTTCTTCCTCCCTCAGATGGAGATATCTGTTCCTCCCAGCTCTCCTCCTCCCTGGCCAGCAGCTTCTGCTGGACACAGCTCCCAACCTCTCTGCTCCTGAGAGCAGGACCTAATCACCGTCTGTCTGCCAGACACACCTTCTCCTCTGAAAGACCTCGCCTGCCCTGTCTATGCTGAGAGGTTCCCTAGGGATGCAGGGCAATTTCCCCCTTTCAGTCTCCTATGGGAAACGCCCCCACATACGTTACCTGCAAGACCAGCCTGAAGATGCTGCATATCCCTGATGATCTAGGGAGAGGATTAGCAAGGGCTTCATGCCACAGGGAGCTGCAACTACTGCAATTTTCCCTCAGGACAGGAGATCCAGTCTATCCCGCTGCTTGATCCTTAAAATAACCTCTCTATTTTCTTGCTTGCAAACTAGTTCAATTTTCTGAAGATTAAATTCTCTCTGCATTAATGACAAAGGAAATCAGCTTTCCTGCAAGAAGTTCCTTTAACATTTCCCTTGGCTACAAACAGATGCAAGCTTTGAGAAGCTGTCTTTTAGCAGGAATGCCTGGGACTTGGAGATGCTCATGCTCTTGCTGGTATAACAGGTCACTGCCCTTCTCAGCACTTTCCAAAGCTGAAACACTAAATAGCTTGTTATTTCTGTTTAGAAATGTGTCTGTGCTTGCACCGGCTAGTAACCCTAGTGTAGCAAGGAAAGATTAAACATTCAAGCAATTTAGCTTAGTTCCAGTTCATTTTCAATTAACAGGAGAAAATCCTCTCAGACATAATAGGCTATTTTTGGTTGGAGGTTAGTTTATTTGTCTGACAAAAGCAAGCATTTGGGCTTACAAGTTAAACTCACTAATGTAGTTACAAATGTAGTTTATTAAATAAAACAAGTTCAGAAAAAAGAACAGAAAATTAAAACACTGATTTCAAAGGTATTTTCCCTTTTCAGGAGGTTTTAAACTAGTAAATACCCCTAAATGAAATCCATACAGGTCATTTCAGGGGATAAATTGTAGTATTATTATACAAGGTTTTATTTCCTAACCTCTAACCTTTCTATACGTTCATTTGCTATACTTAGGATGTAAAACATGCTCTGGACCAATTAAGCGAAGTCACCTTTTCTTTTCTGATACCATGACAAGCTGGGAAAGTTTATCCAAATGCCCATTTTCCCTAACATATTAGGCAAGATGATGTCTTCTGAAGACATCATCCTGACTTTATAGGCAAGACCAATATGAGTCCAGGGAAATCAGAAGGTTGGCTGGCCAACACCTTCCACTCAAGTTTAATACTGCATCATCAAACAAAAGCCAAACATTAGTCTCTTCACAAACTTATGTTAATTTGTTAGGAAATGCAAAGATTCCTCTTCATGAGGCAAATGAAGCCCAGCAGTTTCCACAAGCAGAAGATCAGAAAGTGTAAGGGTGAAGAGGAGAGCAGATGCACATCAGGATTTTTGAGTAAAATCTCATAAATAGCTAAACACATCTCTGTTTAACTGATTTTTCTATTAAGGAATCCTTTCCAAATTATCTTTCCCCAAAAACGATAAGAAGTCAGACGAGAACTTCCTGCTTCACCCACTCCCAAGCTGCTTTTATGCATTTATGTGTTTCTTTTGTTTTTCCCTGTCTTTGAAAACTTATAAAACTATCCTTTAATTTTTCTTTTTCATAGAATCATAGTGTTTTCTGTAAAAGACAGAAGCCACTGATGGGCATATATCAGTGAGCTGCATTTAGAAAGGTGCAATGAAAGAAAGAGGATAAGAAAAAAGTGTGAAAAATGCAGAAAGTCCCAGAGCATTTATAAGCTGTCTGATACACTTTTGATTTACACATCTGGCAAGAACTCTGGTAAGAAGTAATGAGAAAGTTACAGAGGTATGAGAAATCAGCAGTGCAGAGAACATTTTGCATCTGTGAGAAATGCAAGAAAAAAATTCCACCATTCTCATTCAAGCTGTTTTGACAGAATTAAAAAGGAATACTTTCACAAAACAAGAAAGCATCATAGCCACCTTTCCTCCAGCAGTTCTCATTGACCAAGCACTTCCTCTTGCCTCGTGACAGAAGGAAAAACTGTGTATCCAGCTCCTCAGAGACACAATATGCTCTGGTTCCAGGGCAACCTGTGTTTAGGAAATCAATTGAAATGAGAACGATAAACATTTAAGATCATTGGGGAGCTAATGATCCTCTTACAGCCCAAAGACACCACAATTAGAGCAATCTTTACACAAGACTGAGGACTGCAGCTCTTACCCTGAGCACACATGTGGGAAACCTCCACAGGGCTGAGTGTTCCTGACAAGCCAAGATGTCACGACAGAGCTGTATCAGAGAGGCAGCACAGCCACTCTTCTGGGGTGAAGGGGAGGTCTGGTTGGTGCCACGCTTATGATAAACAAACATATCTTCTTGTCTGGAAGGTATTTAAATCCTTTTTTGTTCTTTATTCCTGACTCATTTGCACATTATTTTGGCATCTTTGTACTTTTCCATGCTCCATTACAAAATGGAAAGACGAGGAGACAGTAAAATACCAACTCTGGAACATGGTTGGCTGCATCTAGGCACAAAACCTTGTTGTGGGGGAAGGTTTTTCCTATAGGAAGCTGCTTCTTTGGGGTGGGGTTTCCTATACAAAGCCACCTTGGTGCCCTGAGACCCAGCTTCTCCCATCACCTCCCCATGCCCGGCCATTTCTCAGACTCCAATAAGGAAATGCTGACAAGGTTCAGATGTGGAGTTGGCAGCCACAAGTCCCAGTCATGCTCTGCCTGCCAGAAGGCTTCAGAAACCCAAACACACTGAGATTTAAAGGGTTTCCAGTGACAGAACTCTGATTTTTCTTTCCTTTAACAAATCTATGTAGTCTTTCTTGGTTGTTCTGCAGAGATAAATACCAGTTAGAATCACACACCTTTGGATTCACACCTGAGTCACAAATTTTGCTCTAGTTTTCTAATTTTATCCACTTGTTCTGCATAGCTTGTTTATCTCCTGTGTTCTTCTGGCCCACTTTGTTTGCTTCGTGATCTGTCTCTTAGCACATTGCTATGCCACCCTCCTAAAAATAAAAACTCTTAATTTTCCTATGGAGTGCTTTGCCACCCACCACTGCAATTTATAAAGACCTGTCAGCACATTCAAGTGCCAATCTTCCTCAGTGAACAAGTACTGCTCAATGGTGCTATACATCCTCCTGAAACTTCAGATTCTGCACCAGATCTGACAGACCCAGGCTAGGATAAGAACATTTTGAAGTCAAAATTGGATGGATTGGATTGGAAGGAGGCAGCGCCTTTCTGGCAGAGCCTATATGTCCCATGGGCTGATTTTTCTATCCGTCTGCTGTCCCATAATCCACATTCACCCTTTATACAAGAATTCATCTCTGTTTTTGCATCTGCAGAAACAGAGTGCCATAAATAATTTACCATCTCCCCGCTTGCAAGTTGGCCTCTTTCTAGAAATTTGTGCAAACAAGAGACATTTAGCAGGTGCTTGATATATGTTTTCCTCCTCATTCCACTTGTTCAGAGCCTGCTTTCTCCCTCCCAAGCAAAACCAAAAAACTAGTGACATACTTAGTCCAACAGGAAATTTCTATTATTTATTTCAAAGAGCATCAAATATGAATTTGGAGCCTGAATACTAAGGTGATCCATCCTTGATGAAACTATTTCACTTGAGTAACTATTTTACAGAGTTATATTAACAGAATTAGCCAGAGCTAACTCTCCTTCCCCTCCCCTTCAATGCCCCAAAGCGGAATCACAATTTATACCCTTTTGAAAACCACCTATTCTTCAAAACACAGAATTAGATGGGTAGTTAATAAACTATCTCAATGCTGAAAGCATCTCTTTTGCCTTAATTACTGACTGAAAAAAATACAAGTTTGTAGAAATTGTTCTCTACAAAATAGGCAATTGCATTTAAGAACATTTCTCACTCTTTAAATGTAGAGATTATAGAAGCTCTGATTACAATTATGGTGTCATACCTCTTTTGTCTGTATTTCTACTATAGGTTAAGGTTTGCATAATAAGTTACTTTAAGCAGTGAGCAGACTTAAGTAGAAGCCAAAACCGATGCAGTTTGTCTTTCCTAATCAAAAAAACCTCACAGAAAATCCTACGACAATCACCACTGCACAGCCCCAGCACTATGCTTATGAAAGGAAACCAAATGACTTCTCGGAAAAGAAGATGGGCATCTCAGTGGAACCATTTTAATCTGAAAAGTAGCAAATTGTGTGACTGAGTGATTTGCCTCCAAAGCAAAATTTATGAAGTGAGGACTTCTGGGAACAGCTGGGTAATGCTCAGTCCGGAGCCCAACCACTGGGACTGAGGCAGCTTTTTTCCCTGTAGAGATTTTTTTGAAAAACCACAAGCCACCCCAAATCTGAGATAGAAATCTTAATTTTTCATTTGTAAGAGGATTTTCTACAATTTTCTGATTGGTTTTCTCACTTTAACCTTCCTACAAAATTTCCATGCTTTGACCTCTATTAGGCTTTGCACATGGATTTTTCTATACTGTAACTTAAAAAATATTGAAATTCTTGACAAGTTTTAGGAGAAAAGGCTTCAGGTTTCTTTTTACAAAGTAAAAAAGTTCGAGATGGAAAATGTTTTTCTGACTCAACCAGAGCTCTTTTGTATATGAAGAATTTGAGTCTGATGTTACTCTCGTGCTAGGAAAAATGTAAAGTCTTTGAAGTCCCTCCATCAAAGTCAATAATTACACAGTAGTAAAGTTAAAAATGAGCTGTTTATGTCTTTTTTGTTTGTTTCTTGCCTTAATCTGAAAAAAATAATAAAAATCACCTGATTTGTTTGTTCTTTGTGTATATAAGGCATGACAAATACATTCAAATATGCAGACCAAATACAGTTCTGATAAAAAATTCAGTATTCTTTCATTTTCATGGGCTGAGTTTCAGCTTTTCATTTTGATTTTTTTCTGGAATTCACATTTTCCAGAGTGGTCTCCTTTATTTGGTTTATTAATATTTCTCATGTCTTGAACAGAAATGACAGGTTCTGCTGCACTTTTGACACTGAAAATCAAAAACATATCTTGAGTCAAAGTAAATGAAGCTCACAAGTTTCTCTCCATTCTGTATCTTGTGACATAAATGTGAGTCATAGCTCTGAAGCAATTGTGAACTTTGATGCAGTGACTGTAAGGAACACACGAATAAAGGGGAAAAATTCAACTCAGAAGAGGACTGAATTAACTAAAATGAATTAACAATTTTCCAAGAAATTAGATTAAATGAATTTTTACAGAAAGAAATGGCAAGTGATTTCAAGTGTTTAAATACACTGGTAAAAGTGGGATATTGGTGTTTTACTCTAGGATGTTCATTCATTGAAAAAAAAAAATCAGAGTACTTAAAGTCTGAGGGGTTTTTGGTTGGGTTTTTTTTTTATTATATAAAATTAAATTACGGTGATTATGTTGAGAAAAACAAAGAGATGAACAAGGGACGCGTCTTGGCAGGGACTGAGCATAGCTGTGCCAAATTTTTTCTCCACATAAAGATAATACAAGCAAATTTTAAAGTGAGAAAAAACGTCAGAGTGGACTGTTGGGGCATGTGGTGCAACCACTGACTGCCCAGCCAGGCAGAGAGCAGAGCAAATGGAAAGGCCAGAGCTGGCACCCCTGTGCCCTTTCCAAGGTCTTCAAGGGTCACCATGAACCTGATTTTTCCTTCAGTTTGGTTTGAGGGTCAGGCTGGCCTTTCCTTCCTTTGCTCTGTTATCTCTGTGTTTACAGTTAAGCACACAGAAAGCATCTGGAATACTTTTCAGTGACTTCTGATGTCTCTGTGGAGAACTCCCCAAATTCCACTGGCTGAACACAGATTTCCTTCTTCATCCTACCCTGGAGACTTTCCTACCTTGTAGAGCTGGTTTAAGTTTTTTAAATGTACTAACACTAGCAACAAATTACCCCCAGCACACTGCTTTCAAGGCTTCATGCATGAAGGTGTGTATTTTCATTAACAAAATGTCTTTCCCCTGCAGAAGAGAAGTGTTCCAGCTATTCTGTGCCTTCAAATATACACTGAACCAGTGGTTTTCCATGGCCTCTCATATATTTTGGCTTTTATATTGCCCTTGGGAGCAGCTTTCCCATTTCTGTCATGGCAAGGTACCAGTGAGGACACAAAAGTGCCAGCAGGAAAGTAACTGCAGCTGTACCCAGAGCAGCCAAGGACCTCACTTCATTCACCTGCACAGCTGGAGAGCTGGCACCAGCCAAACCCCAAGTGCCTGGACTGTACCTGGACTCAGGGCTGTTTTTGGGATACCAAAAGCAACTGTGCAGCCAGTGTGATGGAGGAAAGATTTAGAGAGACTTTGCCTGTTTCAAATATAGAAAACATTACTCATCTGAATAAATAACAAACATACTCTTAGAGAAAGCATGAGGAAAAGTATCAGCTACAGTGCTCACAAGAAGAGAAGCAGTGCAAATGGCAGTGGGTGATGTCACAGTCTGAATTCATAAGGGACAAGCTGGTGGGGTAGCAGCAAGAACATTTACAGTGGACATATCATCATTTCTGAGAAATCTGTCCCTCTTAAGGGCTCAGCAACACTTGTAGTGCTTGGCATGCTGACCTAAATCAAAGTGACTAGAGAAGTCAATTTACTTTCATTTGGGTAGGGAGAAAGGACACGTTTCATATCCCAAATCTCTTTGGAGATCTGAATTATCTTTCTTTCCTTGCAGTCCGAAGAAATATGTGTTCATTTCCTATGCCTGTGCATGGTTAGTGGCTCCTGGGGGAAGGAAAAAGATGTTCTCCTTGTTGCCTAGCTAGCATTTTAGGAGTCCCCAGAGGTGCTGCGCTCCTGTGCATCCTCAGGAGGGCAACTGGCACACACCAGCACAGGGGATCAGTGAAAGACTCTGTTCAAAGGGAGGGGAACATTGTAAGCGATCTGTCACCATCACACACAGGACCCAGAGCTGCTTTTGCCAGCAAGATGCAAACAGCACGACTTTTGGAAGGCGACAGTCACGAAGCAGCCGTGCTGAATACAGACACACCAGCCCTGCTGTAGGTGTGGTACCACAGCAGGAGGAAAAGTGCAAGTTTCAGTACTTCTTCTAAAGTGATATTTAAGGGAAAAAGAAGAGGCAAAAATGCCAAAGAAGTATCTTTTAATTATGACAGAGAAAAAGATGATATCAGCATGGAAGATGTAAAACCTATTTTGCAAAAGGGATTATTAAAACTTTGACTTCAAGTACAAAAATGTTAAAGAGCCTCTCCTATTTCAAGATTTTCTAAAAATAAGCTGAAAGGAAGTTTTGTTTAAAAGCATAAGGCTTAAGTGCAATATAATTGAAAGAAGATTTGATTTCTAAGAATATAAAGGATAATCAAAATTAAAGAAACTAATAACCTTTTATTCCTAAATAGACCTAATAATTTCAAAATATATCTTCCTACACCAACTTTCTGGCCCATCCTCCAGTTTTGATATCAGTGGCATGTTTGCAAAGGCTATGGAGACTTCAGTGAAATTACCTTCTCTGATCAAAACAAAGGTTTCCCACACTTTCCGTGTCTTGCTCTATCCGTGGTGGTAAACAGACAATATAAATAGACTGATCCCTTTCACTCTCCCTCTTGCTGACTAAAATGCAATCAATACCTCATCATCCTTTCTCCTGCACAGCAGTGCACAGGTTATTTAGCTTCTAAACACAACTATTGAGACTGTCAGTGTCAAAGGAAATGGCAGGATCGTCCTGCACTAATGCGATTCTGGCCCTAATGTGATGGCCTGTGAAAAAAGTTGCCTCCGTCCTTCTGATATCCAGACTGCATCAAGCCTTTACCAATTCCTTCCTTTCTGTTCTACAATTGCTTTCTTCTGTTGTGGGAACTGAAGAGGCTCAATATTCCTTTAACAATCCCTAACTGAAGAACCCCAACAGTTACTTCAGCAGCTCATGCCCGAGAGGATCTCCTAGTGGGATCCACTCAATGCATCACTGCCAGAGCTATGGCAAAGGTAAGAGACATTCTGGGATCTGGTGCCTCCTCTACTGTGCCCAGAAGAGGTTCATGGGAGAGGAGCGTCTGGAGCTCAGACTCCTTTTAGAAAGCTTTCTGTGAACTCCCTCCACTGCAGACTAGCTGCTAATTTTTGTGGTGTGGGGATTGGTGGCACACAGATGTTCTTGGAAAATAGAGGAAGCTCCCCCACTTCTGAATGGCTTACCCTTGCCTAGATCTCAATTTCAGGATGGGGAAGGAGTTTAACAGGTGCACTCCTGCTTAATTTGATTCAAGCTCTTTGTTAATGCTGCAAGATTTTCACTAAAGACCAGACCTGTTGTGCTCCTTCTTCACAAGGAACAGACATTTCTGGTGTTCAGTGCTATTACACTTCCTGGCAGCTTCTGTGTTCTCCAAAACATCTGCAAAATAGGTCAGGTGATCTTGTCCACTGTGTGAAATATAACTGCAAGATGCACCACTCAGAAGCATAAACCCATGCTCAGAGAACCTCAGAGTTTGTGTGATGGCATTATGCTCTGCAAAGCTGTTGACAACTGCCAAATACATTTCGTTTATATTGAAGTCTGAGAAAAACATAATTAGCACCTCACATTAAAAAGAAAGCAGCATGTTGTTGACAGTAAGCCAGGAAGTTGATAAACACAACTTCCTCAAATTAAATTTTCCTGAAAAACCTAGATGAGCACATAAATTCTAAAGAGGCTGGTGTTAGCAGCTGTGCAGCACAATCACGATGAAACTCCAAACCCTAACATTATCACTTACTCTTATAATATATATTTTCAGAAGATTTTCAAATTATATCAAGCAAATATAGCATTTTGGGTTGGGGGCCTCTGAGTAAGGGACGGTTTCCTAAAATTAACACCACTTAAACAAGAAGCACATAGTTGCTGACAAACTCATAATTCCAGATTTGGTTGCCATCCGAGTGTACTGCTCAATTCAACATCTGCTGTGACTTTGTTTTTGGAGTTATGTGGAAATGTAGCTTTTCAAAATTGAGATTCCCTTAACAGGCACAGCATATTTAGAAAGAGAAATAGAAGTGAACCTGTGAGTTACACTGTGTGGACTTCCCTGCTTCTTATAGAGGAGCAAAGACCTGGAAGGCTGGGGAATGTGGCTCTGTGGCTTCCCCATCCTGCTGCTGTCACACCGGCTGGGTGAGTGCAGGGAGAGCAAGACTGGAAGCTGCTTGCTCCCCTTCCAGACCTGGGACAAATTTTGACAACTCAAGTGCCTCAACCTGGACATTTGCTGTTCCCAGACCTATTTTCGATGAGGCACTACTTTCACACACTCCACATTTTCTTCAGCGCTTCTTCCTAAGAAACTCACAATCCAGTCTTCCACCATCTGGTCTGCTTTCTCCTCTTTCTTCACTGCCTCAGTTCCCCCCACCTGCACACTGTAGTCCTTTACCAGTCCTTGCCTCACAGTGTACATGTACATAGCAGCTTCCAGGTAATTTTTATGTATTCTGTACCAAGCTTGCCCTTAATAAATATTAAAAGGCCCACACATGTATGCTCATAAATGTGAGAGAAGATGAAGGGACTGATTCCTACAAGCACACCAGAAGGATGGCTGTTTTCTTTGACTGGTCCCAAATGTTGCCCCAGTTATACCAATATAAGGTTATAGTGGGTGCAAGTGCTCTCAGTGATGGTAACTGCCTGGACAGAATGTTACATTTCTTCTGAAACTGGCAGTTGAAAAGGAGTAAGGGAAATATTAAGATCAGAAACTTCCATTATCATTAATTCCTACAATTTTTGTGGATATCTAGGTGTACCTGATATCATGGTGCAGCTCAGCAGTGATTGCACAGAACTGTCTGTTGGCAGTTTGTGCAGAAGGTGAAGAAGGATTTTTCATTTCATGCATCATTTGCAACTCCCTTCAATAATTCAGCAAAGTCAATACCTAGCCTTGATGCACAGTTAGGAGAAAAAGCCTGAAGCAAACAAAAGTAAGTAATCCAGAGGGTGACCAAGCATAGCTAAACCCTTTCAAGCTTTGTTCCCCCCTGCTTCCCAGCCCTTTTGCTACATACTACATGACAGCGTAATTGTTTGCACAAAGTTCATCACAGTCATGGAATTTCCTTGACATAAATACATAAGGAAGAGACTCCCCCGTATCCCACAGTGATTTTAAGGGATTTTGTAGTGCCTTTATTCGCTCAGATAATTCAGCGTTCAGACTACTCATTCCCCCATAGTAGACACCAGAGAGTGTCTTCAGAGAACATTTAATTCCCAAGATTTAGAGGAAACTGTCATTTAGACAAGTGCCTTTACCCTGACCTCTGCTTCTCAAAAAGGAGTGAGAAATGTCAGGAAAAAATGGAATAATACAGAAACCAGGAACCACTGCAGAATGACCCCACATCCCATAGTCCCAGGTCAAACAAGGAAGGACTGACTTCCTCAGGATGACCAAAAGTCCAAATTTGATACATAACCTACTTCTCAGGTATCAAATTCTGCCCTCAAGGTTGGACATGCCATGAAGCCATCCTAGAGCAGGCAAAGGGCTGAATTAACAAAGCCAGACCTCCTGTGAGACAAAGCACTTCTTTATCCTCTGTGGATTACTTTTTTTAAATTCAGGAATGCGACATTCAGCCTGCCATAGCATCAAGTACATGGATAAGGTCTTGTGACCTTGACAGCCTGCATGACTGCTGAGAAAATTACTAATGCTTCAGACTTAAAAAGGGAGACAATCATTCCATGAACATGACAAGCAGCTCTAGAAACCCCACAGAACTGAGAAGAGGAGGAGAGAGTCTGGGACACACATGAGGCAGCGCTTCTATGTGGAGAGGAGAGTAAACTTTCTTACTCATCACAGCACTCTTCCATTACTAATGGCTTTCTCGCATTCTCAGCCTGCTTTCCAGACACTGCTGGTAAAACAAGTCCTTCACTGCTGGGGCAACAGAAGGGAAAGCCTTGGTCAACCACTGCAAGCAGGAGGCAAGGCTGGACTCAGAGATTGCTCGAGAAAAGACTCTTGGAGAGAAATGCAGGCAGTGCTCTGGGGGTTAATTTTTCTCAAGGTTTTCTTTTGAAAGAGGTTTTCTTTCCTGGTAAGAATTCAGATTTTTTTTGGCTTCTGCTCTGTTCTCTTGCTTCAGCAGAACACAGCAAGCACATTTCATTTCCTTTCCTGCCTAGTGGGATGCTGAGGAGATGTGATCTCTGAATTGGTATATGTTTCAGCTGGCCCATATTCGCAGCAAAATTTATGACACATGCCAGTGCCTCCAGTAGCTGATTGGATATGGCCAGGGAAATGGAGAAAGCCTCAACTCTGTGAGCTTCAAAAAATGAACTTCACTTAAATGATGTATTGTTGTTTTGCAGAAAAAAGGAACACCTGGCTTGTACAGTGGGGAAAAAGAACAAAATGCAACATTCATAAAAATGACTGAAAAGGGACTGGAGAATAAGGTTATTTTTGCTTCCACATGAGAGAACAAGCCACAAAACAGGGTTTGCCATTATAATCTGGCGTATCTGTTGCTTTTGTTTGACATGATTGCATTGGCATGTCCAGTAATTCAGTTTTAATCTTCATTAACACCTTCTGCATTTTTCAGAACAGATTCAGACTGTCTGATGCTTCCCATGTCACTTGGAAGAAGTATCAGGAAATTATTATTGCTTTTCTTATGACACTACATAATTACTTCTTCAGACATAAAAGTCATTTATATTGTATGAGTGAGATTTCAGTTTTCCTTTTCCCACTGTACATTTTCAGTGCAGATGTATTGGCTATATCCTCAAATAAGTGAGGGCAAAACTGAACTGGGAAAAAGATTTTTGTATATAGCTTCAGTACAGAAAAGATTTGCAAATATTTTTAGGTGACTTAGAATTTAAAACATTGAGTAAGAAGCACACGCTTAGTTCAGCTAAAATAGGAGTTAACCCAACTTATAACCAGGCAGAGAGAAGCAGATAGGCATGAGAGGAGAGTGAATGAGCAGAGAGGGCCCAAAGGTAATCTCTTATCTATTGAGCTCAATCAGAATATCAAATGCAAAGTCTGTGTGTGTGTATCTGCTGGATAGATCTGTATTTATGTATACATACATAGAAGAATATGTAAATCAAGGCCTATATTTTTAGCAACAGGATATGCTGTGCTACAACACACACTAATTTGCCTTTTCCTAAATGCTACAGAAAAACAAATCCTGTAGCAAATTCAACATGATGATATAGATGCCATATCATTCATTAAACCAGACCAGATCTTTGCTAATAAGTAAACAAACACAGCTGACTCTGACTCCTATTTACATGTAGACTCCTGCACTCTGCACTGAGCAATAAAAAATTAGATTACTTTTAATGCTTGGCAAGTGTGTTAGGAGATCCTAACACCAACATGAGTGATGTTCCTGGGAGGGCAGGGGCACCTCATGGCTGTCCATTACAAGCATGTAAATAAATGGTTCTGGCACATGAGCTACTGCCTGGGAGCATTCATAGAGTTACTGCCTAGAAATCCTAATTGCAAATGAACAGCTTCACCTAATTGGTCCAGCAGCACTAATACAATCAAAGTATACCCATCTTCACTGGGAAAATGTGATGCCCATTTTGGTCTGTGCTGTTCTTGGAGATATAATTCGAGCCTTTGTTCTTGGGAAGAAGAATCCATTATGATGTCTATCTTATAAAGAATAATTGCTTGCCAGTAAGTGCTGGTCCCAAAAGAAATATATTCTGAATTGATTAGTACTCAACCACCCATCCCCCCATAGAGTTGGGGAGTTCTGTAATACCTTTCATAACTTTTCAATTAGATTTTGATTTGGGAGCATTTTTGCCTCCTGCCATGGAGGGAATTTTCTGGCAGAGTGCAGTGAGGAGCAGAAAGGGACTGCGAATCCTCCCAACCCACTGCTGTCTGGGGGGCTATGACAGGCTGTGGTGCCAACACCATGCGTTTGAAAACTGCTAACATGGTATTTTCAAAATAAAAAGAGAATTAAACAGCGCTGCTAAATACATGCCCTTACATGTGTCCCTTGGTTTTTAGTTTTAAACATTTGGTACATGGGTTCCTCAACATTCTGGTGCTTGGGGAGATGCTCTTGCAGAGATAATGCAGTGATTGCAAGCATCACTGCTCTCCTATTTCCCTGGCTACAGTTGAATTATCTGCTAAGAACAATTCCTGAGACTTCTCTGGGCAATCCTACTCTATGCATTAGTCTGTATAAACCAAGGCATGTCCAAATTCCTGGCAGTCTGAGCTGTGGGACCAGTAATTGTAGGGAATTACGTTTGAGCAAAGTATTCCAGTGCAGAAACCACAGTCAGCTTTGAGAGGATTTGCCAATCACAAAATGAAATAAACTGGCTGGATAATTTGTTCACAAAAATTAATTCCACCAATTTTACCACATAATCTCCTGCCTCTCAAAAGGAGTTTGGAGAACTCAGTGTATCAGTGTAAATATTTTTTTGAGAAGTGTTATATGAGAAATGATCATCACAACATACCATCAACAAAGTTATAAAAGCACCTTGAATTTGTGTTTCAATAGAGAAAGGAGATGGTCGTATGTAAATTTCACAAAAATATAATAGCAGTGATTTCTTTGTATTATGGAGAAAACAAAACAATTTCAAGAGGCAATTTGAAAATAGGATGCCAGGCACACTGCTTTCATCAAATCAAAGATGAATTGTTTAACAAAGGCCTGATGGGCAGACCAAAAATTAGCCGCTGTTTCATCACAGTAATTACAGTGAAAATTTAAAAAAAAAAAAAAAAAAGAAAATCAGTACAGGCAAAGAAAATTCGTGACCTGCTGATTCCAAAAGAGTAGCCTATTTCTGTCTTTTTCAAACAGCAACATGGTACAGCAGATTCAAGACATTTTCAGGATAAAAGCCTGTTTCTTTCAAAAGCAATTACAAATATTTCATTAACTTTGGGAGAGAAGGAAAATGAAGGACTACTATTTTACCTTTATTTCTGTCTCTGTATTGATTATGAGAGCTTTTAAAGTCCCTTTCAAATGTGAATAATTTTTTCTAAATAGCCTGATTCCTTCCCACAGTCTCCCTACGGTGTGGATGTGCATAAGGATAACATCGTATGGGAGATTGATTGCACAGAACGTGTTTTCCCATCTCAGGATGCTCTTTCATACAGACAAATTGTCAGTGGAGCATCTTTAGAAGCAGCTTCCTAACTTAAGTCAGGGTACTTTTTCCTCCAATGTCATTTCTTGATGCTCTCAAAGACTGTTTGCATCAGAAGGCAGTTCTGGCAAAGGAAACACACAGACCTGCAGTTCGGGCTCCAGGGAATGCTTCAGCACTTGCTGATACCCTGGAGATGCTGGACCTGATTTGCTTTCCTCCCTGCTAACTCAGAGCTCACTTATACAAATTCTCTCACGTTCTTCAGAAGAAAACAATTTCTGAGCAAAATGTGTGCAAACCAGCTTTTGACAGAGATGGTCAGGATGGAAGAGATTAATAAAGTGAGTAACAAATAAGAAAGACACAAAGAGAGCCTGACTCTCCCATGCCTTTGCTCCTGAGGAGGAGCAACACAACACCGCCTCCTTCTGAAAAGTTACGTCTCTGGTAGGGCCTGGCAGCACAGGACTGTCCCCGAGGAAGGACACGGGCAGGTCACAGGTGAGCACTGTCTGAGGAGCTGCAGCAGCACCAGTGGGTGACTCTCCAAGGACAGGACCCTGAGGGCAGGGCACCCTCCCCTTGGGGATAACTCACATCTCTATGCCACTTGACAGGAAATTAATGCTACCAGTGCACACATCAAGGTCTTATTTACTGTAATTCCCATTTGGTTTTCTCTGAAATTGAGTGATTGCTTTAGGAAAAAGTACCTTCCCTATCACTGCCTTCAGCAGCTCAGCTCTCAGGGAAGTGGCTTCACTGCCAGGATATCTTTCAGACTTCAAGCAGTCAGAATGGGACACACCTCCTGAAGGACAGAAGGGTTGCCTTGGGCTTTTTCTAGCCACAGAAAACAGTGTGCCCACATTACATTTAGCAAGTATCAGCTGTGCACAGAACATAATTTTATATGAACTGGCAAACAGCTCTACCACCCCCTGCAAACAGGCTGGAAATGAAGCTACTGTATCTTTCAGCCTGTGGCCCAGCTCTCTGAGTACAACCTTCTTGCTCCAGCCAACATGAGGTCTCCTGAGAAGGGGATTTGGCAGATCCAGCTTCCTCTCCTCCCATCCTGCCCTGGTCAGTCTCTGGCTGTGAGCTGAGCCTCCCTGTCCCTCTGGCCTGACAATGGACTTGGCCACTCACTCTTGTTTCAAAAAGGGCTTGATTTGTTGGCCAAACTACAAGGTGGCTGCATAAAGATCTCTCAAAGCAGTGGTAAAGTTGTTTGGGTTTTTAGTAGTGGGGTATTGAAGATGAATTTTACATTTCAGGAAGGATGAAAAGCTTGTAAAAGTGGTAACTTAGGGGAAATTATATAGAAAACCCCAAAAAACTTTGATTTTGTGCAGAATGGGAAATATATTGCTCCACTTCTGTCACTTAAGTAAAAGCCTAATCATGGAATAAAGACACCTTCCTTCATTCCAAACACTAAAGCCACAAGAGGTTGTCTCAGCTTTGGGATCAGAACGTCCTTGGATGTTTGTGGCAGTTGTCCCCCTGCCAGTCCCTGCTGTGCTCTGTGCATTGAATTGTTCCTTGGATTACTTGCGCTTTCCCAGGGAAAATACTAAAAGTGCAATAATCAAGATAACTTGTTCTACAAGCAGTAACACAAGACTTTTTCTCTATTTGGCATTCAGCTTCACAGCCTAATTAATTAGCATTTGTACAGCACTTGGAAAATATGAGATGCAATTGAAGTGCTAAGTGTTATTATTAATATTATCAGCACCACCATTTTGCTCTACTGAATGCATTTTCCAACAGACTTGCCACAGAAAAAGTAGTCAAGCCAGCTGAACTGACGTGCTACAGACTTGGAATGCACTTAGAGCTCCTTCACCATGTTTGATTACAGTAAGCCAAGTGTCTGGCACATCTGCATGGCTGTGCAATTTTTTTTTAGTCTATTAAAATTAAATCTCATATAGCACAATTTGTTCTGAATCTGTCAGCAAGGTAGATAGATATTGCTTTGCAGGACAGTTTTGGAATTGTTTATGAAAAGGACTCTGAGATGCCTGACTGCTGTAGGCTATCCCTCATTTGTATGTACCCAAATATGCCATCCAGAGGAAAAAAACTGCTTCATGAGCTCTTGTAATTGTATCTTTCTTATTTAGCACAGAAACTGCTGGTAGGTAAATGGCACAAACACTTCTAAATAGGGGACTGATCCCTGTTGCCCTCAATTTAAAATATAGCTCTAACTTGTAAACCCAAGAGCTCCCAGGACACAACTTTTTTGATTTCCGTTTTGGTAGCTGCTGTTTTTGGCAGTGCCAAGAAGATACCTGGCCTTAACCTTCTGAATCAGTTTCATTTCAAAATCAATGACTTTTACCCCATGCCAGCTATTTGCTGCTCTCATGCTTGCTAACACATGCACGGGTTAGTGGCTGCACTCATCATTTCTTCACCTAGCTGCTTATACCCACCACATTTTTATTTCTGAGTGAGGCAACTTGTTCTGCTCGAGGTAATTTGCAGTAGCTGAGAGCCAAGCAGCTCCTGGCTGCCTTAGGCCAAATAGAGTCTGCAAATGACTGAGACTAAATCATTAATTTCCTGTGGTTTGCTCGTCGTAGTGGTCCCAGAGGCTGTCACAGAACAGGACACGCACCCGAGATATCACTGGGTTGGTGCCTGGGCTGAGCTGGGGCAAACCTGACTGCAGAGGGGGAGAGCTGCAGCTGCCAGGCTTGGTGCAGGAGCACCTCCGGAGCACTCTGGGGATCTCTCCTGACAGTCCTGCTCAGCAGTGTTGCCCACCTCTAAGGGCAGAGCTGACTGGTGGCAGCAGTGACTCTCTTTGGGGGCTGCTTCGGTACCGCAGCCCCCATTCCTGCCTGGGTTTCACAGTGGGAAGCAGAACCCCTGGACTTGCAAGAGATGGACCTCCCAGAGCCTTACCCAGCTCATGTGTGCTGCTGTGGGAGGAGAGAGAGCTGGGGTCAGACCAGACACCTTTTTGGATGTTTATGGTATGACTAAATCTAAATATTTTGCTTATTATGCTGCAAGAATTTCTATGCATATTGATACCCACTTCACAGTGTATAGTTTTGCCTCTCAGCTCCCACCTAACCCCAATTGTTATTGCCATGTTGGTAGGAGGGGGGAATTTCACAGTTGCAAGGAAGTAGGAGAGGGGAGTTTCATAGTTGTACAGAAGCAATAAATGCCACTTAATAAAAATGAAAATGGGGCCCCAAGGCAGAAAAATAGGTAATAAAACCAGAAAATGTGATGCCACAGAAGTCATGGGGCCCAAGATTGCACTCCAGATTGTAGAAACTGCCCAGTGTAATTAACAGGCAGGTACATACCCACAGCACAGACAGGAGGTGGGTCAAAGAAAAGTCAGACTTTTTGGGATGAGTTAGTTAATGGATATGAGCCCAGGAAACCTGACAGCACTTATTTCTCTGAAAGTCCTGAGCAGCTGATGGATCACTACAGACAGATAATGTCCCTCACAGCAACAGCAAAACAGAGCAACCTTGAACTAGAAGAGGCTGACAATTGTCATTAAAAGCATGGTATTCAATCATGAAAATATTTTGTGGTTTTAATTCTTGTGAGTGTTTCACCCTCCTCTTCCAAATCCCCTGACACTGAGATAACACATCCCTTCAAGATGCATAAGAGTGAAATACAAAGACCTTTCAAATATCAAAGCTGTGTGCTGCAGCATGCAGCCAGCACTAAAGTGCTGATGAAGATTTGTTTGATAGCCTTCTGAATTCTGGGGATATTTCCAGAGCCAGAAGTCACATTAGAGAGGCTGATTCATAAAGCAAAACCAGACTCTTCATTCATTGCATGTGCAGGGTTCAAATGAAAGACCCTGTGAAAATGTTACAAAGTACTAATAGTACAAACCTCATGAAAATGAAGGAAAAAAGAGAAAATACCCAAGAAACAAAAAGCCTCCAGAAAAACACATAATAGAACTTAGACCCTGCGAAGCTGGTCTTTGAATACAAGATTGGCATAATGCATTTTGAATCTTCAGTCATACAAAAATGTCTTTTTGCATATGAAAGGTCTTTGTAATTTTTGCTATCATCACCACTATAAGCCTCAGATGCATTTGCTTTGATTTAGTAAACAATAAAAAAAGAAAGAAAAAATCCTAAGTGCCTTTCTATAAATGTGTATAGATGCTTTAAAAAAAGTTATTGCTTCTTCCCCCATACCATTTGCAGAGGGAACTGCTATCCATGACTAGGTTTTGATTGTTCTTTTTACTTTTTATTTTTCTTTTAAAAACTCCCACAAGCCCCAGACTCTCAACCTTGATAACTGAACTTTTGTGAGGAGAAAAGGAAGGGAGCAAGGAAGGACAGACAGAAGTGAAAAGAAGTTTAAAACTCCCTAAAAACAGGGGCAGTGCAGTATATTTAATAGCAGAATATGAACTAATTAATAAGTTAATTTAAAAAAGCATATGTCACTTCCAAATGCAGCCAGGAAAAACTATTAATCATATTTTAAAAGGTATTGTTTTGAAACCAGGGAAGAAAGTGAGTTTTGTAGGCTCAGAGTTTCCTGTTTGAAAAATTACTGGTATTTGTAGTTGTTCAATAATTGTTTTCTGAAAAATTATTTTTCCACCTATTTGCATTTATTTAGTGTTGAAAGAGGCATGAAAATGCTGCTAAGAAGAAAGGCTGATCAGTTTAATGTTTCTTTAAAGAAAAACCTATAAAATGAAAGCCTGAACTTCAAGTCCCAGCAGAATCCTACACCAGGTCCCAGAAGGCCTGATCCCCAGATCCAGGATGCTCCCACCTGCACCCTGCAGCTTCTACCTGCTGCTCAGGCACCAAATCATTGAGCAAGACACACAGGGAGGGGTCTGGAATTCAGATGGAGAGCAGCAAGTGGATCTCGTGCTCTCATTTCCCCAAACAGCCATTACCCAAGGGGCCTTGCCTGGAGTGTGACAGAAAGGCTGGACCACAACTGTTTTATGGTCAACCACACAAAATAACCATCATGCTTCTTCAATGTGTTTTCATTCCTTGATGATATCTTAAAGCCTAAGCAGAGCTCAAGAAGCTCATTTAATTTTAATGTATTTTATCCCTCTAACCAGAACATTTTTTTCTTCAATTACCTTTAACAGAAATCTAATCTAGCAAACAAGAACAGCAACAAAATATGTCATTACAAATGATTTTTACAATTTTGTTGTTGCTTGATTTATTATGGTGTCAAGTTTTTCTAATTTTGTTTGCTGATTGCACTTTTAGCAAAAACATCTTTGAATTTGCAACAATTGCCAGCAACACCTATGTAAGTATTCAGATGTAAAGAGGCAATTTCAATAGCCATTTAAACAGGGTAAAATACCTGCTTAGATACACAGAGTAATGAACTCAGGTCTGTTTACCAATGGCTTACAAAAAATAATACTATGTTCTACAAGACTATTACAATGTACAGCTGATAGCCAGAATTTAAAGTGGGATAAATGCTTTCTGGCAAGGTTATAAAAGGAATCAATGCTGGAAACGTAGTCTTTCATCACAGAACTATGCAGATAATTGCCAGGCAACAAACAATATGCTGGCAATGACCATTTTTTCTGTCCTTAAGAGATACAGGCGTATCTACCCTTGCAAATACTGTAGTGCAGGAGAAAAGGGCCTGTGGAGGCAAACAGCTCATGGACTCAGGATTTCTGTTTAGGTTGTGCATTTCTGTCGGGGTTTTTCTGGACCTTGGATGTGGATGAATGCTCTTCATGGGAGGGAAGAGCATCTGAAGGGATGGGAGGGCTTCAGGATCCCTCCTGCAGGAGGCCTCCCAGGTCAGCTCCCCCTAAAAAGCACCTAGTGACTTCAGCCCTGACTGCCTGACTGAAGCAAGAAGGAGCGATCCCACAATTTCCTTCAAAAGTGCTATCCTGGTCCAAGAGCAGGCACAAAGGAAAGTGCTCCTGCCTACAAAGCTAGCCCTGCCCAGGGGTGACAGCAGCACCACAATTGTGCCTGGCCCACCCAGGAGGGGGAAAAGCCCCACAGGACTCGAGCAGGCCTTTTGCTCCCTCGACTGCTCCTTCCAGACACAGGCGGGGATGGGAGCTCTCACACACACCTCCAGCACATTCCCCTTTGCTTGGTCTCACACACAGCCCCACCTGCCACCCACACTGAACATTTTTGGGACCATTTCAGGGACTCGCAGTGGAATGAGTTACCCAGGCTGGCACTAAGCTCCTATTGCCCACACTGTGACCACCAGACTGGAAGCATCTCTCCTCCAGCCAAACAAACATATAATTAAAAGGAAGAATCTAAAAACTCCAATTGCTGGGCAGCATCTACCAGAGGTATACATGCAACTTTGCAGGTTGTTTTTCTGGCCTTGATTTCTATTATTGTGTCTCAGCTGCAATAAAAATAATATATTGGCTTTCATTTCAGACCCTGAAGAAATACAGAATGCAAAAACAAGATAAATTACTTTTTCTTCAGACATAAATTTTGGTTCAAAAATGGATATTGATAAAAAGAAAGTATTTCATTGACTGATGGCGACTGCTTTCAAATTTTACCCCACAGGAAGTGCTATTTTAAATATAGTCTAGAGCATACAGTACGGAAAGGGAGAAGGGAAAGTCATGGAATGCTCCAGGAACTGCCTGCTTCCTCTGAGGGTGACACCACATAGCAAGTGCCACCCCTGGAGCACATGCAACACTTACTGGAAAATGCTCTTCCACAATATATCTGCTCAAGGCTTGGGATATCAGGGTTTCCCAGCACTTTCACTGTTCAGCTCCAGTTCACTCCAGTTAACTGTTCAACTCAAATAAAACCAAACAAAAAAAATGCCCCATAGTTTCTTTAGAGTTTTAAGTTATTTAATTTGCATGATGGCCAAAGACAGTAAAGAGGAATGCTGTGTAGACTGCTAAAACAAATGTGCAACACTTGCAGTGAATTGTCAATTAAGAACAACTTGACTAAATTAAACAAAGTCTGCTAATCACTTTTTGGTGACTTTGTCAAATTCAGTTTGTATCAAATTGTGATCTTTGAAAGATTGAGGGAAATGATTAATAAAATAAGCTGGAGCTTGAATTTCTTTATTCAAAACATTCTTTGATTTTTATCAGGGCTAAAATCAAAGTTGAAATCCTATTTCAGAGTGGTCTTTGTGTTTCTACTTTTAAACTTAAATTAAAATAGTGGTTATCAAAATTTTGCCTCAAGAACTTGTCAGGAGTTTTTTTTGTTCTTCCCCAAACCTCCAGAGTCCATTTCTAACCATCCACATTTGGTAAATAACTTATATAAACAGTGCCAGCTAGTTTCCTGATGAATATAAATATTTTACATTCAGATAGCTTCTTATATTTCTACCCAGGTATATCAAGGTCATTTTATTCTGTATATTCATAAAACAATCATTACTAGTCACATGGGAGGAGCATCAGCAAGGCCATACTAGAGGCTTCCCAGCAGAGAGGAAAAAAAGAAACCAAACCATAATGCATCTCAAAGGTTTCTCCTTTGTTTATTCCCTAAGTGAAAACGTGGGGTTAGAAGGCACATTTCTGAACTATACCTGTTTTCCTTAAATCAGATAAACACAAAGGCTTTAGAAAATGCTCTCATGGAAAACAGTTCATCTGCAGTCACCCTACACTGTCTGAAAGTTCAAACACATGAGAGTACCAGGGTGACAGAAGGCCAGTGGATACATTTAGCTTCTCTTTCAGATTCAGAAAAAGCCTAAACTCAGCTTCTCTAGGAAAAAGCAGGAGAAGATGGTGTTTATAAATGTTTGTTACCAGGAAATAAGAGTTATTTCTTAGAGTCTCCACAATCATCTGGAAAGGTAAGCACACATTTGGTAAAGTGAAAGGATCTTTCACATCCCACTTCTTGGAGATAAATCAGTTTTCCTACAAAGGTCTATAATCAGGCAAAATTTTTCACTTCATCAGCAGAAACCCTGAACACGAGGTACCACATTCCCCAAGGTTCATACATGCAAAAACAATTTAGTAGCTCTACATATTCATTAAAGACCACCTTTAAACACCTTTTCATGGATATTTGGATGTTACTCACATTGGTAATCACTGATGATTTTTAAACCTTCATAGAGTAAAAAGCAACTGGAAAGATTCTTTAGAATGCAAAGAGAAAATCTGCCAAAATCATAAGCTACGGGTTTTTACTGCTGGTCTAATGCTGGCTTTTAACTGCTAAGCAGCAAGAGGGAGGTTTCTGTTTGCAAGCCAAAAGCCAACTGTCCTGCTTAGTCCTGCAATCCAGGGAAATGAGAGGCCTTGGGATAGAGCAACCTGTCCCTTTGCAGCTAAAATTAATATGAAACAACACAGAACCAAGCTTCCAGTTACCTTCTGCTTAAGCTCAAACGATAGTCAGCGGGTGGAAATTTCTACCCACTTTTGAACTTGCTGTTCAGCTCCCCAAAGGAAGGTTCAGCATCTCCAGTAGTTATTGCCCTGAAGGCAGAGAGGCCCCTGGATGCCTTTTGTCCCTTCCAATTAAGTCACCTGCTGTGCTCCCCACATCCACGCAGGGAAATCAGCGAACGCCGCCTCTCCTCTCCGCTGCTTTTGTGTCGCTCTCTGAGCGGGCACCACGCAGAGAGGGCCATATGTTGGCCCTTTTCCACTAAGCTCAGTTTAATGCTCCCAGGCTTTTCTTAAAATACGCTGAGCAAAGATAGCGTGGAGGACATTTGGAAATGCCTGATGGCAAAGTGGGAGTGTTTGATCCTCTTCTGCTTCACACCGTGCTTGTGTGATATTGATGTCACTCTGTATTGCAGACTTCTTTAAGGACAGTTTTTTGGAGGGGAGGTCACACTTTCCTTCCCTTAGGAGTGGTCATGTAAAACAAATACACAACATACACAGACTCTGAAATGTAACAGCACTGCCTGTGGTCTGGATGCTGTCACACAGAAGAAAACAGGTTGAGGCATTGAACATGGGACTACTTAGGTGTTTTGCCTTTCAGAAAGGGATCTGACCTTTAAATAAATTTTCACTTGTCAAATTTTCAGCTACAGCTTGTAGCCACTGATGATGAGCTTGACTTCTCCATTTTTCTTAAAGAGGAATAGAATGTACACATGTATTTTAATGTAATGTATGAAAATTATTAAGATGACTTGAAACATTTTTCTTCTCTGAATTAGAGGATCTAAGCTCTGGTGAATTTATACAATGCCTGACTTGATGGGCTGATGTTTTGAGTTTTTTTAATCACAACTCCACTACTCAGAGAGAGATGAACTTGGAAAAAAATTTTTCATTCTGAAATGGTATCAAGAATTTGAGGAAGGGTTTGAGGGAGAAAAAGCAAAAGAAAGCATAATTGCTATGAGCACTGTTATGACATAATGTGACCCAACACATCATAAATTGCATAATCATGACATGAGGTTACAAATTGGACAGTGCATTTGAAGTAAGCACTGAATCAGACCTGCTGTGCAGGACCACATTAGCAAAGCAAAAGTTCTGGAAAGTCGAGATTCAAATTTACTGACAAATTGTTACATTCTGTCTCAGCTACATT
>VZTJ01002530.1:29600-139496 GCA_013397795.1 Orthonyx spaldingii | reverse complement strand
TTTTTTTTTTTTTAATTTAAGCTATACTACAGACAGGCTGTAATAGTGGTTTTTTAATGCCATCATTTGAACTTAACAGGCAACTGCCAGGTAAAATGAAAGGAGATTACCTTTTGGCAACTGCCCTCTCCATTTCCTAAAGTAAATGGCCTTCAACCAGAGCAGCAGTGAAAATCACAGCAGTCAAATCTTAAATGTGAACCCTGTGGTGAAAGAGCAGTAGTTCATATTATAAAGTAGGATGCATAAATGCTCTGAATCATCATCAGATTAGATGAAAAATGCCATTGTGTTAAAAAACCCAGCTATTACACAAAGAAATGTAATAGAAAAAGGCTTAACAATGTCATAGAGACAAGCTAATGGGCTTCCCCATTTCTCTCAGGTTCATGAAGATATTGTTTCCCTTGTTCACTTTCTCAATGCAGATAATTTTCTGTAGATTAGCTTTTCATCTACTTTAATTAAAAAAAAGAGAGGCATGTATTGGCTGACACATAAAAGCAATCACTGTAATTTCTGTATGTTATCTCTGCACCCCTCTCCAACAATCACCTGTACCTCTTCTATAACCCACACCATACAACTTGAAATCACTTCCTTGATATCCTTCTTCCAGTTCTCCTGAGTGTCAGCCTCAGACATCAGCAACCCACTTTCACCTGCTTGCAAATTGGTTTTAGGGATTTCACCTGCCATCTTGCTTTCATCAATTGTTTTAGTGTAGTAGGAATTTTTGGGTATCTCTGTTCAGACCAGAGGACTCATCCTCTCAGTCCTTCAATCTCTACTGCACTTTGGGGCACTTGTGCCCTTCTGAATTGCTGGAATTTCACAGTCAGCTGGAAACCACTTCTTATTTTATCAAAGTATAACCCATCTGCTGTGCAAATGAGGCAGCAGTTGATGATGTTTGTTGCAGTAACTGCAAAAAGCTCCCACATTGTTTGTGGAGACCGAGCCTCTGTGGTTTTCCCTCTGCAACCACTGTTAATAAGGTTGGTGATTCCCTGTCCCTTTCCAGGTGACAGGTATGTGTTCTGTATAACAGCTTAAACTAGCAGAGATCTTGATCCTACAGCCACCCTGAGGAGTTACAGGGGGTAGCCACATGCATCATTGCTTTTACAGGAATGGTCTATTCTTTTTCCAAGTTAAATGATCCCTGTACCTTTGGGAAGTCTGGATTCAAAAGACAGAGCAGAAAGCAGCGCTGGGTTCTGTACTGCATCCCAAAGCATCCTAGCAGCTGGTGTGCAGCAAGGTCTCTCCTCTCTGCCCTCCCTGCTCAGAGGTGTGCCTGCTAAAACTCTGCAGCAAGGAGAGTGGTCATTCCCTGTGCCAGGGGAACAAATGCCCTTGTCCTTGTGTGTCCCTCTGAACACACTGACATCCTATCTTTAAGTCAGAGCACGAGCAAGTTTCTCATGTGAAGGGCAACAGTGGGTACCTGAGTGGCAGCAAGAGAAACACAGGGCTGCCTTCTGTTCCCAACTCTCTGCTGAATGCAAACACAGTAAAAAATTAAAAAATGGAAAAGGGATTATTCCAAAACTTTACTTCCAACAGCACATTAATGACCAGATTAAGACTGAACAGAGAACATGGCAAATCATTAAAATGCTAATGACATCACTGAAAGACATAAAAGATGAAGGATGCCCATTTTGTGTGTGGTTCAGTGATAGACACATTGACAGAAGTGATACTAAGCAGACTGGTGGAGTCTTTCTAATGTGATTTTAAATGCCTGACTTTTTTGTAGGAGTTTTCTGCCCTTGCTCTATGAAATATGATCTTTGTTGTTTCTATATAACATAACTACCTTTACGTTCTCCAGCACAGAAGACAAAACTTTGGTAAAGGCAAGCACAGCCTAGCAAAGGATGTTATTAGAACCTGAACTGCACTGAGGAACTTCTAATACTGATTCTATTTCTGGGGAAAAAATCATTGCGTGGAAAGGGCTGATGGGAGTTGGGAAGCTCCTTACTCTTCCCTGCCCCGCTTAGTTACTTCCTGGAATGCCAGACAGCAACCTGTGCTAAGGCAGGTTTGAAATGGGATGTAAATTCCCAGAGTGGAAGTGGTGCAGTGAACACAATACAAGGTGGAAGTGCCAGCACAGGACTGCTCAAAGAACACCAGCGGGTGGCTGTGAACCCACACTCACCAAACGCTCTTCCACATTACAAAACCAATGCACTGCTTCAATTTTGCACCACAAGCAACTGAGGGCACAGCTACTTATCTCTGCACCATCAGGCATTTTGAGTTAATGGCACAACATCTTCTGCTGGGCACCTGATCTGCTGCCACACTGACTGGATACTGGAGATGAAAGCTCCATCTGCGAGATTGCTGATTTCTGTAATGCAGGTCAACGTATCATGGCCAGCCAGTACATTACTTTCTAATCTTCTGAATGCATGAGCTTTCTGGTATTCAGAGCAGCCCTTGCCCAGGTGCTGCTGAATGCTTGGAGGAATTCAAGTTTGAATAGTCATAAACAAGCATCACATAGCAAAGAAAGGTACTCTGTCTGCTATCTTGGGTGCAGTAGCACTGAAATAACAGCTGCAGCGCTTTTTGCTTGGCAAGTGGTGAAGCAGCAGGGCAGGGTCGGTGTAGAAAGGAATAAAAAGCCAGAGGAAAAAAAATTCAGAATGTTTTTGTACTTATGGCCACCCTACTTGTGTGGGGGGTGATGGGTATGCCTGAGTCCCTGCTTCCCTATAGCAGCACCCACATTCTCCAGACCTGAGCAGTGACAGTCCCTGCCACTTGTGCTGACACCCGTTAGATCATCTAATCAAGATAATTTCACCAATTTGTTTGACTCAGGCTGAAGGGAGTCAGGAATTTTGGTCTTTCTCAGACACAGCTGGATTAAGAACCTGGTGTCAGGCAAAGACCCCTTTATCTGCACATAATCACAGCACTACAGGACTGGCTTTGCACCCAGTCACATCAGTGCTCTATTTGCAGGACAAAGATGGAATGCAAAAAGCATTACTTCCACATACTGATTCCCTGAAAAAAAATTACCTCCTAGTACTTTATTTTCTTTGAAAGGAATTACATATATTTTTCTTCATTACAAAAAGCTAAATCTTTGTATCCTCCCAGCTTCAGATAAACGCTCACATGCTGCAACAGATAAAGGATGTTCAGAAATTAAAATATGTGACTTGTATAAATACATAATGAAACAATTGGCAAAACATTACAAAAACTAATATCCCTACTGATAGAATACAGAATTTGAAGTCCCCTCTAATAAAACTAATCATTTGGTTTCTTCAGAAGAAAAAGCTTATAAGAGGCTTAACAGCATTAAGAGAAGAGAATAAACTATTGTTAACTTAATTTACTTTACAAAAAAAGTTCATCCTGCAACAGTCATTTATATTTTTCTGACTCAAAGGTGCTACTGTGATTCACTTTCATTCCCAACTCCATTTCAGTATAATAGAGTTTAGATGTGCCTGTGAGACTGTTGATTTATCAAGCTGTAAGTTGCATGTTCTACATTTTTAGACCAGTCACTTAAAATCTTTGAAATGGTACCTTGTTCTAGGAATGAGTCTATTTTTTTTTCCTCTTTTTGGAAAGGCAGAAGAAACCATATGGCAAAAGTACACATAAGCCTCCCATAGCTGCTCCAAAAAGCACAGGGACTTCTCTTGTGATCTTTTTAGTTTTTTACTAATTGTAAAAGGTTGTCAAATCCACTTTTCCAGTGCTGCTACTGAAAGCATTGCTAGCTTCTCCAAGGATACTTCAGCTAACCAGTGATTTTTGGCTTACAAAGATCCACCACCTACCAAATGTCAATCTTTTAGCTTTTCACTGTCAGAAATCACAACTAGCAGCTATGGGCTTTGTCATATTTCAAGGTATGAAACATCATTACAAGATGGATATTCAAACTTAGTGTGGCAACAGGCTTCAAAGAGTGGAAAATATTTTTTGTTCTGTTGGCTTCACTGCTGCTTCTCACTTCCAGATCAGCTGGAATAAACACCTAGCTTTTCCACAGCATGAATTGAAATTGCAAATTAAATTGCTTCCTATTTGCTTCATCTTAAGCTACCCATATAGATTCAGAAAGTTATTGCATTTAAACACAAATTGCTCAAGATATCCACGATAGCTTTTAAGAGACACAAAAAGATATTTTACAAATGTCATGTTATTTCTGAAAGAGGAAAGAAATATACTCAGTAGAATAATTTGAGACTCAACATAAATCCCATCCACATTGCAGGCATGCTGCACTGGGATGCGATGTTGCTTTTCTGAACTCTGCATGCCCATCCCAAAGGTCCTCATTTGCTAACTTATTCCATTCCACAGGGAAAATGTGGAAAAACATTTAGCTCTTATCTCACGATTTCAATTCTTCTCGTGCTCTTATCTTACAGAAAGTATCCTATGACTTAGATCACTCAGCAACACTTTCACAGCAAGTGTAAGACAAAGACAAGGAAAGGAGTGAAGCTTATTACAGTCTAAGTACCACAAATTCTGTCTTTTGATTTATTTTTACACTTCTGCAGCAGGGGCCAGAAAAAGGGAAAAAGCTTAGGAAAAAGATTTTGGTATGCAATATTTCAAAATACAATTGAGACATAATCTACGTAAAAATTAAAAATAAAGCAAAGAGAAAAATGCTGACTTTAAGAAGCATAATCCCCTCTCCCAAAAGAGACATTACTCTGTTATATTTCAAAAATTTTTAAATAGGCAGTTTCTTGAACACATTGGTATTATAAAAGTCTTTACCCCACTCCTAAAAAGGGGGAAAACTAGTGCAGTTTCAGGAAGTAACATGTTGGGATTTTTCTAATTTGCACAATGACTCCAAAACTTTCCCCCTGCAACTTGTTTCTATCACTTAAGTAGGGAGATGTGATCTGTCTGCCAGTCTGTGTCTAGCCAAGACTAGGAAGAGGAAATCTCAGCCTTGTTTCAGAAATTGCTACTATTCTCCCTTCAAACACTTGCTTTCCAGAGTAAGGAAGTTCAGGTTTTGCAAGTGGCTCCAGCCTGGCTGTCACCCAGCTGAAGACGAGGACTGGTGGCAGAACTCAGCACAGAAAGTTGGTAATGAGCTACAGAATGGACAGTGAAAGTACAGAGTCTCTGCAGAGACACAAATGCTCTGCTACGTCACAACTCCAAGCCCACAAAGAATCCGATCAATCTCATCAGTTGCAAAGTTACAACATTTCTTCTTCCCTGACAAGAGAGGGAACAAATTCCTAGCTCTCCTAGAGGCCATATAAAAATTTAATATGACTGCTTCCTCAGCACCTACCTGTCTCAGTACAAACAGTAAAAATGTGAACAGGAAAAAACCCAAGCTGTAAAGCTGCTCCTGTTTTGATTTAAGTGTGACACTTAAAAAAATAATAATGAGAAAATCAGTTATAACATCGCCCCTGTCTGCAGTTTTTTGTTTCACCTTCTGAACAGATGCACCACTTAGGCTTTTACATATTAGGCAGAGACCAAAAAGCTTCAAGCCTATTCCTTCAAAAGGATTTTTCTTCCATTATGATTCCATATGTTTCCACTTCTAATAGCCCATGCAGCTGTATGTTAAACAAAAAGCTGTGAAACCCTTGACTAGCTCAGACTAAGATGCTTCATTTCATATATCCTAAATATCTGGATGGAAAGCTTCAACTTTCAGATTTCACTGAATTCAGCTATTAAAACTTAGGGAAGAGGGAAAAGTCTCTCTCTGTACTCCAGTTCTAGCCCAGGACTCTTGCTGAACTCCTGCTTCCAGAATGATTTCTGAATTACTGTCCATCCTAAGAACTTTTTCCTTCAATGAAGGAAAAACTGAGATTAACCTTAAATTTTACAACTTCTCTAAGACAATAATTGAGACAATCTATGTAATAATTTTGTAGGACTTCAATCTACTTTAAGTATTTCAAGAAAATGAAAACTCTTGTACCCTCCCACGTTAGAGATTCTTCTGTTCTTTGGGTTCAGAGGATGCCTAAAGCCTTTAGCCCAGAACAACTTAAATGAAGATAGAAAGCACTACTGCTCTTGACAAACAACACTTAAAAGAGTTTTGTGGGGTTTTAATTCTTTTCCAAAGGAAGAAAGATTAACACAGCAACTTGGTTCATGAACATGAGAAGAGCAACATCCAAATCCAGGAAAAACCAGAGAAAAGTTAATCTTCTACACACTTAAGCTTTAGGCTACTACTAAACTATAAACATAAAACTCACAGGCACAGACCTTCAATCAGGGAGAAGCATTCCAGCCTACCTTGCCAGCACAAAGTCTCACTCTTCTCTATCAGGCCTTCCTGGGCTGTGGGGCTCTCCTTTATATCCTGTCAGCCCTCATTGTTCACATACTCATCTTTTGCCCCTGGGTTTCCTGCTCCCTGCAAACCAGCAGCAGTGGCTTGCTCACAGGTGAATGTATTTTCTTGTTTGGGCTTTGTTTTTTTTTTAAGGAAGCATCACCTTGGGGAGTCAATTCACAAATGAGGCTATACCTGGCTCACCTGTGTTAAGCAGTTCCCACCCCCCAGCCTTTTTTTTTGGTTTTTGTTTGTTTGTTTTGTTTGGTTTTTGTTTTTTTTTTTTTCTTTTGGTGGGTGGGACAAGCAGCAAACTATATTTTTTTGTCTAATTTTTACTGGATTTAGTCTGTTTTGTATTTAACTTGTTATGGTTCCTTGCAGAAGGCACCTTTCTTTCCCCTTTTGCCAGAAGTGCATTTCCCATTTCCCACACAGATAAGGGCTCTTCTGCTCCAGCTTTCTTGGCACGCTTGCTGAAAACTTCGGAATGAAAAATAAATGAATATGAGAGAGCATAACGCACTGTTTCTGACACACTTCAGCAGTTTTTCCCCAGAAGCCCTTGTGTGCTGGCCCCAGGCTGAGGCCACACACCACGCCAGGCAAAAGCCACTTCGATTCTTTTTTCTTGGAACAGCACTATCTTCACACACTGAAAATTTCATTTTGTTTTAAAGGCCCCTCCCCTGCACCACCCTCCAGAGAAGATAAGTTTTATCAGTCCAGCGTCAGCAAAGTGATAAATAAGGGCACAGCCTGTTCCAGCACGAGGCAGATGCAGAGGTTTGCTTAGCAGCGCAGCCAAGTGCTTCTGCAGCTGATGATTCAAAGTGGAAGCTTAATGGAGCGAATGCGAACAAAGAATTAGAATAAACGTCACCTTTTGAAATAGAAAGCAAGCAGCTAAATGGCTTGGGTGAGACAGGAAAGCAGATGTAGAGCAGAGCAGCAGTTCTGCAAAGCCAGCCTGGATTCCAGATTCCAGTTGAGTCATCTTTGTCAGCCAGTACCACGACTGCCTCTGTCGGGGTGGCCTCCTGCGTGTCAGCAGGTGATGGGGAAAACACATGCTCCACTTGCAAGAGCTGATTTACTGCAGGAAATGGTTGTTTTCTGGTCTTCTGCGTAAATCTTCTTCTAATTAAGCATTTCCCTTTAGAACATGTCACCCCAATTACCCGTAGACATATACTAATCTTGAGACTGATGGATCTTCGGGCTTTAGCAGGATAAGCGTAATCGTCTATGAAAGCTTGTCCCAGACAAGGGGGAAGGGAATGGTTTTGTCCTTCCACAATTAAAGCAGCTACAGAGCCTGGGAAGAGACTTTGCACTGGTGCAACTGAGTTGAACCGTGAGAGTAGCACACTAACACAAATCACTACAAGTGGTACAAATATTATGGCATTTCAAGAGAACTGGTGCATGTGGCTCTGTACATCATCCCACAGGAGTCTTTACCTGGTGGGACTGTTCCCTGAGCCCACACACCGTGAAAGGACCACTGGGAAAGGAATGAGTTGAACAGACCGACCCCTGAAGCATCCCGATCTGGAGCAAGGACTGGGCTTGCCCTGAACATGGGATTAGCAGCAGGCTACATGCACAGGGCACAGGGTGGGTGGATCCTCGCTCTCTGCCAGAGGAGGCTGTAACTTGGCAGGAGAAATGAAAGGTCTCACTGTACCAGGGAAAGTCCAGGGAAAACCAGGCCACTGGTGATGAAGGGATGAGTGAGAAGTCTGGGCTGCCCATCTCAGTGAGCCTCTGGGACTAAAGGCAAGCACTGGGAGGTGATGTTGGATTTGTGTAAGAGCCTGCAGCAGAGGCTGTGGTGCCGCTTGAGAAGATGAGTCTCTGAACCCCAACCACACACCGAGGATGAGGCACACAGGCTCTGGCTGTGTCTGGCCATGATACAGCTGGGACTAACAGGACATAACCATTAAATTGTCTCTCTGTCATTTTTCTCCCAGTGGTTGCCTTGTAGAATGCATTTGATGAATATGAATAACCATAAGCCAAGAAATGAACAGACCTTTGTGCAGCTTGAGGGCTGTCCATGAAAATAATGGGCCAAATTTTAGTATACATGAACGCTCAAGTAGACTTCTTCATACTTTGCTAGCAGAAAATATTTGGCTGCTGTCTCTGGTAGTACAGTAGGGGCAGTGCCAGCTGCTGTTCGGATAAGGCAGAGACTAATGGATTTCACCATCAAACAACCCTCACTGAAAGCTGTCCAGAGATGCCTGGATAGACAACATTCATTAGACAGAAAAGAGGAATTTCTTTTCTAGAAGAGAGAGCTGGAAAGCACATCATTCCTGCACAGCTGAAGGGAAACAGATACTACTCTGGCCTGAATTCTCTGCCTTTGAACACAGCAGCAGGGCTGCTGCCTTGTCTTGGCTGTGTTGACAAGTGGCAGTTATAAATATCTGTCAGACCTTTGGTGTTAATGTTTGCAGGTAGCTACCTGATCACATTTTGGAAACAACAGAGCATGTTCTGTACTTACCATGTTTTAAAATGGATTAAAAAATTTTCTTGGGAAATCAAATACAAGTCAGGAAACTGAAGTCAAGTCCAGTCCTTATTAATTGTGATTGTAACACCATTTGACTTGACACAAAGGAGAAATTGCATTCAAGTAACTTCCAAATTGTTTGCAGCATGTATGAATCTACCCAAAACTAGCGAGGTATGTTTGCGTATTTGAGGAGGGAATTACTGTCTACATACCAATGCCCAGCACAGGTAATACACAGACATTCTTTTTAATGGCCAGGTTTATGCAGCTAATTCCTCACATTCAGCACCGAGTGTACAATAATCCTTTTGACAAATGAGTCAAGAGGCAGCGTGCTGCTGAGCATAATATGCCTTATTGCCTTGCACACATTTAGGACATGGAGATGAGTGAGGATTAATAGTCACAATTAGGAACGTAAGAGCAGACTGTGGATTGTAAAAATAATTAGCAGGTTCTGAAAAGAATTTCCAGCCCCACAAAAATGTTTTAGTGCAGAATACATTTGAAACGGAAACAATAAAAGAGACTCAGCCATGCTCTTCCCATAATGATACTTTTGGGATTGTTAGGACAGGATGTGAAAGCTTGCTGGCCCCTTAACACAGATGGCTCCACGCTCACAGACAGCCAGACACCGTGGCCTGCTCTGGGCGTGGCAGGCAGCCACTTGGCTTCCCAGGGTGCTCCTGCTCTTAGGGTTGTAGCACTTCATACTTGCCCAGGGTTTATGCTCCCCAGACCCTCTGCTCATAGGGGAAAACATCAGCAGTGCTGCAGTATGCGAGCACCTGGCCCACAGCAGGGATGGGGCAGGGTTCTTGATGCAGCATCTGGGCAGGTGTGTGGAAGGAGCTGCCCTCTGCTCTGGCACCAGGGCTGCCCCTGGTTCTTGGCAAGAGAGTGGCTGGACAAACCTCCTGTGCTTTGCTGAGTGTTTCCAGCATCCTAACTTGGTCCTGCTTTGAACTTTGCTAATAAAGGAAAATGTGGGCACACATCAGAAAGCTTCATTAATCCCGAAATTGGATTATAAATGTATGTTTTTAAAATACAGTAAGTACTATATTATCTTTGTTTGACTTTTGGCATTAGAGGAACGTAGGGCTTCTTCTTAAAATGACAACTGAGATGCCCTCATCTTTCAGGACTGCTGGGTTTCAGCAAAGACCCTATGGATTCAGAGGGTTACCTTCAGTAAGGTGCAGAGGCTGGTAAAAGGAGCAGCATGGAAGCAGCCAAGCTTAGAGCCATGCTGAAGCTGCCTGGTAAGAAGCAATGCTGGCTGAATGCTGAGCTGCAGGGTACCAGAGCTGCACTGCTCAATGCTGAGGCACCTCCAGAGCACAGCCCTGAGCTTCTGCCCTTTGCAGATCAGCCACTCTGCAGCTGCTTCCCAGGTGGGCTGTCTCTGGGATTTAAATAGCTAAAATGCCATTAAGAAGATCATGAGTCATTCTTGCTCAGCAATATTTGCCTTTCTTTTCTCTGTTTGAAGTAATAGGTGACTGTTTCTTCCTTAAGAAACTGCAGTCTATAATTTATCTTTCCAGAAAATTTTTCTCTTATGTCTATCCTTTCACACTTTCTAGAAGACAGGAATGGTGAAAATACTCTGAGAAACCCAGTTCAGAAAATCCAGGGTGTCTCTCAGATAACAGACTTTAACAGTAAAATGAGGGCTCATTGCCAGTAATTTCCCTCAGGTGCACCTTGCTCCTGGCAGGAGAAAACATCCCTCCAGCCACGGACTGGGCAGGGATGTCTTTATAAACTTTACAAGTCTCTAACTTGGCACTGAATAAAAAATTCTGGCGGGAGAGGAGCGTATGATGATCAAGTGTAATGAAATGGTGACAATACATCTCACCAATCAACAGGAACACTCTCTTTGTAAGAACATATTCCTTATTTACAGATCAGCTAGCTCGTGCTGCAGAGGGGAGTCAACAGCTTTCAGTCTGATTTAGAAGAAAGACTAACTGATGATGTGAAATTACCTGGAATACTTAATCACAGAGATCAAGAAAGTTGGTTTGGGTTTTGGTTTTTTTGCATGTGTGTGTAAGTACAGCTTTAAAAATCATATGATTCCAATATAACTCCCATTGTTGCTGTCAGTGTGGAGTGTCTAAGTGCCTAATATATCTAACACAGATGTGCCAAAGGGCTACAATTAAATCACTCTGCAGTCATCTTCTGGTACCAATCAACTTTTTCTCCTCCTAATGAACAGGCACATGCTGTTTTATACAGTCTGATTGACTGGTTGATATGAAAACATAAAGTGGCAGAAGCTGGTGAAAAGTATTCATTATTCTCTGTGTTTGGAGCTGAAACAGAGTGAGTAATTGTTTCTGATTGTGGCAGCCACTCTTGTGCTGACTGATGAGTGCTACAGCACTGGCACAGAGGTTGTGTTAGACAGGATGGAAACTCATTTGTGAGACCGTCATGGAAGTTAAGGCATCCCCAATGTTTTATTTTAAATGGTGAGCACGGCTTTGAATTGGTAATTTTCTACTGCCTGGTCCACAGAAGTCATCTTCACACCTCTGTCAGATTTCTAAGGAGCCCTACTCCAATATTATAGCTCAGGAAACCGAGACAGGGGAAAAGAAGGTTTCTCAGTCCCTTCAGGCAGCAAAGTGACTCACACACCACAGGAAGTGTCTGTCACCCTCACACTTGGTACATACTTCAGGAGACTCTGCTTGTTCATCTCAATGTTAGAAACAGAAGAATTTTTTCCAGGGCTCAAATATGTTGCATCAAAAATGAAGGTTGGTGACAGGACCAGATGAGGAAAGAGCCTCTCATCTGATGAAACACACTTCCTCAGTATTTAGGTGCTCTATAAACACAGTAATGACCATATCCCTATACTACTGGTCTGAAATCTTTGTGGGTTTCTGGGGTGCGGCAAACCTGTCCTGTTTATGTATTGCTCTTAGACAACACACTACACTGGTAGCAAGCTGGGTTTGCCTGAGAGAAAGGGTGTCTGTAGGCAGCTGAAGCAGTGCCCAACATCCAAAATACCCCACACAGGGTAAAAAGCAGGAGAACACATTGCTGCTGAAGCAGGGGATGGCTGTTGACATAGGAGTGTGATACTTATTCTGGAGGGAAGAAGGTTCACTAAAGTGTGGTCCTCAAATGCAAGAGGACATCAAAACCAAAAGCACTGTCTGGAAATGCCTGGCAATTGCAGTTACTTTTAAAGTTAACATAGTAAAGAGCAAATGCAGTGAGAAATGAGTGGGCTCTAATTCGGGCTGGATATGAAAGCAGTAATTTCCTGGTGAAGATGGATGTGGTAACACGTGCCTGCACTCAGCACTCCCGTGTGAGGGCAGCACGTCCCCATGGACACTGCTTTTTGGAACTAGGCAAAACATGAATCAAAACCACCAGCACAGCAAACCACACCTTTTCACCCTGAAAGAGGGCGAGAGAAAACATTGGAATTGAATCTCAGTGTTGGTCGAGTGCCTACATTTTGGTTGCAAGAACTCAGCTTGCTTTTCCTGAATAGTAATAAACTTTCCTTGAGCAAAGCACTCAAAACAAGTTCTGGAATCAAATTATAAACCTGTGCCTTTTGTGAAGGAATTATAAAAAGGAAATAAAAACATTCCACTCATAATTTTCATTTGACAACCAGTGGTTCCCATAGAGGCAGTTTTAATACTATGTTACAATGACACAATTACATTAAATTCCTCAGTAGATAATCACACTTTTAAATTAGCTAAAAATATTGCTGTGCTCTTTGGAGGGCTTTGCAAGTTTAACTGCAATTTTTCTGCTTTCCTTTTTTTTCATCTATTTGTGTTTGTTGGTGAGGACTGCCAAAGTTTGTGTAGATATTTAAGCCCAAGACAGCATCTTAGCTTAGCCATCTGTGAAAACAAAACTGAGTAAAAATATAGCTTTGAATAAATGAAGCACTGAGGGAATTTCATACCCGATATAAATAATTGCAGATATAGCTTGTTGCTATGCAGTTAAGAAAAACATTTCTCTTTTCCTTGGTGAAGACACTTTTCTTTAAAAGGTTCCACTTTCAAACACGAAGACAAAGAAACATTAATATTTTTCCATCTTCCTCTTAAAGTGTACATGTGAGATCGATGTCTTCCTGTCTGGTTTGATAAAAAAGAACACAAAGGATCTGAAAAGAGGCAGAAGGGAGGAAGCTGAGGCTCCCAGCAGCTGATTCTCACTGACACTAACACTTCCCAAGGCCTCAGACAAAGACCAGAGGCTTCCAACTTGGGGCCCAAACCAGTGGGGCTTAAAATTCAGATGCCCTATGAAAGGTCCACGCATGAGAAACAGAGGCTTCTGATTTTTGGGTGTGTAGAGGAGAGCTGTGAGGCATAAGCTTTGTGAAAGAGGCACTCACTTCCCAGGTACAGCACGAAAAGTCACTTTATAATTAGCACATGGGAAAAACCCTGAGGACACAGAAAGGAAAGGAAAGCAAAGGCAGTTCTGCCAGCAATATTTGCAAGGGAGAGTTAGTTTAGAAACCTGTCCTTGAACAATTCCTCATGACTATGTGTTTTACTGTGATCCTCAGCCATAAAGCTCCAAACCTAAGCAGAGCACTGACTTCCTAGATGCAATACACAGAAATTACAGGCCGGATTGTTTTGCAAGAAAAGGTGCCTTGTGATGGCCACCCTGAAAGCACAAAACCAGAGGCACCCCTCTGCTGCTTCTGAAGCTTTACAGGGCGAGGGTTCACATGCCCTGCCTGTCACACACAGCTCCTGCCTGTGCCCAAACATCCTGATCTCTGCGAAGCCGGGAGCACACAGCTCTGCTGGGGGCTGCCTGATGCTGGTGCACATACACCAAAAAGGGGAAAGCCTTAAATAATACAGCACAACTCCTTCCCCAAGTGCTGCCTTCCTTTCAAGCCTGAGAAGGAAGATGGTGAGGATCAGAGCACCTGTGTAATAAGGCATAAAGCTGACAGCTATTCTGCTTCCATCTGTTCTGTGTTTCCATTTCAAGTCCTGAAGAGCCTTCTCTGATTATTGCTTTAGACCTGCTTTGTGACAGTGTACAGGGTTTCACTCTCAGTGAGGCCACAGCTCCCTACATGAATGCTTGGAGTGCATATATGTGAGTATATTTATGCATATGTACAGGGGGAAGAGCAAAAACAACAGCTTTTTTCAGCCCCCGAAAAGCTCAACATCTTTTCCTTCCTTGTTTGTCTTGTTTCCCTGAGAAAAAAAACACATTGGACTTTCTTGGCTGAAAGCTGTCATCTTCAATGAAAAGCTGATTATACCGTGGAAGTAAATAATAAAAGCATGATTCTGTCTGCTTGTCTGGGCTAAATTCTTGAAAAAAACCCCTCAGTTGGCACTCAATAATTTCCTCATGAAAAGCAGTGTTTTCTTAAGGAAATTGTGACAATTTGCTGCGGACCAAATTAACAAAGATATAATCTGTCTTCCCATTGAAGATGTCGAATTTGCATGCGAATAATTGTGGTGTGAGAACTGGTGGTGTCACACAGCTTTAATGATGGTTTGCAGTAAAAATACCAGGAGAACAAACACAGCTCTACAGCTTCTGCAGGTTGCCAGTGCATTATTATTGGTTCTGACCTTCTAATTGCCTCTCTATTTTCTGCTCCTGGCTGCATGGTGAATAAGACGAGTGCTCTTTCAACTCCTACGTGTTCCCCGGGTGCTCCCCCCTCTCTCTCTCAGAAAGAAATAAACTACCAATTTAATGACTAACTAGCTTGTACTCTCGGAAGAGTTTCCTGAGCTTTTGTAAAAAACCTTAAGCTTTGAACATTTTTCAAACAGAAATCAGTATTTTTGTCTCTCCTTCTCTTAACTCTCTGTACATGCCAGCGAGGAGCATTTTAGTCAGAGCCCTGCCAGCACAGCGGTACAGCCCCCTGCCTCCTTCCCGCTGCTAGCGAGGAGAAACGCTGTAGTGGCTGCTGCTGTGTAGTCAGAGCAGTAAACAGCTGACGGAGCGGGGGGGATGCGAGAGACCCGGGCGGGGGCACGGTGCGGGGCACGCCTGGCACCCGGAGTGCAGCCGGGGATGCTGCGGGTGGGATGTGGACGGGATGAGAGTGGGATGCAGATGGGATGCGGATGGGAAGCTGCGCAGCACCCGGGGTGACAGCACCGCGTCCCCTCTTAGGGACCTCTTAGGTCTAACCTAGGTCTTAGGCTCTTCCAAAAGCTATCGCCGTGTGAGTAAGTGCCGGAAGGAGCGGGAGGCGGCCGCGGGCCGGTGCAGTGCTGGCCCGCAGCCATGAGGTGTCACTGCGGCCCCGCGCAAAAGCGGCGCCGGGCTCATTTGTCAGACAGACCAGAAAGGCTGAGATGCGGCCCCTTCGTGCCTCGCCTCTTTCCTCCCAGAAACGCTTGGCTGCCGCCCCGGTCCCTTCGCCGTGGCTGCGGCTCAGCCCCAGCAGCGCTGGCACTGCGGCAGCCCGGGGCATGTCCCTGTCACCGCCACCGGGCAGGGCTGAGCCGCGCCCGGTGCCGCGGGGCGTGCGGCGCCTTCGGGCTGGGAGGGGACGAGACACAAACTGCTGCAGCTCCTAAACTGTGGCTGCTTCACACCACCTTCTCCTGGAAAGAGACCACCGAGCTTCAGACGTTTCTCTGAGAGGCTTAAGTGAAAATTGTATAGTCATTCCCTTCAGATTTATAGCCTGACCTGACATTTTTAGAAACAGTAACGAGGGATTTTAAGCAGTGGTCTAACGCACCTGTCATGCCCTGCTTGCTCTAATGTAGGTTTTAGCCTCATCTCCAACCTTCTGGTTCAGCAACTAGATTTAGTTAGAAGGGCAGGATACTCAGTACTATTTTTTAACCTATCTAGAGCTAGGCTTGATGTTGTTCAGCTCTTCGGTGTTCAAAATAAATGTAAACGTATGCTAGCAGGGAGAAGACTTCATTTTCTGGTGACTTAAAGAACTGCTTTCCTGACATATCCCATGTGCTATCCTGAATGAAAAGTTCCATCCAAAGTAACTCAGGGACAGGTGTGCTTCCTCAGCACTTAGAAATTCCTCCCTCGTCCAACTTTCAGGGCAATTGCATGCTTTTCACCCTAGGTGGAAAGTAAATGAGGTTTATCCCTGCAGCAAATCCTTCAGAAGACTGGCACCGTCTGCCATTACACGAGGACTGCAGAGATACAGATAAGGAAAAGCAAGCCTAGGAAGCCTTACCAAGGCATATAAATATGCCTTGCTTTAATAGCTGTTTATTAAAACAGGTTATAAAACACATTTTCAATGTCCAGATAGCGACCACCTTAGCCACTAACGTCCGAGAAATAGACTTTGATCAAAGTTTTATGACCTCTATTTATTACAGCAGATAGCACTACCCAAAAATACCCACTTTTAAAATCTTATTACTGTCAAATTCCTTATTTAGACCAGTGACTCGACATTCTTGCATGAGTGAACATTAAAGTTTTTGCCTTTTTAACCTCCTAATCCTGGTGCATAAATCTTTTATAACCGATTCTATTCTGTGTGTCTTTTTGGTGTTATTGGATTCTTATCTTTCATTCCAGTCTAGGTTTCTGATTTAATATATTAAAAACTTCAGCTCAGCTTTGCTTTCTTTATTAAGATACAAAAGAGGTAGAAGCTTATAGAATGCTGAATGAAAAGCATAATTCTTTTTTTTTTTTAGAGGAAAATTAAAAAGTTTTAATTTAAAAAGAAGGTTGTATCCCCCTCTCATGTGGCACCCCTTAAGACTGTCACACAAATGCAGAGAATTACTTTTGATTTTGAGCAAGTACATTTGCTCTCCCTTAGCTGCTTCAGATAGCGAGGTCAAGCCCTGCAGCCCTATTTCTACTGGGAGGTCTCAGCAAGCTCTTGTTTCTCCAGGGTGCTGCTGGAAAATCTCTTCCTGGGGACCTGCTGACAAGGATCAGAGTATGGAAGGACATGGACCTAAAATTCTCCTTTACTATCCTGTGCTGCCTTCTTCTCCTAGAACTTACACTACAACTGGGTGAAAAAGCAAAATCAGAGCCCATTCCACCACCCGAAAAAAGCAAAAAATTAAACCAAGCCCAAACCCTGGATATTCGTATGAGTAGCAAAACCAGATAAGTCTGATTTATGTCTCAGGAGTGGTCTGTTTTAAAGGTTTTCTTATGATAAAGAAGGCTGACAGCTGAAAGCTTCGAAAGTGATGAGAGAACTGGTGGGGCCACTTTGGTTATAGAGTGTTTGTATTTGGAAAATCCTGGCTATGCCCACTACAGCAGTGTGTCAGACTAACAGCCTGCCAGATTAGCTTACAAAAGGCTGGTCTGATCCTTCACGTGGGTACATCCAAGATGCCTAAGGGATGGATGAACTTGCAGTGATAGCAGGATCACACTTCAAATTAAAAATTTATCTGTACAGAATTAGGTACTTGAGCCACTATTGGACATACAAAGAGGGGTGGTTAAAATACATATTTTTTTGGAAAAGATGAAAGTATAGAATAGAGATATTTTTATCCACTTTTAAATTAAATTGACCTGCTTTAAATAACGGTGTACACCCACAATCACATAAATTTGAACATCAAGAAGTTTTCATTCCCTTTAAATAGGGAGGCTGTTTATAACTGTATATATATACAGATAGATGTACACCTCCGATCCCCTTGTACGCTGCATGTCTGTTGGGTGACTTGGCCACACCATGCTCAAGGACCCTGGCAGCAGATGGAAAGAGCAAGATTGGGCAAACTCATATGAATTTCATTTTCTCTTTGGATGCACAAAGCATAACCCAGACACAAACAGTAATGAAGTGCTACTCAGTATTAGTGCCTTGCACTCAGACTTTACTGATTTAGCTGGAAGTGATTTGTGCTCAGGCACAAATGAGTGGGCAAATGGGATTTGTTTGCAGGAATAGCTGAAAGCCCTGACCAAGGAGGCTGCCAGCCCAGGGTGAGATGGCAGCCAGCTGCCTCAGTGTGTCAGGAAGGAAATGCTCACGTGGCATTGCTGTGCTGAGTGCTGGGACACAGCCACTCCAATGCTGTCTTGTGCACCTTTCCAAGATCACTTGTAAGAATCCCTGGAAATCAATCTGACAAATCTCCACCTGAGCTTTTCTGGTTACCCTACTTGTTTTCTGATTTGTAACTCATTCCTGTAAAACCAAATGTGGAGCACAGCTGGGTGACTCTCATCTCTGCACAGCTGCAGTGAGCCCAGGTCATCTCTATGGGCTATGGGAGACACCTGTGTCCTAGGATGCAGGTTTCCTAAATGAAACCCAACTGTGATCTGATCCAAAAAATGGGATTCTACCAGCTTGGTTGTGCTTCACACCCAGGGTGGTAAAATCCTGACAGATCTCACCATCATTCCATGTGGTGCTTCTATAATTAATCCTTGGTTCAGCTGCCAGCTCTTGCAGATGCTGTTCTGCAGATAAAAGGGGACTTCCTCCCTATCCTCACCCCTCTTTTAATTTTGTGAAAGTTCCCTGACCTGGAAACCTGGTATTTTCTGGTTCACACTTATGCACATTTCAGCTCTCCCCCTTGAGTCCTCCTTGGAATCTGTACTGACAGCAAAATGGCACAGACAGTAGAGCCTGCACCCACCCAGAGGAAATGCAAACAACACAGCCTTGTCAGGATGGTCAGCCTCAGTTATTCCCCCTTTACTACCTCAACTAATTTATTCCAGCATCCACTTCAAGGGCTTGCTTTCCTATACAGCCTTTTCTATAGGCTACCCAGCTCCACAACTGCCCAGGACAGCAAACTGAAAATTCTCCCCTGCTTTAATAGGGGAGGAATACTGGGTGTCTTAAAACCCCCCCAGAATCCAGCATTAGTTTTCCCTTTCTTCATGTAGGAAGTAGATTCTCTACAAGCTGACAAGCCTGCCTGCGTTCAGAGCACTGCAGAAACAGCCAGAGAACACTGGATTTGTAGGAGAATAATTCTGACTTACGGCTGCCAAGGTCAGTCAGCCTTGTGCACTGGGCTGGCAAGCCAAACTTACATAAGTAATGGCCGTCGGCAGTCAACTTTAAATTTGGCACACACTTCTCCCCCCTCGCCCCAGTGTAAGAGGAAAAAACATATTAAACTTGTTCTGCCTTAAGCTGTTTTTCCCTCACTTGTTTATTTTCTCCATCTCTTCTGGCCCGAGATGCTCACAACTACTGCTACAAGTGTAAAATTTAGCTTTCAGCAAGGGCCTGATGGTTTCCCTGTTTCTCTGCAGACTGCTGGGATGTTATCTCATTAATGGTGTAGAGATCCCAATAGGAAAGGTCATGAAAAGAAGTTGGATCATCACAATCTAATGCTCTGATTTCATCATCATGTGCATTCCTTGTGTCCCTCTCATGCCAAAACCTGAGAGATATTCCGTGCTCTTACCAACAGCAGCTGCTGCTTACAGTGGGGTCACCACAGGGCGAGATGGATCACGGTGTTGTCACCTGGGCTAAGTGCAGGGACAGACACAGGACTCCCACCTGTTCCTTGCAAGGCAGCAGCACACACGGGGGTCCTGCAGGAAGCCCCACACTCCCAGGGCAGCTGGGGAGGGGCTGAGCACCCTGGGTTGGGATGAAGTGGGGCTCTAGCCCAGGGTGGGCCTGGGCAGGTCCCACCTGGAGCTGCTCAGGGCCATCAGTACCATCCCCAGCTATTTCCAAACTACAAACTCTCTCTCCCCAGAGATGGCAAGTTGGAAATGAAAGAGCAGAGATAGTGAAAAAGTGGTTAACAGGAGCTTTAGGAGAAGAATAGAAGAATGTGGAAATAAGCCCCCGCCATTTCTTGCATTATCTGAGAGCTGTTCAGCCATGAATTGTCTGTAATAATTAGCATGAGAATATCTCCTTGATGACATTCATACTGCATAAAAGGGTCTGCATTTCCTCCATCAAAGTGCATATTTATGAACTGAATCTCCGAAAGACAGAGCCTTTGATAGTATTATTTTAATATTTTTTGCATATGATTTAGAAGCTTAAACTTCAAGAAGCCCTAATAATAAAAAAGACTATCCGGTTTCTGCTAGTCACCTCTGTTCCTAGTAAACACAAACACATATATAGAAGTCACTGTTTAAATATGAAAGTGATAGACTAGGCAAGATAGAATGGCATGAATAAATTTACTTTTGTTCTTTAATGATCCTGAGAAGAGTGGCTTAAAAAACTCAACCTTGAATATTGAAGCTGTTACGTGGCATATGGTGTTCTCAGTTCTCATTTTTTTCTTGACCCTGGTGCCAAACTATTCTGAGTCACACTAAAACCCCCACTTTCTGTGTACATCTATGCATGTGCATGCTACTGCCCCTTTGTTGTTCAATGCCTCTTATTTTATATACCTGATTACTACAATTCATCATAACAATCTTGACCCAAACCTGTACTCATCAAGGGCAGGATTTTAGGCCTGTGGGGACATACATGTGTCAGCAGCTTGAGTAGCTTGAGTTTGGCACCTCTTCTCAGGTGTCAGACTGACTGGAGGCTTGACAACAGAGCCTGCCCAAAACTCACACACTGCGAAGTGCCTCTGCTTAGTCCTGCTGCTGTTTCCAGCCCTTTGTTTCAGCAAATACATCAAGTAAGTGCCTGCAAATTAAATACTTGAAATCTGAAAGGCAGTTAGTAGTTACTGAAGCATTTATAGAGAAAATATTTCATTTGGTTACTGTCTTTCCAGCAAAAATGTGCCAGCGTGTGACAGCTGAGGCTGAATGGGGACCCACGGAGGGGTTGTGTGTGTGAAGTTGTGTTCAAGAGGTGATGGGCCACCAAACCTACTGCCATGGGATGCCAGACTAATTTTCTCCCAAACCCAAGTCCTTCCCAACTTGTTTGCAGTGCCCATTAGAAAACAGATTTCCCTGTAGGCTGTATCTGCTCCTCCTTTGGTTTGCAAGACCTCAGTGACACTGGGGAATACATCAATCTGTCCACGCTGGCACTGGAGCTGCAGATCTCTGAATGGCAACATGAAGAAGGTTTGGTTTATCACTGGTTTTTAAAGGCTACCAATGTAAAGTTTGGAAAGTTGAGAAGAAAACCAAAGGAAATATAGTGAGGTTTGGTCTCTCTGGGAACAGAGAAAAAAACCTTTGGAGTAATATTGAAAACAATGCTTTTACTGCCACATGGCACTGCCTGAAAATCTCCCTATGAGTTTTCCACATGGAAAAGTTTCAAAGTTCAGTCAGTATTAGGCAATTACAATTCCTGTAGCTAAAGTCTTATTTTGTTAGAAAGCTATTTTGACTCGTATAATTTCAGCATTTCTATTAGACAAATCCTTTAACATTTGGCATGTATCTCTAAAGCTCCATTTCTAAAATAACATATCTTTTATTAGCTAACAATAAATAATCTGTATTTAATTCTTGAACGCAGATAGCACTACATGTTATGCACAACAAAATAATTAGTAGTGCAATTCTTACTCATAGGGATGAGAACAGTCTGGATGAATACTGGCTAAATCTCCATGCTAGAGAAAAGACTGGTATTTGCTAAACAAGTAACTATTCAAGGTATCTCAATTTTTCTGATAATTGAACAGAATATTCTGAATAAAAGAATCCACAGAAAAAATCTCTTACTGCTTAAAAAAGTTCTGGAAATATTATGGTTTTGCCTGGCATATTCAAAATAGTAATAATAGTGAATGCTTTTATTTGCAGGAAGATTAATAATATTATCTTCCTTATCTTTCAGTTATTATTTATATTCTTTAAATGTAAGGCCTTTGGTGCAGGGACTGACCTTCAGTGGTCAAATATGCCCTGGCTCAATATCTGAGTATTACAGGCATGAAATTAGTATAGAAAAATAAATTATATTTATACTTGTGCTAATAAAGAGAGTTTAGTATAGAGACCAAGTTCTTATCACAATGAAGTAACAAATCTTTGAGATCTTCAGTGAAAAATTATGAGTTTACCCAATATCCCTTGATAGAAGATTTAGCAAAACCCAACATATTCAACACCAACAGCTGTTCAGGGCGAATCTACTCTTATAAAACACACATCTAAGTACGTGCATCTTAATTAACAAGAGAATTAAACTTTATGAAGTATATTTATGATGGACTTCATAGAATCTGGCCCAGAGAAAAGCTTAGACCATAACGTGCTATTTTCATGTATCTATGTAAGGACCATCAAGGGATTTAAAGATTGTACTTCAATTCAGCCACGATACCACCTTTTTATAAACCCTTATAAACTCTTTTACACCTTTGTTTGGTTGAAACCCTGCTGGGGATGACAGAAGTGAGCCCAGACTCTCCCTGTGTCCCCCACTCTCTGTGTGAAGGACACCAGAGACCGCTTACATGGGCTCCACCTGAATGTCCCCACCCTGGGGTCTCAGCCTGGCCTCCAGCACACCAGGGCTGTTTAGATCAAGCATTGCTTGGAGTAATCTGAAAATGCAGAAATTTAGCATATCTCCATTTTTTTTTTTTTCCCATTCTGAAAGAAAATAGGAAAGGAATGGGTGAAATCAGTCAGAGAATGGATAATAGGAAGAAAATGTTGGCCTGTGCACCACAAACGCAAACCCTGTGAAATGCTTGTCCTGATCAGAAAACAACCATATCATTCAGAATGTGCAGAAGTGACTGGGTGTTTTCAGAAAATGTTAATTCATCCCCCCCAGAAATTCATCTGGGAACACACACATCAGTTTTGAAGGATGGTTTTTCTTGGATCTGAAATAAAGTTTCTGATCAGAAAAAAAAGAAAGGATAATTGATGGTTCAGGTGTTTCCAGGGCACCTGGGAATCATCCCCACTCTATTCAAGTCTCCTTTTTGCTTCTAAAATGAAGCTTTAATGTGAATCTCCCAGGTGAACATTTTAGGTATTATCTAACCTGAGATGGGTGAGATTTCACAAAAAGAGCATCACAGAGTTTTAATTGCATCCTGACTTTGTGCAGGACTTCTTTTGGAAGCCTCAAGGAGCTGTTGTGACATGAGAGGGTGTTTTTGAAGACTGGCTCAGGTCCCTGCTCCAGTCCACTCCTCTCCTCACCCCTCCTCCCTCAGCAAAGCAAGAACCAGGAGCAAGCTTATAGTCTCATGCTTATAAGGTTATCAGAATAAAAATTCACCCACATGAAAGGAGGAAAATAAATCCTATTACCGTTAGGACTCACTTAAAAATCACAGTTGTTTTACTCATCATTCTTATTCATAATTCAGCTTATAACTATAAAAGATGACGCGAACGTGCCCTACTTTTCCCTTTGTGATTTGACAGCACCTTTGTTGAGTAGCTTTGCCATGAAAACCAATGGTTGCTCAGTTTCCCCTGCTGTGCTTCTGGGTCTTCCATAACACAAAAGGAGAGAAGAAAATCTAGAGAAAGGGGAGGAGAACACAAACAAAATGCCCCAGACAATTACAGCCCTCAGGATGACTTGTGCCAGCCCTTTTCTTGCTGTTTGCCTAGAAAATGATCAGTTGACTGTGTGCTTTTCAATTAAAAGGAAGTGTTTGCTCTTATCAATGACTGGAGGACAAATCTGTCCTCTAATGGCTGTGACTAAGAGTCCAAAGACTGCAATCTCCAAGGAGCAGGAGCCGGCAGACCATGTAAAAAGCAGACAATTGTCAAGTCAGAGCTGAGAAGGCAGAGAAAGAGGGTGAAGTCTTTAATCACTCACATTCTTGCTAGCACCCATTTATTCCTGCTAAAGACGTAACCTCTGGAGATAGCTCTGATGCCTGGAAATGCCAATGTGATTCCACGTGCAACATGCTGTGCACACCTGTATTGCCCCTGCCATCTCTGCAATTTGATGCCGTCCCAACTACATCCACAAACCTTCCCACTATCCAGCCCCTGCCAGGCAGGGTCTCTGCACAGAGGCAAAGGTCCGGCAGCGGTGCAGGGACATAGAAATAACCTGCCCAAAAGCCCCTGTTCACTTATTCCTCTGCCAATGTAACAAAGAGGAGCTGGGAAATCCATTCTCCCTCTCAAAACCTTCCTGGCTTCCTACACTGTTGATTAATGCATCCCAGTGAGATCAGCCATGTCCCTAGGGGTTTTGTGTTTGCATATCCTTAGCCATTTCCACAGAAATTGCTACTTCCTATAAGTGGGTCTGCTGTACCGATTTTTTTGTGATTCATGCAAGTTTCCTGCTGATGCTTAGTGCATTTGTGTGTGGGCAGACCCCTGCTACCCCAGAAACCTGTGCTTGCCTGTCTGAGTGTGACTGTGCTCCACTTCTTAGGACTTTGCAGAGATACAGTGTCACTCGGGAACATTTCCTCACACCAGTTTATTTTGTGTTGTACTTTGGCAGCTCTCAATAAATGTCCTCAGCTGCACAGACCCCACAGCAGTAAATATCTCCTGACATGTAGGACACGCCCTCTCCTCTGCTCTGATCACCTGAAGCAGTGAGGCTCAGCTTGCTGTCACCCACCTATGATGCTGTTGTCTGTTTTTTCTGTTTGCTGAACCTTTACTTTGCACTGATTTCACTCACATTTTTCTTCAATTATGGAATCATTCTACCTGACAATACTGCTCATTCAGTTTCTCCCTCTCTGTAATTTCACATGAATGCTCTCCATACCAAGTAGGATCTATTTTAAAGGCCTTTTGCTCTGTATTGTTTTCCATTTGTTTCTCTTGTGTATTCTGGCCAAGGAAAATCAAACAGAGACAGATTCTGCTACTTGCTCTTACTCATGCTACAAAAACAGCTTATTCAGGAAAAAGCATTCTGCATACATAAAACCACCAAAAATCTGTGCTTTTATCAGAGAACAGTATTTGAATACACGCACAGGGGTGTTTCACATATCTTGTGTGGTCTAAACCAAAAACACAGTAATGAACTATCAAAACACAGTCAGTAGTGCATATTCCTGTATTGTTGTTTTGTTTGTTGTTTTTTTTTTTTTTTTCTCAAGTAGTGCCCACTTATCTGTTAATGCACAGCAATTGACTTACTTATACATTTTGACATCTCACAACTAAAACCAGTAATTTCATTTTGGTGAGCAGTTTCCCAGGCAGGCAGTGAGGACTGCTCCCAGAAACTCCTGCACCAGAGAACTGCTCTCCAGCAGGAATAGTTCATAGCACCTCAGCAGTGAGATTATTTGGCACACGTAGTACAAGACATCTTCCAGCTGAGGTACCCACCTGACACTCTGGGCCGGAGATCAGCCCAGGTAGATGCAAGTTCCCCCCTCTCCTGCTGAAAGGGTTCCCCTCAGCGGTTATGGAGGCTGTAAAGCATTCAGCAAAACAAGGACCATTGGCATTTCGTTATTTCCTTACTCAATCTAAATTCATATGGCAGTCTTCTCTATCCTTCAGCTCTCTGATGGAATTTAGGATCCCTTATAATAATATGGCATTGCCGAAACTGACCCCCGCCCTGAAATATTCCAGCCTATCTCCAGAGTAATTCACCAGGATGCCTAGTGTGCTCCTTCACCCACAGCACAGACAACAGCACCATCTATTCCTGCCAGTCCAGCCCCGTCCTGGGAGGGACAGGTCTGCAGGAGCTCCCTCTTCCCATCGAGGGGGCTGCTCTGTGACACTACAGAGTTGTAGCGGGTTTTAAGCATTTATCCCCCTCAAATATGAATGATCAGTTGACTGTGTGCTTTTCAATTAAAAGGAAGTGTTTGCTCTTATCAATGACTGGAGGACAAATCTATCCTCTAATGGCTGTGACTAAGAGTCCAAAGTCTGCAATCTCCAAGGAGCCGGAGCCGTCGCCCCGTCAGGCATGTAAAAAAGGAGACAATTGTCAAGTCAGAGCTGTGAAGGCAGAGAAAGAGGGTGAAATCTTTAATCACTCACGTTCACTGCCCTGAGCCGCCCACGCAGCTCTGCAGCATTCCCAGCGAGGGCTCAGCTCCTCGGCGGGATTTTCCAAATCTCAGTGTATCATTTAAAACCTTTGGAGGAGATGTGTTCCCAAGCTCACACGTTGGTCTCTCCCACTCCCATCCACATAACAGATGACACCATTTAACTGCTCGAGCACACGATCCATCATTCCTTGCAACACCACAGGTGCACTGGCTAAGCCATATGGCAACTTCTTAGACTTGAACAGCCCCTTTGCATGTGTTCACAGCAAAGGGTATTTATTAATCTGCATCTGGTGTCACATGCTGATGTGCTTAAGACAGGTCAAGTTTTTCAAGCCTCTTCCCACCTGTCATTTTGAAAGTCGTGGTTTCAGCTCAGCTGATGATCAGCTGTCAGGGGTTTATGGCCTGCATATATCAAGCTTCTATCTTTCATCTGAGCTGTGGTAATAAAATTTTAAATAAAAATTAGTGGTAGCAATAAGACTTTTCTCTATTGACTCTAGAAGGTTTTGACACTTTTTCTTAGTGCAGGAAAATTTACTTTAATGATTTCCAGAACAGGAGGGAGCCAGCTCCACCCTGACCTGTTTTGTGCCCTCGCCGTCGATCCGGGTCCCAGAGCAAAGTGGCAGCACTGTAAAGGTGGCCAAATCCCTGCTCCCAACAACAAGAACACACTGACTGGAACGAGAGACCACAACGTCCCAGAAACAATATTGGCAATGCTTCAGGCAACCCTTCAGTGCAGCTTCTGTTCTCAGTGTCCCTTAGGACATGAAAAATAAATTTCCTGCAGGAAGGCTTGCCTTAGGAGATTTGTACTCTGATTTGAGAGCCTTGAGCGGTTCAGAGAAGCATCAGCAAAGTGTGGCTTCAACCACAGGGCAGTGAGCTCACCCTCCTCTAGAGCTCCATCTCTGCTATGTTCCATCAGAAAAGAAACCTGTTGGACTCACTTAAACCCCCTGCAACACATTAACCCCTCCCCCCCAAAAAAAGCCTACCCCCAAAACAATATTAGTAGATCTGATTTCAAATTTTTTAAAACTCTATGGTTTCCTCACACAACATGAAATAAGGAGATCTACTTAGTCCTTTTGCTTTTTGCAGTTATCAATTGCCCATCTCCTTCTTGGAAATTAAGATAAAACTGGGCACTGGTGATCATTTTTAGGTGATTATTAATCACCTCTCTTTGATTTAGGCAGCAATCGTCTCCATGGTTTAGGCACTTATCATAATTCTGTGAAAGAACCAAGCAGAGCTGAGCTCTGCTGAAAATCTGAAGAGATTTAAAACAAAAAATTACTTTTCCATTTTATGGCAGGTCTTTATTGAAGTGATATTTCCCCTCATCCCCTGAAACCTGCTGGAATTTTAAACTTTATTTCCCCTTTTTTATTTAAGTGGACACTTACTTCAACATCTTTAAAGCTATTTAAAAAGTTCAGATATTAAACATGAATAATTGCCTTCGGATTTCAGTGCATGATGAAATAAAAACTGACAATGCATGTCTTCTAGTGACATTCACACCTGCATCTGTGACAGAGACTTGTAATTTGATGAAAATTAACTTTAGTCTGGGCTAGAAGGGCAAGTTTTTAACCAGCTTCAGTATCATATTCTGCATCACTTTTCTCCCTTACATGGGTCATGGGGTAGCAGGAGGAAAAGGAGTGGATGAATAGATGAAATCTGAAGACTTTTCAGTCCTTTATCAGCTTGAAGCAGGTCACTGATTGGAAAAAAAAAAAAAGGCAGAAAATGGATGCCTGAGCATCTTTTCACAAAATACTTTAGAGAAGCAGTAGGAAGAGAGAAGCTCGTTGATCTCCATGATTCAAAAGCCCAACTCCCTCTGCTACGTCCTGAAACAATTAGCCAAAAAAAAAAAAGAAAATTCCTCCCTGAGACTCCCTCAGCCTCTTGCTAAGCACTGCTTAGGAAAGAGTTGCAAAGCTTGTGTCTGGAAAGAAGTGAACCTGAGAAGCTCAAGCTCTGGTGAACAGCACAGACAAGAGAAACAACAATGGTGACATTGCTGTGTAAATGAGCCATGAATTATTCAGGCCCTTTTGTGAACACAAGTCAAGACCTGTGGGAGTTAAAGGATGGCTACCAAAGTAAAAAGTGTGTTTTAATGAAATATAAATATTAGATGGAATATTACATGGAAATACTCTGGAGTCTTATACATCATTTCCAGGGAAGGAAAAGGCATATTTTTGAATCTCTTGAGGTGCCAATTCATTAATTAGTACGGATATGAAAGATATATGCTGAAATGCATCAGTCAAGCAATTATGGAGGAAGTATAATTTGAGAGCATAGTCTGGCAATGATAAGTCGCTTTTATGCTCATTTACATTCACTTCATTGACATTTTGTTTAGCAGGATCTAAACAAGAAGAAGCAAACAAGGATCAAGTGGCTCCTGAACAAGGTCACTAAGGATTTTTTCAGGACATGGCATGTTCCCCTTGCAGAGCACTAGCGTGGCACAGACCCTGCTGCAAGACCCAGGGCTCCACCACTGTTGCCCAACCTCCAGAGAGATCTCTGTGTGTGCCCTCTTCTGTCCTCATTCCCTGTCTGCTGCCAGCGCTGCTCAGCAAGCCTCTTCCCTTGGGCAGACGGTGAGCAGAGAAGCGTAGAGGATGATGGTGCTGCTGTCATGAGAAGACTGTGCCTTTTCCTTTAAATGTCTTCCTCTGAGGTTTGGAAAACTCTGAGTTCTCACATCCTCTAACACCTGCTTCCAGAAGTTCCATGTAATAAAGGCTGTCAGGATTTATTCCCTAAATGCTTTCTACATATCAGCTGTGTAAATGCAGTATGAATGAGGTTGATGCCAAGGACCTTGTCCCTTTCCATGAGATTCTGCCTGATATAGTTCATTTAGCTAAAATCCAAATAAAAGCATTTCAGTCTATGAAATTTGTCAAGGTTAGAATAGTTCATGTTTACATTGTTTGATACACAATATAAATATCTGCCTTACAGTTACCAAAACAGGTTTTTTGTACCATTTCCTTGGACAAGATGAAGCAGTTGACTCTTTTATTACTATTTGCTTGCTGTGAATGTCCCAATTTCTATCTAAAATATTATTTCTCTTATGACTAGACTAGAAGAACATTTGTTGAAGTTATTTCCTCGCCAAGGATAAGCTCATTGTTAAATGGGCTTTTCATGCACCATCATCAGTAAGAAAGATATGAGGTGAAGGCAACCTTTCACTCCCTTTCTCATCAGGTCCTTAGATAGAGACCCTTACTGGGCATCTGTGACAGTACCTACATTTTCAGTGTGCTGGAATCTCTGTCCCATCAGATTAATTTTCTCTTTCAGTATCTGTAGTTATCTTTCATTACTTTACACACCTACCCTTCAAAGGGAATATGCATTCCTTAATATTTTTAGCATTGTATATCGGTTACAACAACATGCAGTGCTAAAACAATATGCAGGCTGAAGAGGACCCTGAAACTTTAATTCAGAATCTTCTGTGAGGCAGGATCTTTTTCGTGCAGCTTTGCCAGAAGAAATCAAATCACTTCTCCCACTGACTTCTTCCATTCACTCCTTGAACTTGTCCATACATTTGCTGCAGACTGATTTCCTGATCTACATTTTCCTTTGATACTGACAGAAGGGGATCAAAAAGAGAGGCTTCCCTGCAAAGCAGAGTCAAGCCAAGGTTTCAACTCTCTGTCACATGGCACTTTCTATTTCATCACATTTGGCAGCCCAAGGTGTCACAGTCAAACATGACTCATCATCATGCCCCATAACACATGCAAGAAATGGCTTAAGTTTCTCTTTTAGCACCCTCAGGGCAAAATGTGCTGCTGTAGGATAGGTTATCTTGCATAATTTACCACTACAAAGTCGAGACCGCTTCCCAGCTTGTTCTTTAATAACCTGTGCTTTTTAATCTCTACATTCTACATATTTGTTTGGAATTTGTCGTTCTGTTTCCTGAAGAACTGAGAGCAAAGCATCTTTTGAAACTATATATCCACTGTTTTCTCTATTTGTGGCTGAGGAGAAAGGTACTCAGGTATTTTGTGCCTGAGACTGAATGACCTTGGTGCTGGGAAGAACATCTCACTATTTTCTGGTAAACTTGTGGACTCTGAGGCTTGTACTCAGCTTTCCTTCAAAAACAGCCGAGTAGTCTGAATATAAAATAACAGATTTGGGTCTGGCGATGTTGTGAACTGAAACATCAAGGAAGGAAGTGTTTCCCTCCCTACTTTTCAGGAATATCATGTTTCTGTTGTCTGAGGTATGGTCTAATTTGTGTCTTTTGTGTTCGACAGTGTTTTGTAGTGCAGCATTCAATGTGTGAGTGGCTTGTGAGAAAAGCAGTTCAGCCGGTGAGAACGTGGGCAATAGCAGCAGAATGCAGCAAGTCATTCAGAGAGGAGAAACTCAGCCAGACCTCTCTGGTGCATCTGTAACGCAATTAAATCTCCATAACGACCTTCATTGGGCCCAGCATGTAAGTCAATACAAACAAATTCCAACCTGATGAACATTTTCCCTCTAAAAAGTAACCTCTCAGTTCTATTACTTTTGTACCGTTTTAGCCGTATGCTAAATATTAGAATGCCTCATTCTCATTTACCCTTCACATATTAAGGTGAAAACTCTGACCTAGTGCATTCTAATTACTTGGCTTATTAGCTTCACATTATATCAGTAATGGTGTGATAGCCAACATAATTACTAGGACTTGAAAAATTATACTTTGCTGTACTATTTCATGAACTGTGAGACGGTTCTCCCTTCTTATTAAGTTTCTTATTTAATAGGTCGACCAGATTTTTCATCTACCTAGACCATTGATCAAACTGATAATTTTAGATTTTAACTGCAATTGAGAAATTACCCCCTAAAACAGTGATATATATGTTTTTTTAGAAGAAAATACAGACATTTATTATTCTTCTGTGTTTCTTATTGACAGGCCACCACAATTAGATAGTTACTGCATGCCTCTTGAATGCTGTTTTCAACTTGAAAAACTTTGTGAAATTTAGAGGGAAATTATTTTTGGTTCTTTTATTCTTCTCTCAAATTTTTACTTTTGTATTCACTAAAATTCTGGTTTCTCCCTTTTTTAATTAAAAACTTTTTTTCAGTTTCTGGAAGCAAATAGAACTTCCACAGCTTTTCCTTGTTTAAGTAAAACGCTGGCTTTCAATCCAAACCTGGCAGGACTGGTGATTAATTGTTCCCCAGTTCAGCCTAGGAGCTGAGTCTGATTCTGAGGATTGTTCTGATCCCCAATATTTTTAATTTAGAGTATGAAGATAGAGAAGAGATTGGTTTGTTATGCTGTGTTGTTTTTTTTTTTTAATGGAGATTCCCTCTGAAGGGGACAAGAGATTCCTGCGAGTGGTGACGCAGCTGCCCTGAGGTGGGTAAAGCAGATTACTGTTGTCAGGCCATCCTGAAAGGCAAGCATCCCCGGGCCTGGCTGGCTGGGACCTGCAGTGCCTCCTGTGGAATGTGCTTTTTTTGGTCCTAAATGGGATTCATCCATGTCACTCGGCCATTAGCCCAGTCCTTCTGCCTGCCGGGGAGAAATCCCAGCCAGTCCCACTGATGTCCATGTGCCCCCGACAGAGCGGCAGCTCTGAGGCATTTCTGGAATATTTGTCCCCAGACCACAGAAGCAGAGGGTCAGTGCACAAATGTAAGTCAGTCATTTTCAAGGAAATCGTCTCAGAAGCCCCTGGACCGAATTAATCGGCAAACCATCCCTGCCATGCTTTTTGGAAGCAGTCACAGTGTAACCCCCTGGCTTTTGGCAGATGGACCTGCACTTTTGCAAGGCTGTGACAGCTGGAAGAGTTTGATGCTGTCTTGACTCAACGTATCAGTCAGAAGCTTTCCCTGTGGGGAAACCTATGTGTGTTTTAGGCTTATTTAGCTGGAAAAGAAATGAAACTGACTCTTTAGTAGTATTTGTTTGTTTGTTTTTCCTTCTCTCTTTTTTTTTTTCTAAGCAGAAAAAGAAAAGGCATCGTCTCTCATAGATTCCTAAATGAAAGGGAGAATTGCTGGGTGAGAGAATGACACGGGACTTTAAGGTTTCCTCTGAGAATTTCACTGAAGAGATAAATCCCTTCATGTCTCATCCACCTGACCAGAAGACAAAGTGAAACTGTGCATCATCACCCATAAACAAAATCCATTCTCCCAGTGCAGCTGCACAATCAAAATCACCTCCCATTTTCATGACTGCACCTTTAAGCCAAGAGGAGATGGTGTAGAAATGGCCAGTGATTATTTAATAAATAATAGGAAATTACTTTTTTAATGTAGTGGAGAGCACCTGGAAACGTATTCTTCCTACAAGATTTTAATGGGGTGCTACTTAATTCTATTGTACTTGGTGCAATCAGTTTAACAGTTCTGATTTTTCTTGACCTCTCGGCATGAGGAATGTTATTATAAAAGGAAGTATAATAAAAAACTTCTAAAGGTAATAGTAGAGACAAGAAAAGGTAAGAGGCAGTGTGAGCCTGAATGTGAGGCACCAGTGTTAGTGCAGATCTACAGGTGGCCTGACACTTGCCTACTTTAGTGATGAGGGCTCAGCTCATGCTGCATTTGAGATTAGAGGATATATTAAAGCCACAGCCCTCAATATTAAAGAGATGGAGGTGAAGGTTGAGAAATTTCAGTCCCAAATTGGATAAATTTGCCAAGTCTCTGGCTGCAGTGCAACACTCATTTATTTGCAGGTGAATTTAACAGACAGGGTGTTGAATGAGGAATTACTTCCCAGAGTGGTGCATTAAGTTAGGTAGAATCTGCCTAAAGCCAGAACAATAGGTGGCTTTTGTGCTAATTTGTGCCTTTAAAATGATTAAATGCACCTGACATTTTACAAAATCTTATATATTTAAATTAATATAAAACTCAAACTGTATTTTTGGAGTCCTTTCTTCACTAGCGTATGCCTATGGTATAAAATGCATTGTGTAATATATAACTATGTATCTTGTGGTTTCTTGATAATTTAAGCAAGAGAGGCTTTTAAATTAGCTATTAAATTACCATTCAGAGATTTGATCATCTTCTAATTTCCGTACAAAGCCCTCTACAGGGGATAAATCTAGTTTAAATGTTCTCTTCTTCCCATGATTTTATACTCTAGCTGTAAGCTGATACAACATTCCTGCATTTCTAACTCAAATACATTACAAGCACCTGAAAGGTTTAAGCTCAGTCTTGTCAAATAAGTCTTTATTTCAATTGTAAATGTAACCAGAACTAGTAAGGAAACCATGATTTCTGTTTTTGTTCAGTTCGCTTACTCTTAGCCACAGGTGTGATAGCTGAGTAATTTAGAAAAGCACAAATGGTGGTATGGTTTGTAAACACTTCTAAATGCTAATTATCTCCCCAAGTTCCCTTGCTTACTACTAGAAGAATTGAGATTCTGCATTTTATTTCTTATTACTTTTTTGGGGGCAGATATACACTCATTGCTTTTTTGGGCAGAAAACTTGCAGAGTTTCCTCCAGCTGAAGCAAGGGCTGAATTCCATTCCTGCCCTGCATGGAACTATGGGAAAACCTGAAGGATAAAAATGAGGATAGCCCAGTTCTTATCTGCTTTGTGAATTTTGCCTTGCAAGATGCTCTCAATCAAAGCTATTTGAGTTCTACTTCCTACTGCAAAACATTTTTCAGTAATGTTATGCTGATGACAGAGAGCAGGGAATTGTCATCTTCTTCTTAAAAAAATTAATGTAAATAGAAAATACAATAAACCAGGGTTAGCCTAGCCTGTGACAATTAAAGTAGAAATGAAAGACCCAGAAATACTGTATCTGAAACTAGACTGATCTCATGCCCTTCTTTTGCAGCTTTATTGAGTTCATTTAGTAAAAATAGAGATTTATGCTGTTGCTAAGTTTTTGATCCTATAATTGCAAATTCATCATGCAAGTTCAATATATACATTTTTCTGGTTCCCATAAATTTTCAAAACTTAAACCTTAAGTATCTTCTCATGATGTGTGAACTTTGCTCCAGTATCTGCATTAGTCCAGCAGAGCTGTCTCAAGTGATAGGACAAAGCTGCAATTTTGATACTGTGCTCTCTTGAGAACAAAGCAGCATTCAAAACTGCTTTTCAAATATGATTCCTTTCTCTGGGTTTACTGCTCTGTGTTGCCATGGCCATTCACCATAGGCATGTGGTCTATTCTTTTTTCATTCCAGCTGCACAAAAAAATATAATTCCATGGACTGTAAGCTGTGATCCCCCGATAGAGCAGAAGGATTTTGTCTGTCTCTATAATGGACTAATCTATTCCTGGGCAGGTTCCAGAGTGTATTTCCAATAAATTCTCACTATCAAAATTTGCCCAGACGTATGTAACCCCCAAGGCTACCATTAATTTTGCTTTTATACAGATGATAGCAGACTAATTATTTGTTCCTCTTGAGGTTCCCACAGATGAGGTGTATCTACATCCATTGTTAAAGGCAAGCCTGTGCCTCTCTAAGAAGAGTATTTACCTCTCAAGCTTTTCTTTTCTCCTTTGTTCTTCTCTTGTCCTCTAACACTCTCAGAACTTATTGTTATTGGGTACTAATTTAATAAAAATGCAGGAGATTCTGACTGAAATGATAACCACCAAAGCTATTCAATTGTTTTTCTGCGTAACGACTCTGATTGAAATTCTGGTCACAGCAAAGTCGAAGGCAAAATTTCCTTGGCTTCTGCCAGGGACTGGAATTTCATCTAAGGTGAATATTGTTTCTGATTTAGACACAACTATCTTATAACAGTTTCTGATTCACAAGTCTCGTCTAGCATTATACCACATTAAACAAGCCAAGAAACTGTAATCTGAAGGATATTGTCAAGTGGAGGCTGAACATATATTCATTTCAGCTGCTATATGCTAAATAAAAATCCCTTTGCTTGGCATGTGATATCTACCAGGACATAATGTTATCAGGTGTGTCCCGTGTGCTGTAGAGATCATTGCTTTCGAGGCAGAGGAGGACAGCAAAATAAACAGCAACGTACCAGGAATGAAAGTAGCAGTGGAAGAGGAGAAAAGTTGTCAGAGGGAATGTTTTGTTAGTGATATAGACATCCTTCAAAAATACTTGAATTCTTTTGTAATGCAGCCCTCCCCATGAGCAGGGTCTGTACTTTCCTATTGACTCTTCAAACAAAACACACGCAAATAAATCCCAGTTTTACTTTTTATATTCTGCATTTCCCTAGGTACCTATGTGGGAAAATGGTCTAAATGCTCAAGTGAAAACACCTACAGCTTAACCAGCTAGTTAATTCTCACTCTTTCTGGAAACAGGTGACAGTGACCCCTTTTGAATACACCATTTCCTCACAGCAAGAAGAGTTATCTTAGTACTGCCCTTTAAAGAAAAGTGTAGATTTAAAATACGTACGTACATATATATGTGTCTGTATACATGTGCATGTACCTACCTATTTGTATATTTAGGTTATGTGTGGGAGCAGAGAAAGGGATTTTTCGTGTTCTAAGCAATTACCTACCCTATCAATATGTATATATTTCAGCACTTGCTTTTTTCTCCCCATGAAGCCAGACCTTGAATATACATGTTTATTTTTAAATAATCGCAAATTATCCATGAAATGTTAAATAGGATAATGAACTCATTAAGCATCAATTGCTACAGTGAGCGGCTCTGGTGCCAGCATGATCTGTAGCAGAGCTCTCACAGGGTGTATTCCCAGACTAGGGGAAACTTAGGAGAAGTAAAGAGAGCCAACAGGAGCCTGCAGCTGATGGGGCCAGGAGCAACAGCAGCCAAACCCCCAACACGCATAGAAACAGCCCCTTGGGGAGCAAAAGCAGCCAGGACACGGCACAACAGAGTGGGTGCTAAAGCCCTGCCAGCTCCACCAGGGAGCAATGGGATCTGACTGTCAGAAAGCCATAACCGCTCCAAGCTCTGCACCCACCACAGCTGAGGCAGCTGCCCAGGCTGAGACACACTGCTAGCCAGGTGCCAAGCTACCCTAAAAGACAATAAAAAATGCCTCTATAAACACATCAACAACAAAACAGGGTTTAAGGAGGACTTCCAGCCTTTATGGGATCTGTGAGCAAACAGTAACAAAGAATGAGCAGAAAAGATTGAGGTACTTAATGCCACTTTTGACTCTATTTACTGCTAAGACACTAAATACTCAGCACTTATTACTAAGGCTGATTTTCTCCAGGTAACCAGTCCCCTGGGCTGGAAGATGGATGGGGGACAGAATAAAGCCCCTGTAGTCCAAGGGGAATTGTCAGTGACCTGTTACTCTACATAGACATTCACAAGTCTATGGAGCCAGATGGAATCCACCCAGAAGTACTGAGGGAGCTGGAGGAAGCCATCACTGAGTAGCTTTTCATCATTTATCAGAAGCCTTAACAAATCAGTCTGGGTGGTGAGGGGGTGAATGGAGTTAAACACACTTGGTGGCCAGTCACAAGTAGTGTTCCCAAGGGCTTAGTGTTGGGGCTAGTCCTGTTTAATATCTTTACTGATGATCTGGATGAGGGGATTGAGTGCTCAGTCAGTTTGCAGTAGACACCAAGTTGGGTGGGAGCGTTGATCTGCTGGAGGGCAGGAAGACGCTGCAGAGGGATCTGGACAGGCTGGATTGATGGTCTGAGGACAATGGTGTGAGGTTCAACAAGGCAAAATGCCAGATCCTGCACCTGGATTACAATAACATCACACAGTGCTATGGGCTGGGGGCAGAGTGGCTGGAAAGCATTCCAGGGAAAAAGACCCCATGGTGCTGGTGGACAGCCAACTAAACATGAACCAGCTGTGGCTATGTGTGCCCAGACGGCCAAGGAGGCCAGCAGCATCCTGGCTTATCAAAAATTGTGTGTCCCACAGCACTAGGGCTGTTCCACATGGGAAGGGGCTGCCCAGGCCAGTGGTAGAGTCACCATCCCTGGAGGTATTTAAAAGACAGCAGATGCTGCCCTTGGGGACATGGTTTAGTGGTGGGCTTAGCAGAGCTGGGTTAATGGTTGGAGTCAAAGTCCTTAAAGGTCTTTCCCAATGTACATGGTTCTACAGTTTTAGTCACACAACACAGTTCAAGCAGGAAAGCAAGGTTTTCAACACACATTTCTTGTGCGTTACCACAAAAGACAGAGCCGTTTGAGGGAGCTGGGAAGAGCAGCAGTTAAGGTGGTTGCACAGGACCTGGCAATGACAGGACACTTCATCATCCCCCTGCAGACGTGTTGGTGCTGCTGCTGAAGGATCGTACCTCCCTTCACATCGTTAGAGGAGTGATAAAACCTCTCAGTGGGAGGGGAGGACAATAAGCGCATGATGAGGCTGGGGGGATGGTGGGTGACACATCTAATGAAGGCCATTAAAGCATCGCAGTTAGATTTTCATGGAGCAAGAGAAAAGTCATTAGTCTTTTTGTGTGTGTCAGATAGCAGAAAAACTATGGAGAAAAGTCACTTTTCCTCCAGGAATTTAAATTCCCACAGAAGAGAGATCTTAAGGTTGTCTTGTCACTTTTCCACAAAACACAAGGGGAATAGTTACAGCAGCACTGTCTGAGGATGCAGATAAAAGTGCATGCACTTGTCAGGCTAAGCATATTAGTTTAGGTTAAAATTGCTTAAGCTGAGAAGTCGGTGTAAATACTTTTTCTTTAAAATACATTGACTTTTTTTAAAGTCTGAGTTTGGAATCGGCAAATAGGACAGGAAAAAGAAATCTTGACAAAAAAATAATCAGGTCAGGGAGAGTGTTCTGTTTGATACAAAGCCTTTTCTTAGTGAGGAGGATTATTTCAGTGAGAGGCATTAACAATGTGATCTCATCAAATTTAGAAGAAAATGGTTAAGGCTTGTTGAAATTTACTTTGTACAGTTCTAGTAGCAGAAAGCATTTATTTCACCAGAAATCCTACATATATGTGGGATCCTATCCTTGCAGACAATGGTTGGGTCTATAACAAATATTTTGTTAATTCTTACTTCTTGTGCAAAATTATTGAAATTTTGCTCAGCAACTTACTTTTTACCTTCACTCAGTCTCTGTGAATAAAAAAAAAAATCTTTTGAACAATTTTAATACCAAAAAGAACAATTTTCATAATTAGCTGCTTAACAACCATCTTAAAATAAAGTCTATTTTGAGTAACTGTAAGGTAGTACCTTCCCATTAAACAATACCCTTCTTTTTTGGGTATTTCATAAAGTAAGGGAATTAAATATCCAGTCTCTGACTTGAAATCTCAGATATCCTGAAGCCATACTTTCTGCTTCATCTGTGTCATGAAATCACATCAACCAGGGAAGATCCCTGACAACTCAGAAGGGCGCAGGATTTGCACTTCTCTGTAGCCATTCAAAGCATGACAAACTGAGTCAATTTGTGAACATCAGAAATGGACTGTTATTGAACTAGGATGGGAAATTCAATCACATCCACGTGAGCATATAGCATCCCAGTGCCTACAGATGTGTGCTGTAACTACAGCTTTGCCATTTTCTGTAAGATTGTGTACGATTCAAAAATATGGGCAATTCATTGATATTTTATATTTTTTTGTGAAATAACTGACAGTGCTTGGGTACTACCTTTTATAAATAAGCAATAACAGGAGACCAAAAGGGTGCTGCCATGGAATTCAAGTTGCTTAATCTTAATCTCACCCTTTTCTAAATACCAGCAGGGGTTAAATACAAATCTTTGACATAGAAGAGAGGACTCAGGATTCACAATTGCACATCACTTCCAGTCCCAGGGACAGCTTTAGGTGCCTCTTCTGCCCCCAGCTGCCTCAGCCAACACTTCATCTTAAGAGATGCTTTACCTCAGATTCTTGGGAAATGAAAGCACTGTTGGACATGGTCCAATGCTCTCCTCTGACCATTGCTTTCCTGTCCTAGGAATGCTTCAACCTGCACATTAACACATCCCTCATATAAAATACACAACTAATCCTATTGATCTCGACGACACTGTTCTCACCCACAGAAAACAAGGACCATACTGAATTATTGAATTTGTGCCAGAATGGCATTAATGATATTGGACCAAATTCTCTAAAGCAGCATCCAGGAGACATCAACATGGTTTCTGTAGTCTGCAGTTAGCATTATACAGTAGAAATGAGATGCTCCAAACTCAAATCTTAATATGCAAAATTGTACTGCAATTTCGGGGCAGGAAAGTGTTAAGAAGCAGCAGAAATGTTCTTAATGCAGAGGACCCACATGATTCCTGTTATACTACACCATGTCTGGGAGATATAAACCGTGATGGTAACAGTTATTCATCCTCATTTGGCCTATAAGATAAAACATAACTCTGCTCCTTCCTCCTGATGATCAGTGTACTTTATGGCAATATATCTGGCACATGCTCTACAGATTTCAGCATCAAAAATGCTTTTTTTTGTGGTTTCCAGTAGTCAAACAGTGGGAGAAAGAGATCCGGTTATGGTAATCAGTGTTAATAACAACACATTTATAGTTCATAAAGTATTCAGATTGGAGAATTACATGTTAATTCTTAGCATAAGTACCACACAGATTTAATGTAAAAAATTAAGGAGCTGGACTCCAATAATTTCTGAAATTATATTCTGCTAATCCAGACTGCAGGAAAGCTCTTTGTTTGCTGGTCAAAACATGTTTGACCAGCAGGTTGTGAGGTGTATTTGTTTTTCTTTGAAGGCAAGGGAGTATTGCTTCTCTTGTGCTCAGAGCTTGGGACAGTCTAGGTTTTCTCTTTGCATTCAGTTTGCTTTGCTCTGCCAAAATTCTGAAAAAAATGGTCCCTCATACAAACATGAAGAGGCAGATACTTTATTGACTTGTATCACTCATTTTTTATCTAATGCAAATTCACTAAAAAAAGAAAGAAATAGTAACATCTTCTAAGAATTGCTGATAAGTTGATTATTTTCTAAAACCCCAAATGAGTCTATTCAAAGTGGGACTCAGAATCTGGAGATACAGATATGCAGATGGCAAATTATTTGTAGCTGATGGATTATCTAACCCAGTAATGCTGGGGAAGAACTAATAACAAAAATAGACAGTTTTTCCTCAAGCAATTTTTTTTCCCTCTCAAGAAATTAATAGAGTTCCTCAAAAATACTGAAAAACTGAAAATAGCAGTAGCCACAAAAATTAAAATATATTTCATAGGAACAGACTTGTTTTCTTGACCTCTTTTTCACAAGCAAAGTGCTATCAGATGGCAATGTTACCAAATGTAAGTATGAGTAGCTGAAAGTGACCTCAGCCATACAATCTGCTCACTGAAAAATGAAAAAAAAAAGAACAAACCACGATTCCCTTCCATCTTGCCATCTTCCCTTACTGTAGAACTGGAAGTGCATGTATTAAATACCACTCTCTAATGACTGGCAGAAACAATATTAATATCCCAGCTGAAAGGGTATTGCTGCCATGGTCTGGTGTCCTTTTATAACGAGAGAACCAGCTGCAACTGATAACACTTGTGAGGAAAGAGATAGCAGCCAGCCTGTTCCATCTTACTCCCCATATGTTCCTGTAAATGTTTCTCCTTCACTTGCTAGTGCACTTATCCATGTCTACAAAGACTGGTCCTGGTCAAGTCCCATCCTCACTGCTGATGACCACAGGGCTCAGAGGGAACAGGTCCTCTGGCTCCAAGCATCCTCTAGGACTGGTAAGACATCCATCAAGAGGAGGCCAAAAGGAAGACATAGAAATGTTTTCATTACAAAGCTCTAAAAATGTTTTGTTCATCACACTTCCATTCTCTCTCAGTGCCTGCACTCAGCTTGCTCATAAAATTGTCAACAAGACAACATCTGCATTTCCCTTTATTCCTCCAAGTCAGTTATAACGATAATAGCTCCGTCTGCCATCATCTCCAAAACTGACTAGGAAAAGAGATTACAGAGGCATCACTTAAGTGACTGTTCCATGCAGCTGATAGCCTATAATTTTTAAGAAAGGGTTGCCCTCAGATAGCTCAGTCTTTAAAGGAATGAACTTGAAATAAAAATAGACTCATTGGTGAATGTATAATCTGGCTTAAGAAGGAAGAGAGGTGGAGGAAATGCAATCACCCCTAAAAGGAGTCTTAAACTGTCTGGAATAAAATGTTTGAATGAAAGACTCAAGCTGGTAAACATACTGAAAAGGGCAGAGAGCAGAGCTCTACCTGTCTTGGGAAGACAATTTGATAGGGAAGATAAAGACCAGAAGCTCGTTTAGTCCACTCTAAGTGTTGCATCCTGCAGGGGGTTCAGAATATAAGTGTGATCCTAACACTGTGAATCCTGTACAAGACATCAGCTTACAAAATTATCTTAATAGGAGATTCACAGATTTCAAAAGGAGCTCATCTTATTGGGGAGGCAGAATTCAAACCAGCACCTCAACTCCCTGCTGCATCCATTGGGTGGGAAACGAGCAAGAATGATTATTCCAGCATTGCCATTTGTATCTCTGCTTCAAGGCTTGTATCAGCACTTATCCTGTAGAACCAGGATTTTGAAGAGTTTTATTACCACAACATCAAAAAGTTTTTTTCAGGGTTATATTTGATTCATACAGCCTATGTGTGAGAGAAATCCTTATTTCACAAGTTTGGAAGATGCAAAACTGACTTCATTTTAGGTTATGGATATAAATATTATATAATTGGACATTTACAGGTTTTGGATATTGCCACATTGCTCTAAATCAGTACTGACTTAATAAATGAATTTGTGCAACAGTCAAGTTACTACCATGGTCTAAATCAATGCTGATATAAATTAAACTGATAAATATTTATATTATCATCATGCTCTGGAATCCAGGAAGACTTAATCAATAAATAGGGTTGTGATTTGTGCCAGGTGAATAAAGAACAGAGACTGTTTCTGGCCTAAACATTTTACTATACATAATGAAAAGAATTTACCAACTAATCTATAATTACTCAGCTGCTTGGTTGGGTTGAACTGGTAGAATAATTTTTTAACACAGGTAGGAATTACCTAGTTGCTATCACAGCACAGGCAGCTCTGTCAGTTATTTGCCCTTACTCAGTATCATTCAAGCAGGTATGGCCAAAATTGAGGCCAAAACATTGATCTCCTGACTTAAAAAAGCAAACCCAAACAACAAGCAAAATACAGATCTTTTACAATTTTCACATCCTTTCAAATAACACTGAAATCAGTTATTTAGGATACAGCCCAGATTCTGAGGAACCTCTGCATGAAAACCTAGCAATGATTTTAGTTGTCCTTTTAGTTATTCATTCCCAATTTCAGATCTAGTTTCACAAAAATCCCTCCAAAGACACAGATTTGAGAATGTAGGTATTAATTTAAACATGTACCATACCATGATGCTAATTAAGTTCCAAAATGTAATTTTTTCATGAAAAAGGTATTCACAATTGTTGACCATTTCAAATCACTGCCAAATCCCCAAAGTGATCCATTTAAAATAATAACGAACGTATCTGCCAGAATTAGGGACTGGAGGCTAAATATATTTAGAATGTACAGAAAGAGGAGCAAAGACATAATTTCCATGATTTATTTGCTCTGTAGCAGTACCTATGAGTACCACGACAGTCCTTGCCCCAAGCATTGAACAATTACAGTGCTATTAAAGCAAAAGGCATTTAGTAGATGACACAAGTCAGGCCTGCATGGGGAGCACGTTGGATTGTAGCACTACTCCTGAAGTACTGTTAAAGTACTTCTCAAAATATCCCTTGAGCCACAAGAAAAAGCAATCCTCCCTCAAATCCTAGCCCTTCACAGCATGAAGCCCTGGAAAATGCACAGGAATAGAGTCTGGAACTTGATCTTTGTCAACATTTTCCAAAAGCTCATACCAGCTTGTTGTGTGCCTCTGATGAGACTATTTTATCTTTTTAAGCCACACACTCTTTTATTTATTAAACAACCACCACCCATATTGCCACTTTTTAATTTTCCTTTTGACACTAGACCTTCACGGGCCTGATTATTTTTTTTCTGGAACAACCTTTCATCACTTTTATTACCTTGCTAAAAGAGGACATTCTTTCCCTTCACATCTTCTGCAGGCAGTCTTCATACACATTTTTTAACCAGATTCATATAAACTTAGTAATGTATCAGTCATCCACTGGCATCTCTGACAGCCTGTGAATTTATTGGGCACATAGTCTGGTCTGTGACTGGCAGAAGGAAAGATGTGAAAACCATTTGCACAATTTAATACATGGCACATTCAATACTACATTCGATAACGAGCAGTGGTTTCTAGCACTCAACGGGGGGAAAGATGCCAAAACCTGGGAATGCATTTTGGGCACAGTGAGGGACGTTGAACATTTTGCCCCAGTCCTGTGTTTGTGTCAGGGATCATTTGTATGTGCTGAACAAGTGTCTTGCAAGAATCATTGATGAGTCAACCTTAAGCACATGCTCAGCTGCCTGTGGTCCTGGGGATATTTGGGAATTCACTGAAATGTTTTCTATGGACTCCTGCTGTTACTACTAAAGAGTCCCACTGCTGGCAGTGTCCAGCTAATGCTTCATGCTGAGAGGCATTCTTGCTCTCAGCCAAGGGTGAACTGCTCACTTTCTGCCTAGGAAAATTTCTTGGCCCAGCCCTTCTGTAAAGACATCTTTTTTTGTTACTTTTGTTTTCCTGCATGAGCTTGAAGCCTGGCTTAATATTCCCTTTATTTTCCATCTCCTTCACTGGTCAAGGAGACAAGCCTGAGAAGAATGATTTTTTAATAGATATTTCTGTCATCTCAGCCACATCCCTTGCCTGCACAAATCACTGCCATTGAGAGTTACTATCTTTGACTCTGCATAGATTCTTCCATTCTGAATTAAATATTTTTCTCTTTTAAACATTTTCTAATACACATCTCAAAACTTACTTTAGTGTTTAATTTTTGCTAGCATTTATTTGTTGCTCTTTCTTCTTGCTAGTGCTCTTTATCACACTTCCATCTAAAGTCAGTGCATGTTATAGCACTTCTCTAAATCTGACCTTTGTCTGGAACTTGAATACTGTCAGTAATTAGGAGTTGAAATTGTTTTATTGGGATAAACAAAAGATTGACTCTGCATATCTTTTGTTTTTAATACTTTCAGTCTGTCATATTTCAGTGAAATTACTAATCCCTACCATGAACAGACACTTGTCCATGACTTGCTCATTGTCTGTAATCTTGGCTTTCGTTTTTCTACCACTTTCTCCAAGGGACTGTATCTTGTTCATATTATCAGTCATATCAGAGCCAAGCTACTTGCTAATCCAGTAAGATGGTATAAACTATTTAAATCTATGAGTGTACTAGACACCAATCATGCCACTCTTCCCAGAGCAATATTAAAAAACACTGGTAGGAGTACTCACTCACAGACCCCAGTGCACCACAAGCAATATTTCTGCAGCCTGCAATGTAGCTGGTAAAGCCTGTAGATACAGTTTCTAGGGGAAAAAAAAAATAAAGAGAGAGATTGGGAATACTGGGTAAACTACATGCCATGAGCCAGCACCTAACTGGGCCAGCAAAATAATGGTACTTTGGACCACACCAAAAGATAATGGAATAAAGGAATTGGGGGTGTATGAGATGATTCAGACTACTTGTACTTGGGAATAAGGCTGCCTACTCTCCCAGCTGAAGGATAAGCAATAATACAAAGAAGTCTAATGGAGCCTTGCCAAAACTCATCTTTCTAAATGGCAACCTGAAAGCTCACTTCACATGAAAATCAATATATCACTGTTCAAGATGAAATACAGTCAATTACCAAACAAACAGAGACACTTTTTTTGAATGTGGGGGATTGTGCTTAAGGAAAACAGAGAAATAATCTTGCATGAATATGGTATGCTAAGACTAGAGAGTGTTTAACCTTTGAAAAAATAATTAACTAACAGGCCAAACTACCAGTCAGCATATATTTCACTTGGCAAATAGAAGCACATTATCAGGCAAGAAAGAAACATCAGCATCTAGAGATCATAAAACCTGAGAAAGTTCTTGACCTGAGGTACAAACTCTGTGATACTCAGTATATTGCTGAGATATTTGACCCAACAGCCTTCTGTTTGTAGGGCTCCAGCAAAGAAGAATCTCCTTTACTCAACAGAACCGTATTTCTGCTTATTCAGAAAACCTTCTCCTGCCATACGTACATTCATAAATGTACCACAGCACATGGACAGCATTGTTTCCCACATTAGTCCAAGCAGGAGGCTGTTCAGACCTTCTCTGAATTGTGGAGATGCTTTTCTAATTCCCCGTCTGAGTTTGTGACTGGTCTCTTGCTTGTGTTGCCTGTCACCATGAGAAGATTCTGGGAATGCCTGATATTTTTAACTCAAAAAAGATTAAATTATATTCCCTATTGATAAAAAACTCCCTCCACATTTATCTTGTCTTTTTTCAGGGTTTCATCTCATAAGATCCTGCTCTAATCAGCTTGTCCTGTCTTCAGTTGCTGTTCCCTGCTCATGACAAGAAACTCCTGCCCTGCAGCTTTGAATCCCACCTCGGTAGAACAATCTTCAAAGTTATCCCCCCTTTCTTCTACAATTATCTCCCCCTTTTTATGGTCAGCACTGCTGTCTATCCTCATCCAGGCCTGGGACACATCAGGAGATGGCCAGGGGAGAAGCACAGGTTCCTTACCATGTCCTTAAGCAGGGATGCATCCAGGAGGAGAGCAGGAAGTGAGCATAAAGGAGAAGGGCACAGAGAACAGGCATTCTAGGATGTACAGCAGAAATTCTGCCAGTAAATTATAATGTTCTCAGAGGTAAAGAGTTGCACAGTTTCTGAGGCAGATCGATGTCAAAACCTCCTGCTTTCATTGCTAGAAAAACAAATCCATGGGCTTTTTCTGGCCACATGACCATTCTCAACCCAGATCTTGCAGAAGCATTTCCTTACTTTAACCTGGGGTTGTTTTTGCCATGGTTTTGTCTGGATTTGTTGGTGGCTGTTACTTCATCTGCCCTCATCTCCTGAAAAGTCACCCTGCCACACAAAGGGGCTCCCAGGTCCTCCAGAAAGGGGAGCAGCTCTAACACCAAACGAGGTGTCCCACCTTGGGTGCCCTGGGCAGGACCCAGTGGGGATGGTGTCCTGTACAGCCATGAGGATGGGAACCTGCTATATTAGAAATCCATGCCTCCACACAACCCCCCAGTTGTCCTTTTATTTCTGCTATTATAAGGTAAGAATCAGAGATAGATATTTTTCTTGGATTCAAGCAAAAAGTCCTCTGATGATACATTCTTACTTCTCCCAGACCTCAGATATTTCTGATAAATACATTTTGGGTTTGTTTCTAATAGGAAAATCTAACCACTCTGCAGGCTTTGAAGGCAGAAGTGAATTGTGTCAAGCTTTATTGTGATTTATAGATGAGACTACTCAGTTTTATCACTGTCTGCTTAGATGGCGCTGCAGTACGTGACAGCCTAGCATGAAATTTTCCCTCACCCTCTAGGTAAATCCAAATCCTTTTTTTTTTTTTTAGTAGATTACAAGTGTGAAAGACAATGTAAAATTACTGGGAGCTTAGCACTGAGAAATAATGACCCATTATAGTGACATCATTAACTACTTCTATCTGCCTGTTATGAAACTCAAAAATGCATTTAGACAAAGATGTCTGACATAATTCAGGGCATGTGGAGAGTCTGGAATAATGAGGAGCTGCACCATGAACACAAACACACAACAGATTTCACCTTTCTTCCCAAATTAATTATCTCTGAGAGAGGAGGCAAGCTCAGAATTGGTATTTGCTGTTGTATGCAAGTATTTAATATCTCCTTATAGATTCAGATTTGAAAATAAATAAGTAATTTGACAAATAAAAATTTATAAGCACTGACTTTGTCAGTGAAATTCCTTTTAAGACATTTAAGTTTGTTTTGGATTCAGTGAGCATGCACATAACCCCAGTGAGTGCCACAGGTCCATGGGAAGCATTCAAGGTACTGCTGGGCCTGTGCCTTTCCTATAAAGAGAAGTCTCTAGAGAAGGTTCTACACAAAGCTCTTACAAAAGTGCATTGACCTTATATATACTTCTACCCAATGGAAAATCTGGCCATACTTCATGACATAGAAAACAGTAGACTGAGTACATAATATCAGTATTCAGCTGTCTAATGAATAACTGAAATGTGTCTTTTTCAGAAATTATTACTTTAAGCTGTATGAACAACAGAAACAAACAATCCATAATGTTTTTAAACTGTCACACTCACTTTTCTGGTGCATTCAACCATTTATATTTCTGTACATTCTAAGACCTAATCAAATTCTGCCAAAAATGGATTTGACACAAAGTATTTGCTCTACCCTGATAAAACGCATTTAGTGATGAAATAATGTAGTTGCTGGGTACTGTTAGAACACCCTTGCTCAGCATGTCCCACTCACTCTTGTCATCTTGGTATTTTCCCCTCATGCATTTGCTCCTGCCTTTACAAGCCTGTAACAGACCATGGCTCACTCCTGAGTCACAGATTTCCTCCAGTCTATGCCTCTCTTGTTTTTCTCTGGCTTTACCACATTCTTAGCTTTTTATTTTGTCTCTGCAGTGTTGTTTAGCTTGCTTTGCTCTCCTTTTTCCTCTCTTATTTCAGAAGCTTCTCTCAAAATCCTTGTTGTCTTTTTCACAACTTATCAATCTTCCCTTCACTTTCTCTTCTCCACATCTGTCTACCTCCACATGTCCCCTGGTATTTTTATGAAGCATGAGCTTCAGAAAAGCTGCAGGCAGAGCATCCCTGAGGGAGGAGGAGTGGAGGCCCTGGTCCATATGGCTGGGAGCCAGAGGGGTCTCAGCCCTCCTGGGAGATCAGTTTAGCTGTTTGTCTTATACCACACCTTCCCACAGTGCCCTCTTCCTGCCTGAGAACTGCAGGAATATACTGTATGTTACCTGACACAGCGACGTGCTTCTGAGATAAAGCACCTGCAGAGGCAGCCTATGGATCAGGCTGGGAGCCCCTCTGAACTCCTGCCTCAGCCTTTCCGCAGCAGTGGTGGCTGTGAAGGCAGGCCAGGGGCCATGGCCAGCCAGCAGGCAGCCAGCCACAGCACCTGGGCTATAAAGTCCCCTTAGAGACTAATGTGCAACCTGAGAACAAGAATAGGTATCACCAAGAACAAAAGATGTATATTATGTATGGTGTACCAAACTTTTTCAGACAGCAAGGACCTTGATTTCAGGCCCGATCCTCAGTCCTCCTGAATTTAAATTTTTATGGTCAGAAACAGCTGAATCAGTTCAAAATAGTGGTTTAATCACACCTTTGCTCATGTGGTCCATTCTATTTGACAATTAGCTCACTTACTGGCCAAGTTTAGGCAGCCTTCAACTATTCCAGCAAGGGGTCAAAATGCTGTTCAACTTACAACATGAACTCTTTTTACCGTGTTTATTTTTACCATTATTTTCCTTTCTGCCTGTTTATTTACACCCCCTGAGCCTGCATAGGCACTTTACTGAGATGTGCCTTGACAGTCAGCTTTCTCTGCTATGTCCATTTGTGTTGGTTTGTTTCTTTCCTAGAGTGATTATAGCAGCTTATGCCTGGAACTTGCCATCAATGACATGTCTAATCTCTAGGTTGTTTTTCCATGCTCTGATACGACAGGAGGCAGAGTTGTCTTTCTCCAGAGCAGATCACTGACGCTTCCTATCATTTATTTATGCATGATCTGTTTGAGAATAACAATAAAATAGACCCAACAAAAGAGGTGCTGAGAAATGCCAGGATTTTGCTTCCAGTTCTCTTCACGTATTCTCCTCTATATTTTTACATTGTGTTAAATCCACACAGAAACACCACCCAAAAAAAGAAATATGATTTATTATTATTTGTATAAATGAATGTTTACCTCCATCAAGGTTAAAATCCCTCCCACTGAGGTTAAGCTCCCTCTATAACAGGCAATACATATTTTTGCAGTAATAATTTGTCTATGGCTTAAAGAGTTTTCAACAAAAATAAGATACACAAAGAGAGGAACAAAATGTTATTATCCCCACTATATCCCTCACTGGGCAAGGCAGAGGGAAAAACCAAGTAGCACAAGACAAATTGTAAGGGGGTTTGGTGGCAGAGAGAAGACCTGGGTCCTGGGCACCCTGAAGGTTCCCACCACTAAGGTCAGCCCCCTCTATACCTACCAGAGATCCAAAATTATATTACTTTTACTCCATCATAGGAAGGCATCAGTCTGAAATAGGGGTTTTTTTGTGATACAGAGTAATGGTGAAGTGTCTTAGATACTTTTCCCCACAGTTTGTAAGCTGAGGGAAATACACCATGATAAGACTGTAAATCACGCTCCCCAACAGACACACCATTTAAAAAATTTTGAGTGGATTTATATTATGTGTTGTTTAGCTGGAAAGAGCATCATCCTCAAGTACTTTCAAAGTGAGATCCCAGGGGATAACAGGAGTCTGAATAGGGGTGTTGTAGTTACCAAAAAAAGCCAGCACCCTCTGATTCTCTCCTGAACCACCCAGTTCCACTCCCCACAGCCAGAGAACTGCCACACGCTGCCCTTTCCAGGTCACCCCGATATTCATCACAGATCTGTCCCCACAGTCCTGACACTGACATTCTAAAAGCAAATCATAACCTCTCTGCCATCTCCATTTTGTTTGACATCCGGCAAGACAATGAACCACTGTGACAAATTACCAACATCAGAAATCCCATCAAGGAATATTGTGACAAATAGAAACTCTGCAATTACTTCTTTCATAGCCCTCTACATCGTGTCTGCAAAGCAGCATCTATCAGACCATTCAAGATACGATTAGACAGTCTCTGAAACCCCTTTGCACTCTCCAGATACGCCATTACATGCTTTACATGAGGAGAACTGTTACTAATTTTAATATAGATCTTCTAATCTTGGTGATATTTTGATCTTTTTTCCCCTTTTGTCATCATGGCCCTTTTTGTCAGGAGAGAATCACAGAAAGGCTTTAAGGTGCATCTTTCCAAGGGTAGCCCCAAGTAATTTTACTGAACAATATAAAAGAGCCACTTTATCATCAATAATGTCCCTTATCTCCACTAACACTTTTATATAAATGTTGACAATATATCCAAATCGGATTGCTTTACAAAAGAACACACACAATGCTCGAGGACACGTGGCTTGGTAAAAGTCTGTGGGGTTAAAGTCTAGTACAGTTACTGTACCTTGTGTCAAATATGTTCCAAGAAAGTTTCAGAAGAATAAACTTTATATTAATGCCAGTATTTGAGCTATTTATTAAAATATTTAATAAAACATTAAAATAAGTATTCAGCTTTTATAAAACTAAACTGATCCCAAGACAGTCAATTTTTAAAACTTGTTTATTCTATGAGTATCCAAAAAAATCCCAATTTTTCTTTAGTCCTTCAGAGAGCCTTCAATGAAGTCAACCTTAACAACACAAATGAAAACTTTGTGGCTGTTTATGGAGCCATGAGAGCTAAACAGACCTACTTGAAAGGGAAGTATGATGTCCTGCTTTCTCAAGGTGTTAATATACAACATAAGGTTTATATAATGAAGTTTAAGGGACACAGATCAGGTTTTATGATGGAACTGTATTAGTGCACAGACAGATCAATTTCTCTTCAGTTAGCTCTAAAACAGAACAGCTTAAAATTAGTATATGCTGCTAAAACTGTGCATAGTGAGAAACCACAATAGCTTGGAAGATTGTTTATTAGTTCAATTTAGGTGTGATCCTAACACACTTCTAGTATTCAAATTTGAGTAATACTGTCAAAGGTGTCAAGGACTTAAAGCTGAGAGAGCTTATTTATTCTATCCTTGGCCATCACACATTTAGGATCCACTAAAGACTAATTCTAGACTATCTGGAATTTTCCAGATTTAGTCTAATAAGCAAGCTACACACACTCTAAATGGGCAGTGAAAATGAACTGTTAACAAGTGCCACAATGTGAGATATTAGTGTGACTATATATGCTCCCACTAAGAATTAAGAATTAACAATATTTTAGATCTCATGAGATGACTTCACCAGCTAACAGCATTTGTAATTTTCAGCCACTTAATGCTCTGTAATAGAAAACACACTACAAAAATAACTGGTGAGTTGCTAATATTCTTCATATCAAATACAGAAAATCAATTCATGTGAACAACAACATGGGCTTGCTTCATGTTTTCACACTTCATTTCCACTGAGCTGAAACCACTTCAGACATTTCCAGTTGTCAGTTCCTGTCCCACCGGGGATCTGCAATGTGCATTAAATGCCTGGAGAGTTTTGGAGATAAACGCAGTTGGGTGGAAAAGAGGGGGCCAGTACACACTGGCAGAAGAGACTTTCTGGCAGCAATAGCGTGTGGTCTGTTGTGCTCAGAGAACATACAGATGTTATACAGGCCTTATGGACACCTTTTTTTTTTGAGCTTATTTCCTAAAACTCATTTATATGTGTTGACCTTTTGAAGATCTGTATTGGTGACTGCCTAGCATGCATTCTAAAGGGATCAATGAGAAAAGGTTTTAATGTAGGTAGAGAATTAACTCCCTCAATAATGGGATCTCCCAGAGGGCTTGGCGTGGTCATGCAATAAAGTCAGACCTGTGCTTCTCTACTTGTCAGGACCATCTAACAAAAAAGAAATAAGAAGTGATAGGTGGTGGGGAATCTCCTACAGTTCAAAGAGATTTATGATTTCAGAGCAAAAGCTCGTGACATGTCTTTTCAAACCTCTGTCACAGACTGGTGGCTAAGCTCATTTTTGCTCATGTGGTCCTGAATCATTACAGAGTGTTGGCATTCTGTGAGAAACTGTATTTATCAGGAAGGGATTTGTGCTGTCTGATGGGAAAGAACCCATTGATTTTTTTCAACCTGCTACAACAACTGCTCTTGAAGCTGAAGAGATCCTTTAATGCATTAAAATGCCACAGATGACCAGCAATAATTCAATGAATAATATTTTATGCATTCAGTAACAGCTTACACAGAGCCTAAGATATTGAGGGATGAACCAAGCCAGTGGTTTAATTGAGCGCAACCATTGCATTCCTAGTATATTAAAGTACTTTGCTGGGGAAGGGATCAGGTAGAAGTTGGATGAAAAGGACATGGGAGTGTCATGGGAACCTTAATTTCCCTTGCACCAGCAAAATGACGGCATTCTGAATGCTACAGAAGGAAACTGGCTCAGAAGCTTCTGGAAGATAATCCCATTCACAGTCACTGAAGCTGGAAGGATGAATTTGGAGCTAAGGGAGAAACTCCATTAGTTGGTGGTGTTGGGGAGCTTCTCATGAGCTTTGAGTAAAGCTTGAAAACCTGGCAACTTTCCTCAGGCTTTATAAGAAAATAACTGGAACAACTACAATCTGTTAGCCTTACACAATTACATTATCAAAAGACTCCAAATTCTTCTTGAAGCTGGTAAACCCAAAGATAGCTTGGTCTCTCATTAAGGTCTGATTTTTTCCTTCTCAGCCAGATGAAATGAAGAGCTGGAAGAAGGAACAAGGCAAAGAGAGAGACAAATGATCCGACAAATAACTGGTACAGCACAATGGAATGGCTGTGTGGTAAAGGATGTGTGGCAATGCATTATGCTTGCCTATTTTCTACTGACTTCCAGTCTTGTCAGCCCTTCTCTTGTACACTGATATGTCCTGGCGCTACATTTGTAATTTTACCACAAAGGTGTGGAAAATGCCTGGAATCTCCTTGTGTTGTGGGGAAACAGAGCTTTCCAGCTTTCCAGAAAACCTCAGCTTTAAGCTTTCTTGGAGGTGTTATGAATGTGGCATGTTAGGAGTCTGGATTGAGCCAAAGCTGAATTTAAGCTTTTGCTTTCTGCCTTATACTCTTTGGAGGACTAGAGGGACAGAGAAACAAACCACATATTTACAATAAAATGTAATGAGATTCAGTTCTATGGTAAATATCTCTCTTAACAATATTTGGTTGCTTAAAGACTTTATAGTAAAGTCATTACTGCTTATATAAAGTACTACTGTATCCTCTGGGTACCTACTGTTATCAGTGCGTGCTCCAGTATTTCCTTTGAAGCAAGGGCTTTTCTACCACCTCATGCTGATACCACAGTGACAGTAGGGGGTAAAGGAGTTAAGAGAAGGCTGCTGAAAAACTTTATCACTGACAGCATGCTGGATCCCAGCATAACGTGAATTTTCTGCTGATTTGGAAGCTGGTCATCAGACCTTAATAACACCACACAACCTGGACAACCATGGAAAGGCACAAATCAAGACAGCAATGGGAAATACCTACAGAAGGGAATGCTTCACGAAAGTCACCTACTACAGCATGGTCAGTCAGCCCAAACGTGCACACCTCCCTTACCAGGGGCTGGCAAGCTTAACCTCAAGAATGCATGTGGATTTAAAATGCTTCAAAACAGAGGAGGCACCAAACCATTTCACATTTACTAAACATTTAAAAGAACCATCTCTTTTATACTTAAAAGCACAGGAAAATCCTTCCTCTTCTCTGCTGCTGGAAGCATTAAAAAATGCATCTATGATTATGTGAATCCCCATTTTCTGCTGCAGCAAATAGGTATGGCTCCAACGAACCAGTCTGTGGTTCATAGATTCATTTTTGAATGCTGTCAACAATAACCAGATATTTGTTCACTTTAATTGTGAAGCTTGACTCCCAAATCATTACAAGGCAGTCCAATTTGGTCCATGTACAAGATGAACTACTTCTCCTCATATTTTACTTCTTGTCATACTCTCCTACCTCATCTACCTTTCATCCTGCCCTTATTATCTGCTTCTATCCCTTATCTTAAATCTTAACCTAAAGCTTACCAAAACGAACTGCAAACCCTCATTGAATGCAACAGACTTTGGATCAGGCCTGTAGGGATTAATCAGCATGGATATGGATCGCCCCTGTGAGTTGCTGAGTGCCTTCAGGTCTCAGTAGCACCTACAAGCCTCACAGCACCATGCCCAGAGCTGGCTGGTGGCACCAGGACTGATGGGAGCCTGGGACAGCTTTTGGGTTTCAGAAGTTGAGGGCATATTGATCTGACAGGCAGAGGAGCTACTGTGTAGGTACGGGGATACTCTAGGGAAGCATTTCACAGGGTTGGAAGCTTCTTAGGCCCATCTCAAATTTTCATTTGAGTTATCTTAATAGGCTTTTCCCCTCAAGCCTCCTGGGGTCTAAGGGAAGGAAAAGAGGGATAAAAAATTAATTCAGGTTCACGTTCTTTTGTGACTGCTCCTACTGAGCACAATAAACTGACATGCTGCTTTTAATTAGCATTTAGTTAACTGCTCATTTTTGTGCAGAAACTATGCACCAACTCCAGTGAACACAGAGGTGCTGAACTGAGAACAAGGAGATTCTGCCTGTGGAAGATTCTGACAGTGTGGAATTACTTGAATAGCAACCCTTTAGATTCAGTGCTCAGGCTCTGATGTGAAACCATACAGACAGAAACGACAATATTTGAGCAGAAATCTAGTTATTATTGATAATTCACCTTAGGTAACAAACTTAAGTCACTATCAAAGAATAGAATAACAGAATATATGCTGACTTGGAAGGGACCAATAAGGATCATCAGCATTCAATTCCTGCCATGCACAGGGCAGCCCCAAGAATCACACCACATGCCTGAGAACACTGTCCAAATGCTTCATGAGCTCTGTCAGGCCTGGTGCTGTGACCTCTTCCCTGGGGAGCCTGTTCCCGTGGCCAGCCACCCTCTGGGGGAAGAATCTTTTCCTGATATCCAGCCTAAACCTTTCCTGACACAGCTTTAGGCCGTTCCCTTGGGTTCTGTCACTGGTCACTACAGAGAAGAGATCAGAGTCTGCCCCTCTTCTTCCCCTCACAAGGAAGCTGTAACCACAGTGAGGTCTCCCCTCAGCCTCCTCTTCTCCTGGCTGAACAGACTCAGTGACCTCGGACGCCCCTCACACGGCTTCCCCTCAGGGCTCTTCACCACCCACGTGACCCTTGGACACTCTCTAGTAGTTTAATATCTTTCTTATGTTGTGGTGCCCAGAACAGCCTCCAGCACTCGAGGTGAGGCCGCCCCAGCCCAGAGCAGAGCAGGACGATCCCCTCCCTTGCCCGGCCGGCAATGCTGTGCCTGATGCCCCCAGGACAGGGATGTCCCTCCTGGCTGCCAGGGCACTGCTGACTCATATCCAACTTGCCATCGACCAGGACCCTCAAGTCCCTTTCCACAGTTGCTCTCCAGCACATCATTCCCCAGTCTGTCTGTACATCCAGGGTTGTCCCATCCAAGGTGCAGAATCCGGCATTTTCCCTTGTTGAATTTCATGTGGTTGGTGATTGCCCAGCCCTCTCATTCATCAAGGTCTCTCTGCAGGGCCTCATCTCCCTTTGAGGGAGCCAACAGCTCCTCCCTGTTTTGTATCATCTGCAAACTTACTTAATATCCCTTCAAGTCCTGCATGCAGGTCATTTGTGAGAGGTTGAAGAGCACTGGGCCCAAGGCAGAGCCCTGCAGACCCCCAGTAGTGGCTGTGCATTAAAACGTAACAGGGTCCTACCAGTACAACACCAGCACAACCCAAAACCAGGCTCAGCAATCAGTGCTCCAAACCACAACAAACAAATAAAATTAAAGACTAACAGAAAATTAAAGATCATCCTGGCAAAAAGTGACATTAATCCAGCTGTTGGCTGAATTCATAAACAGGGCTTCTCCCCAGACTTGCAGATGGGCACCACCACATACATAAGGCTTGTAAAATGAGCTACTGGCACGTAAAACTTGTAAGCCTTTTCAACTGAGGAAAAAATACAGCTCTTGCCTTTTCTTTCACAAGTTGGGAAATCCTGAGACAGTATTTTCTTTCCCAGGTTTAAGAAAATATTGATGAGCTCCTTGTTTGTCCCACCTGCTGTTTGTGGTCAGCATTCTCAGTATTCAGACAGGAGCCTGAACCCAACAGTGAACTGCATTAGTTGGAAGCCACTGGTAATTTCCCAATGTCCTGTGTCTTTATTATCATGGAAAATTCAACCACAGTAGCTGTCTTCGAAAAAAGAAAATTAACAATTTCTTCCAGGCACAAACAAGGCATTTATGCCTTTAAACTCAGATAGGAAACCAGGAAATTTGTACCATTATTTCATTATTAATACTGCTAAGCATAGCTTGGCATACCTGAGAAAATCTGAGCAATAACCATCACTGAATACATAACTTTTTACATGCCTTGTAAAATCAGGGCATTTTTGAGCACTGAAAGGTTGCTAGAAAGTCACTCAGCACTACCAGAGTATCATTTCATTATCATAAGCTTGGTTGCATAGTTTTCATAAAGAAAACAAATACAAAATGGACAAAAAAGGGATGCACTACTGCAGAACAGTAAAAATTGTAGTTCAAGATATTAATCACATTGAATCCCGTGAGTTTTTGGCAGATAATAAACGTGTGATAGATTGATCTCTAAAATCACATGCATATTATGAGCATAATCCTCACTTTAATGCAGGGTCATAGAATTTTACAGCCTCATAAGCTTGCAAGGTTTCACCTGGAACATCAAAACAATTGCTAAAAGCATAATAAATTCTACAGCTAGCCATCTGCTTACCCTCCTGACCTTTCAAATCTTATAAAAACCCAAGCTCATAATTTTTCACTGTATGAATTTCAACTTTTTTTTTTAATACAGTACATTCAGAAGGTTACTTCATCTTTTCCATGTAGTAAAGGGGATCCATTCCATTTGATAATATTTTGTGGCAATAGACATTTTTTCTTGAAAGGATTTTGAGTGCTGTCTCTGGAGCTAATGGGATTGTGGGGCATTGCCAGGTGTTTCATCTGGTTGGAAACATTTATTTTGAGTCATGCTCTTCTTATATGGGTTTGCCCATCAGTCCCTATTGGAAATTACATCCAGCAACTGCTCTGGGAGAAGGTTCAATAGCACCAGCCTCTGTTTCCTGCCTTAATCTCTGGAACTGTGAATCACTCTGTTTCTCAGAAAGCCATAAGTTAAGGGTTCCTATGTCTCAGCACTGAAATATTGCATCTTCCTCTGAAATTAATATTTCTATTCCACATAGACAATTGGGAATATAAAACCCATTGGTACATTTTTTTAAGACGTACTACACTGATACTTTTACATTGCCAAAACCCCCACACAGGATGTGTTTTATTTCTGAAGGGACACAAGTTAATAAGCAAATTATTGCAAATATGTTTTCTTGACCTCACTGACACGGGCAGGAAGGAAAACCAAGCAAGAGAAAACTAAAAATTATCTACACAAAGAAAATAAATTAGGGCTTATACATATCAAAGGTCAAAAAATACAGCTTGGAGACATCAGCAGATAGAAAGAAAATGCCAAGGAACACCCTAGAAACAACTAAGAAACAAAAGCCAAACCAGGACAAGGGCTTTACACTGCTGTTGTCTGTGAAACACGCCAGAGGACAGCATCCCGTTAGGATAAAGCACATTGGTTCCCTGATGAATTCACTGGTGGAAAAATAATATTCCCTCCCACTGTCCTCCAACACCTGTAGCAATCTCAAGGAAGGACTGCTCTTTCTTCTCGGTCACAGAGACACCTCCTGTCCCCCGGGGCTGTAGTGGTCAAAGCATTAGCTGGGAGGGCCTCAATCAGATGATGTCATTTTAATCCCTTCCCTAAAAGTGATCTTCCCTTTTTTTTAAAATTTATTTTTCCCCTATATCAGAGGTACTTACAATATCCATGCTCATATGGATATCAAAGATTCACTAGCTAATGTTCAGAAACACAAAGTGAAAAAATTCTTGTTATTCACTCAAATTAGTTTTGACAGTTCTTTCAAAGACTCTACATTTATCATCACCAGTGAATAACTACAGGAATTATAAACCCACACGCAATTCTGAAAGTTTTGATTTTCAAAAAACAATGGCAAAAAAGTTTTTCAGATTAGCATTACCAATTCTCCCCTGCCCAAAAATTCATTTATGGTCATGTTATTTTCTCCATTTTCCTGACAAGGGAAAATCTGTGCAGTCTCTCCTTATGTCTGTCTCCCTTTATAACCCTTGAACTTCCTGGCCGCTTTTAAAAAGGCATAGCTTTCAGTAGTGTGAAACCACTGCAAATATAATGAAAACAGTTGACTATTGAAAAGGGATCTAAATTATTGCCTCAGCTGAGGGAAAGATCTTTTCCCATTCTCAGAGATAAGAACCAGCAAATCAGCACATATGTGCTCTGCACGAGCCACAGCAATTTGTCCAGCCAAATGAACTGGGGATGCTGCAGGGAGATAGGCTTCCTGCAAGAGGGAGATTGTCAAAGAATAATGAGAGAACCAGAGAAAACTGGTTGTAACTGGCAGTAAGATGATATTAAGGAATATAAGGTAAAAATCATGGAAAGGATGATTTTTCAAACCAGGTTCCGCTCACAAAACAATTTTTCTTTAAAATAATAATTAGACTACAGTACATCAGTTCATCTCTTTATGAGCTTTCTTTTAAAATACTTCTAAATTAAAGGTGTGAGTCAGTGTTCAAAAGAAACAGGAGAACACCTGCTTTTGCACCATAATGTGCAGGACACAGGAATCCACTTATGGGAACCATGTAGTCAGAGTATGTGTCAGGAAAAAGAGCTCTCAGCAAATTGGGATACTTGACACATTCAGTGAATCAAGGCAGCCCACTGTTCTGCTTGACAGCAAAAACATCGTTTGCTAATAAACCTGCCAGTTGTACAGTGTTAGCAAGGCACTAAATGCAAACCCCTTCATAGGAAAGTGCAGACACTTCCAGGGGCTCTCCCAGCACAGGAGAGGACTGACACTAGCAGCTGTGGAAAGAACCTGAAGAGAACCACCAGCAATATTTTGGAAGAAGAAGAAACAAAGGGCTAAACTAGCATTACCTCCTCTTCCTTACAGCCAGTGAAACAGGGCATGAAGCAGTGTAATGCCATTTCTCCTTTGTCACAGTTGCAAGGCTGTGGCACCTGGCCTTGGTTTGTGTTGGTCTCTGTGTAACATGCTGTCAGTTCTTGCAGCCTTTCCGTGTTTTGTTATTTTGATTGGGAATCTCTCTCGTCACAGTAAATGTGGTCTGAGACAATATTATCCTACACATTTCTTATGCTACTTGTCCAAGTCAACAGCACCAAGGTGATTTCAGAGTGGTTAAGGCCCATGCACATGCAGTACCTGAAGGCACACTGCACCATTAATTACTTGCTGCCTTGCTGCAGCTGGAGCTGCATTTGTTAGCAGGAGCTGAAACGTGGCCTTTCCTAGAATGTCACCCTTGTAAAATGGACATTATCTACCTCAGTTCAAAATCTACCTATTCCAAAGCTTATTTTCTTCATGGCTTGAACCCAAAACATAGGCCCAGAATCCTTTCTTGTGTTCCTTTTCTATGAAAAATAATTAGCCAGCTCCAAAGTTCTGTAAAACCTCTGTTCTCGTCTTTGAGGTAATATTGTGACTTGGATAAAAGCGTATCCAAGCCTAACTCATAACCTACTCTTCAACAAGGAGAGCTGCTCTCATACTATACAGGGGATCAGGGGAGGTCTGACTAGTAGAAAATCAGTTCAGTGAGTAGTTCCTATTGAATACAGACAGATATTGTTCATTGCCATTTCATTTTTCCACAGCTTAGGTTTGCTTCTCTCCAGAACATCCATTGGAGAAGAAAAGACAATTCTTGTATTCCTACAACAGCCAACGTTTTTCTGGTGTAATTCTTATCGCGGCAGAGGACAAAAAGGAGCACTTTAACCTCTTTTCTTCATAAGAGTAAAATGCAAAAAAAGCTTCTCCTAGAACAGATCCAGCTTGGGGAGAAAGGGAGAAGCCCTCCAGAAAGGCACAGGAAAGAAATGGCATTTGGGAAGAAGAATCTTCCTTATGTATAATCCAAAACAAGTTATGGCCATGTCTCTCACATTCTGTCCTTTTTGGTCACACAGCCTTCCGGAAGGAAATGTGGTGGTTGGGAAAGGACAAATAGTCCTGGACATTAACAAACATCTTGAATATCAGCAGCAGTTACCACAGCAAGTGCAATATCACCCATAGCACGCAGGTCACTGTGGTCTTTTGATCTGTTAATTACTGACAACTGTTTCAGCTGATAATTCTGAAAGATATAGGAAATTGTGTTCTTAAAGAAATACCATTAAAAATTTAATAAGAGGGGGTTTGAAACCAAGAAGAATGGATACTAATGGTGCAGTAATTAGGTAAATCAGATGATGAAACCTAAAGGGAAAATTAATGCTTAAATGGATAGAAAAGGAAACAAAGTTCAAATTATGATCACCTACAATTTCAGTCATTTCACTTCTCATTTAATCACCTGGAGGGAATGGGTAACAATTGAGATTAATTGAATGGTACAATAAGAAAGTGGCCTTCAACTTGTTTCATGTTAGATATGAGTGAGATTATTTCTAACATTTAATTCTAAGAAAGCAGAACCTTAATTCAGTATTCCAAACATAAAAAGACAGTAGAGGTTCCCTTTCTAGTGGAAAAAAATTCTGTACCACATCCAAACAGTCTGACCAACTGAAATTGTGATTTGGAAAGTCACAGAATGGATTGCTCAGTCAAAAAGTGATCTCACTGGCATTGTGTTTGTGACCTGTTAGCACCGCAGCCTACAGTGGGATAAACTCAGTTTGGCAGGAGAATATACTCAGTGTTTGAAGGAACCTCCATCCAAATGTATCAAAGTGTTTCCCTCACTCATTACAAGCAGGGTCCCTTTCTGTCCCAGGGAACAAACCTTACATTTATGCAAATATACAGAGAAAGAATCACACACTCAGGCAGCAGCGTAGATGCTGCAGCCCTCAGACACAAAATAACCATGAACAAGCAGCTCATCGGAACTGCCTGGGCAATAAGTTCATCCTCACATTTCAGATCTGTGTGTGCTGGCATTAAACAGACTTCAGAAACATGCTCTATCTGCACCTTCTTTCATTCTGTGAGACACTCGTCGGCCTTGGTAGTTCAACCTAATTTGAATAACTCCTGTTCTTCCACACTGATATCAGGTTTGCTTAAAAGAAAATTATTTTATATGCAGAGGAGAAAATCACAACTGTAACTCAAGCAGAATACAGTTGATTAAATGTAACAAAATAATACCTTGTTGTGTTGTGAACAAATGCAGTATTATAGTCACATATGCTTCAAATAAAAAAAAAAAAATCAAACCCATATTACATATCTTTTATATTTACTCCACATAGGTTTCATAGTATTTTCTACTTATTTGGTTTTATCCTCCAATAACATAATTTTTACACATTGGAAATCATCCAGTAGTCAATGGATATAACAAACTCTTAAGGACCAGATCCAGTATCAAAGGCTGACTTCTAGGAATTACATCCTTAAAGAGGAAGAGGAAATGAGAAAAACTGAATAGACCATTGAGGTGAATGATTATTGTTGAAGGAAATACTAGTTATTCTTTTCCTTTGGTCTGTTTTTTGCCACAGTTGAAAAGCTCACTGAAAATCAATACAAATTGTTATTAAACAAGCAAATTGCTACCAAACCAAGGAGTAGATTTAGAATAATGTAAAAAATATAAACAATCCAAAATCCATATATACAACTGTTGATTTTCAAAAATGAAAACTACTTAATAGCCTTGGAAAACTACATCAGGAAACCCACATTCTCATACAACCTCCTATGTCATCCTGGGCTGCCCTCCCTCTCCAAATTTCAAAGCTGAGAGTTTGATTCTCAAAGATACACATGCCCTCCACAAAGGCCAGAGCTTTCCAAAAACAACTTTAACAAGCTCTCTCCACAGTAAAATAAAGCAGATCTCCTTCTCCCCTGCTCTCCTTGTAAACAAATTCACTTTGAGATGGGGTGAAGCTTTGATTTGAATTGAAAGTAGATGAGATAGATCTAACCCTAAGGCCTCATCACTCCCCAAGGCATACATGCAGCATTTTGCTTTCCAGCCACACTACTTGCACCAAGTGAGGAGGATCCTCACCACAAACAACTCAGGGCCTGAGAATGTTGTTCAGCAAGGTGAAGTGCTCACAGAAATCTGGCATTTCATGTAAAGTTTCACTTACAGAGTTTATGAAAGGACTATTACAAAGTAGAATATGTGTATGGTTGCTCCACTGAAGTAACCAACACAATGGTGCAAACTTTGTGTTTGCAGACTGAACAGTAGATGAGTGCAGAAGAACAGGATGGCAGCATTAATACTCAGGGCACATCTTTACATTGTCTATAATGACATTCATCCCAAAGGCCAGCAACCAGCTTGCTTTACATACTGAATCCTTGATCTGGAATCTGTTTCACTGCACCAAACGACAGTTTGTGCTACCTGCTGCCACTGCTTCTCTATTAAGATTTCAAATGGTCCTCGTTCTCTAAGAACAGAAATACCAGAAACTAAAGAGAATTCTCAAATCCAAAGTCACATCAGCAACAACAGCCAAGCTAGGAAAAGATGTGTTAATATCTCTGGAAGGGCCTAAATTGAGGAAAAATGGGGTATTAGTCTCCTTGTCAAAGCACTAAGCACTACCTGTACATGCCTGTGCAAATGCATAGACAAAATTATCCTCTCTAAGAAAATATATCAGTACTCCCCTGGAGAAGCAAAAAACCTACAGAAGTTTCAGGGCAGGCAAGACTTTTCACCTTTTCACTGAAATATGTCTTGTTAGGGTTATTTCTTGTACACGCTTAGGGTAATACAAACAACTATCCAAAAAATACCACAGGGAATATTTTAGTTTTTGTTGTTGGAAATCCTCCTTAGTACCTTTTCTTGTCTTTAGGCTTCTTTTTCTCCTCATTCTTCTCCAAACTCATTCTCTTCTGACTTAAAATTGAAAACATGGAAGATGGGGAGATTTGTCAGCTTGCAGAAGTGAAAAGCATAAATCTTGAGGGTAAGATCCTCAGGCAATATTAATGTATCAGAGCTGTAAATGAGGGATCCCCAGTGATGCTCCAGAGGCAGCTCCCATCTCCTTTCATTTGTCCTTGGGGCATAAGGACTGGCAGGTTTAGGGTGTTTTTGGAAACTTATGTTGTTCTAATTTAGCTATTTACTTAATCAGTGCCGTTAGATGAACTATGTAGGGTAATAGATGCATAAGCAAATGAATTATAGATAGAGAGCTACCATCATGTTATTTCTCTTTTTAAATACCCACTTGCAGGACATAGACCTGAGGAACAGCAATTATCAGAACACCCCAGTATTCAATAATAAATTAAATGCAAGATGTATGCTGCCCTGGAATACATGTGAGTGAACAGTAGCACTTCTTGTTTACAAATACTTGAGTTAGAGAGCCAATATTCAAGGGTGCATTTGCCAAGTGTCTGTCCAAGGCCATACCACGAGGCTCTGATTTGTGAAAGAGTTGTAAAGGAGGTCAAGAACTTAATTTGCTTAGATTCTTGGGTCTGTCAGTCTTTATTCAAAGTCTGTGGAAAAACCACACACTCTTTGTAGATGCTGTAACAATCTAGCCAGACCAAAGAACAAAATAGAAGCAGAATTGAACACTGAATTACTGTGACAAGAAACAACATTCAGAGCAGAGATTTCACTACCTACAGGCTAGAGCATAGCAAGAAAAACCTTTCTCTGGACTGCATGGCACACATGGTTAGTCATTTTTAGTGGCCCACTGAAATTAATTTTCCTTGCAAAAGAAATATTTTTAGTTCCTATTTGCTATATTGGCTTACAGTTATTTATTTCTTTTAAACTTTAAAACACAATTCCAGTAATCACACAGTTACTCATTTTGAGAGAAGGAAATTGTTATAACATTTGTTCATATTTATTGTTATTCCAAGAGTTTCATAAGCATTATAGTAGTCACCATCAACCACATTATTATAGTACACAATTTTTTTCTCAGTGCTTAACATCTCTGATTAATAAAGTTAAATGGGTGTAGATGGCCTCTAATTTCCCAGCCCATTGCTGGCTTTCCTTTGCCTGCATCAGTGTATTCTAAGTCTTCATGCTCCTCATTCTGCTGCCTGCAGGAGACAGAAGCTGTGAGCAGCAGAAAGACCATGTTCCCTGGTAACATGTACCTCCCCAGACAGCATTGCTAATCTTGTTGTGAGGAGTTTTCCTGGCAGATATGCAATTACTGCTCTTTCACACAGCCTCTCCTCTCATGCAGGGCAGGAGCCCTCACTTTTGGCAGTGATTTCCTATGAACCAATGTTGCTGACTGGTAACATCCTCCTTTCACCCAACACACCTTCTTGTCATCCCACAGCTTCACACGATGAAAACCAATACATTCTCACAATTTCCTACTGCACATTGATTACAAACTCCATATCAAGTATCTTAAAGCAAAACATATTAAAGGTTATATTTCGTCATCATATTTCATCAGGTTTAGTTCATGGTATAATTTTGTACCATTCTAAATGTTCGCTCTGCTTTTCACACTCCTCTGCACTGAAATGACCACTTGGGTTCTTCTGGCACACCTGAGGATCTCAGAGCAGTGAGATTGCACAAGCTGCTGCTAGATATATAAACTGTCCTTGATTTTTGTCTGTCTAGGAGATCACTTGTGTTGTATACAAAGGCTGAAAGAACATTTTAATTGCTGCTTTGCATTGTCAGTCAGATTAATTATCATCAAGACACATCCCTTTTGTTGCTGTAGAAATCAGAAACAAGTACACCATTTCTTCTCATTTGGAAATAAATACAGACCATTTTATATGGCCTCTAATTCACTGTTATTATCCCAGACTGAAAATCAGAACATGAAAGGACAGAGATTAAGTGAGGGAAGTCAAAGGAAGGAAGAAACACAGACTTGTGTGTGTGCAAAGGACTCCCCATGTTTTCAGATGATACAAGTATCCACAGGACAGGTGAAATTATGAATGTTTGTGTGATACTGAGACTTTTAGACCGTTAAGGTTGTTTTTTTTTTTTTTTAAAGAGTATTTCTTTGAGATGCACAGCCAAAAAATAACACTACTCCCCAGCCTCTAGCACATACCCCTATAACCCTACAGCCCAGAGTAACACCATCTTTTCCCCCAGAACAGACTCATTGTAGCCATTAATGAGTCCTGAGAGTCAGGAAAGCAAAAATATTTTCCCCATCAGCTTCCTACTGGAAACTGTATGAAAAGAACTGAGGTGAGCAGAGTTTGTCATCAATGTGGGTTGAAGTTAAGGACGATCTCAAGAATTTAAATCCATGATCTTTGATGCAAGCAGTTCTATCCAATATGAGACTATCTTCTGGCTACAAAGATTCTTTCTCAGATAATAGTACAATAGTTTGAGTCTTTATCCTAAATCTTTTAATGGACAGTATTGGCAGAGGTTAAATTAACATTACTAATACTGTGTGTATTTATAAATGTTAGTGTTGATTTCAATTCCACACTCCTAACACATCACTCTTTTTTTTCCCCCCAGATGGAGGTTACTTGCAACACATAGGGTTGTGTGTCATCATCTTCAGAAACTCTCCAGTTGAAGGATTTTTTGAGATTTTTTTTTCATTCTCTGGGACAAAGCAGTATGGGGAGGCTTCTCTGTCACTAAATGATGTTATTTAACTAGAGTTGATCACTCCGAGGTACCAGGACACCAAAGGCCAACTTAAGGGGGGAAAAATTAAATAATAAAACCGAGGGAGAAGTGATGGATTATTCTGAATGCTTTGTATCCCAGACAGACCCACTCAACCTGCCAGCTTTTCCAGGGCACATTTGAAGACTGTGAGGATGGATGGTAACAGGTTTTCACAACACAGGGCGCAAGGAAAAGAAATATCACAACTAGGAAAAAAACAACTCTCTTCAATGACAAATGACCCAATTTGTTCCTCCCCAGTAACTGTGGCAACTGAGTACAGCTTTGCAAATCTCTGTCATTGCTGCTGCGAATTGGTTGCTTTAAATGGATCCTCACTTTTCCTAAAGCAAGGCATGGCAAATTGCCTGTAAGTAGTTTTGGGTCAGGTACACCCATTTTCAGCTTGAAGTTGCAGTTATTTTTTCCAGCTTCCGCTTCCTCTGCCACAGCCTTTGCTCAGCTTAAAGAAAGCCAGCATACAGAATAATTTGCATTGCAAGGAATGTTATACAGCAAGTAGAGAGGATGAACATTTCAGATCAGATTCCTTTCAGTTTGATTCTCTTCTGATACTTCTACTGTGGTTCTCCAGATTACACCCTCAAGCTCCTGCACCTGAGCAGCCTTTCAATTGTCTGACCTTTCAGTAAGCCATGTTTTCTCCAGATACTAAAATTGAATATAATTTCACTCTATTCAGTATTAATAAACTGTAAACAACATCATTGCCTATTCTTGGCAAAGTGCCTGAATTAAATAGCTTTCTTAATGTATCTTCTATCTGTGTTAGAGCTATTTAAAAGCAATATGCCAAGTGTGCTGAGGATAAAAAGACCATTTTTCATTCATTTGTTTGTTTTTAAGCTCCACATGTTCCCTGTGAATATTTTCCTTAGCATAAGCAGTTACCAATAGGAGCCTTTGTACTTAAAATACATAAATTACTATCTAGCTTTACAAAGAAACAACTATTTTCCTGACCAAGACTGTCAATTCTCCTTAGATGGTAAAAGCCATATCTATTCCCACTCTAGTGAAAAATACCCAGTTGGACAACTGATGCGACAGAAGTTTGCTTTGAACTACTTCTACAGGTCTAATCACTTTTGGAAAATATCAATTATAGTTGCCCAGGAGAATTATTTTTTCTTTGTCAAGTGAGCAGATGTTAGCTAGAAAAGTTGGAAGAAATTAATATTAAACCTTTGTATTAATGTTGACTATAAAAACAGATAACAGTAATCAATAACCACCCATAATCAACAGTTAAGTTCATTTATTACAGGCCTGTAAGGAGCTGAATAGTCAAATCCTAAATCTCATATCTTGTGATTATTTTAACTTGAACTCTGAACTAGAGAGATTCAATTCTGAAGCACAGAGAAACCCCTTTTCCCACTTGGTTAACAGAATTATGTTAGGAATGAGTTTTCTGTTGTATATTTAACAGATATTTTGAACAAAGTTCCCCAGTTTGTATCTTTCTGTATGAGGGAGAAAGAAAGAATGACAAAAATTAAGACCCAATCACTAGTAAATATTCTGTCTAAAGAGTAAAAGATGTCCCCTTTCCAATTTTAGAAGGCTGTACAAACACTCAAAGCAACAAACACCAACCACACGTCAATCTGGAGCCCAACAGCGTAAACGCTACAGAACAAAAGTATAATTTCAGCCCTTTTACGTCAGTAGAGAGAAAAACCTTGCTGCAAATCTGGAAACACTTCACTGCTTAAGAGCCCAGACCTTGGCTTTTCAGGTGGCAGCTTGGGAGGACCCGAGGCTGACTGTGCAGCACGTGGCACGCACTGGAGACAGGCAGGGCTCTTCCTACAGTGCAGCCACGTTGTTAAGTAATGAAATACTGATTTGCATCTTTACCCAGTAAAATTTCATATAAATATAGGTGCTGATAACGTAACATTATTTATGGGTAACAGCTGTCATATTCCCCAGCTGTTTGCTTGTTGTCTGCTATAACATATGTTAATTTAAACTTTCACCAAATGTCATGGATTGTTTGCAGTCCTCCAGCTGCAGCTTGGCAAATTTTTCCTTTAGGTTTCTGTTGGCTCTGGAAGTGATTACACAGACAGCCCATAACAACATAAACAAGTCTTGTGTGGCTGCTGAGCTGTTTGTTAACTCGGCTAAGTGAATGTTTGCTGCAACAAGCAAAACAGGGAGAGAAAGTATCTCACTTATTTTCATTTTTCTGAGGTATTTTTGGATGATGTCAGTAACGAAAACACAGGGGTCACTAGAGTCAAAGAAATCTTTAAGTAACAAAATGCATCATGCAGAACAGATTTTTATTTCCTCAGTGGTCCTAAATTAAACTAAGTATGATTTACATTTTAGATAAATTGTATTCCAAACAGGATGTCAAAAGTGAGGTCCTCAGTTTACAAAGGCAATCACAAAAATTTAATTGATCTAACATAGCAGGACTGTGTGACAAACTTTACAATCAATAAAAGGTTGCCATATAATATGAAGAAAAAAACCAGTACAAATCGAACATCACAGTCTGTGCACAACTTCTAATGCATTGCATTGCACAGTAGGGAAAAAACCCACATAGCAATGAATAGTCCAAAGCAGAAAACTGAAGGTGGAGAAGAAAACAGCAAGGAGGATTGACAGGACTTGTCAGGCATCCTGGGTTTCTCTCTCTCAGGAAGCTTTCAATCAGAATAAATGCCATCTACATGCTGAAAACAAAGGCTGGTACAGAGGGGAGGCTCTGATTTCCTGTACAAGAGCTTTCCCATCCCTTCTGTACCGTGCTGCCTCTTCCACAGCGGGATGCTGGCATTTCTCTGAAATGTGCAAACAGTAAAGCACCTCCTGCTTTCGGTGCTCAGAAATGATATTTAAATTACACTAAAGGTCAGCCTTGGCAGTCAGAACAACTTATATCTGCTTTTCAGAGAAGAATAAGGATCAATATACAGAAATGAGACTTACATTTACACAAATGTACAAATGATAAGATGATGCCAGCAAGCACAATACAAATATTGATCAATTTAAATATGAGTGTGAGTGGGAAAGGAGAAAACATCATCTGTGATGACAAACTGACAAACAGGCTGGCAGCTAATAAAATGGATGGTGAAATGGGAAATCATTCTTTTTTCTCATTATTTATCTTTCCTTAACTCCACTTGGTATTACCTCTCTGCTTTTCATCCTGTTTTCAAATGACATTTTAAACTTACCACAGAACAAAAACTCAATAAGCAGAATATGTTTTAGATTATTATGACGCCAAACTTCTGTAGAAGTAAAGGATAGTGGAGGAACATAATTCCTATATTAATTATACTAGAATCAAGGTGCTTTCTGTAGCAAAAAAAAAAGTTGAAGATCAAAGAGTTGCCTTGTGCTGTGGTACAATTTGTCAGAGCCAGGCATTACTTATTTTAACTGACACCTGTAGGAAAAAAAGAGTTAGTATAGGTGCAAGAGGTTTCCATTTCGGTTTGGGTAAATGCTTTCTGTAGCATGTGCCACAATGCACTTATATGTGCCCAGGTTTTTTCCTGCACAGGTGGCTTTGTGTCACTGACAGATGTACAGGACCAGCCTGTACAGGGAATGGCTGTGAAAAGAGGCATCTGTCTGCACTGCACCCAGGGAACAAACATTCCCCACCCTGTCACTCCAGCCAGGGACATTCCTTCACTCACTACAGTATTATGGGCCATTTTATCTCTTCTTCAGTAAGGGTGTTTGCCCCAAGTAATTCAAAGATGATCAACAGAAAGAGGGTCAGTATCCCCCCACATCTCTGTTGCAGACCTCTCCTACAAGAAGAGTTCTACAAGCTCCTGAACTGCTCTAAGGTAAAACTCTTCCCTTCAGCACCATATGCAAAAACTGGAGCACTTAATCCTCCTTTTCAGCAGCACTCCTCTGCCAAAAGTTGCTGAAACAGAAAAGGCTCCTAGCTTGTTAATATCTTGCCAACTGCCACAAAAATGAAATTTCATCCAGCTGAATAAGCCTCATTTAGTCAAGGGCCATTTACAATTTTTTTGGAAAAGCTTGATTGCAGCACCCCAGTTAAATACAACATCTTACATCTGATAGAGTTGCCATATTCTTAATATTGATTTAATCCCTTTGCACAAATCCTAAAGGAATGGATATTATTGAACACCGATTCCACAAAATGATGGTGCAGGAAACCCATTAAAAACATATTTGCCTTTTATTATTCTTTGTTGTTATTCTTCAATCCTGAAGATGAAGTCTGCTGAAATGCCATTTTAACCCTCCTCCAGAAGCTTTAGATCTCAGATTATCTGGGGTGGTTTTGTTTCTGCTTCAAAGGTGAAGCTTGTGTTCATGATTTTCTGATTAATGTTCCTAATGAAAACACTGCAAGTAGAACAAAGAATGGAACTGAAAAAGAGGTGCAGCATGTGACTTAACTCAAAGAGGACTTCTCCTTGGAGATACAGTTAACTTCGCCTGAATCTGAGCACCTTATTTGCTCCCAGATAAGCATCCCTTAAGAGGTAAAGACCTCTTTCCAGGTTATGCAGGTCCCATGTTATAGCACCCTTTATCAAACATAGTGGGAAATGTGATGTTTTGTTGATACCATCCATGATGAATAGAGATGAAGGACAAGGAAAAGAGTTTGTTTCCACTAGTACCCACAACAGAACTCTGTGCCACCCTTGCAGGACAATTGAAACCTTGACAGTGCTCCTGTTACAGGTTCAGACATATTTCATTGAAATAATACATAAAAACTTAATGACATTCTTAAATATTCAGCTGCTTTATCACAGCAACACTTTTGTGTTTGTATTTTGCTTGTATATAAATTATTTCAATAAATTATTCCAATAAAATAATAGAAAATGCTAAAAGCACTTAAGTAACTGCAGTGTGTCTTTAAAGCTGTAGAATATGTTACAGGTTTCAGAAAAGTGCCATAACTACAGACTTATTCTAAAAATCATAATTTGTCATAATAATTAGTAACTGACATTACTAGACCTCTTTACCAGAGCATCAATATTCAATTGAAAAGACAGACAAAGAAGAAATCATTGACAGAGTTGAAAAGAAAGTGTGTGAGTAGGGAGAGATGAATACCTGAAGGAGTTTGTTATTTGCATTACAATAAAATAAGAATTTTTGTGAAAGCAGCAAGTGAATTTGCATGGAGGGGGTGTCAAAAACACCTGAAATCCTTTTACTGGAAACCTTTGAGGTACCTCACAAATACTGCAGGTTAGAGATGCCAGGAATAGTTCTCATGGTGTAATGAAAACAAAGGAGGGAGACTGGAGCTACTGCCATGTGATGATCCTGCCCTACATCTGCCAAACCTTTCGTGACTTGCCTGTCTTCTCTTGCAGGTTATGAACAAGACAAAACTTTTGTCCGCAGAAGCAGAACCACATCTCTTTGAGCTACCCCTGTAACAGGCAGTTGGCTCTGGTGGCCAGCATCACTTTCATGAGTCCTGCATCTCTCTAGGAGAGGGACAGGGACCTCTCTAGGACAGCTGCCACCACCTGCAGGGGCCCTTCAAATTCAGCCAGTGTCGCTGCTTAGCCATGTGCCACTGACACCGTCAAACCCCTCAGAGCCAGGGGGCCATTGGTGCGGGGGAATTCTGGACGTGCCTTTTGTCACTGCCCACGTGTTTATGAAAAAGCTCTGCTGGGTTCTTTGCTCAGAGTGTGCTCAGGATACAAACCACAGTGGCCTCAGCAAGGGACGTCACAGCCAGGTGTAGCACACTGCAGGCATGCCCTGCCTCTGCACTGGCAGTCTCGGGCAAGCAGTGGCTAACAGAGAATGCAGATGTCACGAGCACCCGCCATTGTGCATGGCCAAAGTCTGATCCAGATCAGAGCCCACAAATAATGGCAAAAGAGGGAATAAGACATTATTTATCAAATACAAGAAAACAAACAAAACAAAATGTGTCAGGAAAGCAATCAGGTACCTGAGATGAGCTTGTACTAATAGAACCTGGAAGTGTATTTTCTCCAGGAAATACTTTAAATTAATAATAAAAATGTGCTATACAGGCAGCACTCTGCAACCAGGAAGAATTTGATACAGAACACCTGAGCTGTTCTGTGACTTTCTGCAGAAGGTATAGGTACACCTTTATAATGGTTTAAGTTGCAATATATTTACCACCTTTCTTCATAGGAACATCTCTACAGGTGAGAAATACCATCCTCTCCAAAAATCCCTTTGTAACTTGCCATAAATAGAGTTTCCAGACTAACACCTCAGCCCATTTTTCTAGAAAACTTGAGAACATCATTTGACAATCCTGACAGTTCCCAAAAGTAGCGTAGACTTTACTTTTTCCTTCCTAAATAATTTGACATAAAATATTTTACTATTTGTGAAACTCATCTAGCAGCCATTAACAGAAAAGTAATTGCCCTTAAGTTGTCCTGATTAAAAAAACCCCTATTCTCACGAGAAGGCAAGAGATGATGCCCATATGCAGTATAAACACAAAAATGCTCTCAAAGAATGCTACTTTCTCCTCGATAGTCAGTCTCCTGTTGCCTTTCTCTGGAAAGAAATTGCCAAGGAGCTGAGCACAGAGTCAGTGCCCTTCCCACCCTCAGCTCTTCTCCTGTGGTCAGCTCCTCACTCGTCCCACAGCCACCCCACAGCAGCAGGTATTTTCAGGCTACCAGGGACTTCAGCGAGTTCCTGCTCTGGCCCAGTTGTCATCAGCAGATTATTGCCAAAGTCTTGTCCAGAATTTTCACTCCTTGTGAACTCTGTAAAGTTGCCTGGTGTTGTGTTTGAAGATGCCTGAATAATTAATTAACTCCTTGAGCGCACAGTGAGGGGGATCTTATAAAAACATATGGGCTGACAGGATCCTCTTCTTTGTGGCTCTGTAGGTGGTTCCTTACGTTGGCTGAAAGTCAATCCAATATTAAACTATACCCCAAGATTAGATTTTTCCATAGTAAATAATTCAAGTTATATCAAATGGCTGCTCCTTTATACCTCTTGGGATATTCCAGTTACTTTATTCCTAGAGAATAGCAGCAACCTAAATTAGCTCGCTAGTCAAGGGTGGGATGACAACTGCATCTGGCACCTGAAGGGACTTTATACAAGGGAGCAGCAGGGTAAAGCAGACAGATTTAGTTCTGACTTCTCTATCCATGTCCATGGGGATAAAGATGGAAATCATCATGTACTGGCAGATCAGAAAACACCAAATGGCTGAGATCTGAGGAAGAGGTAAATGGATAGCATCCCAAAAAGATAGAACAAGTGTAAAAGCTGGTCCAGGCTCCAGAATTAACAGTCTTTTACTGAAAGAGAAAGGCTCCCCAAATGGCTTGAGCAAATACCCAAACACTAACGATATAACAAAGGCTATCACTAAATGCCTCTGTATTTAACTGCTTTTGAGGTATTTCAGAGTAATTCTTCTGTTGTTCCCAGCAGCATTCTGAATAGAAGGTATAAAGAGTTAAACACTGATGCAATGATTCATATTGCTGCATAATTTCTTTAAACACTGAGTTTGGTTATTCCTAAAATGTTGTCCCTACCTTAGTAGCATATCATGACTATTTATTTCAGTGTTCTTTTGTGTTTTCCCTTCTAACACTGTGTGTAAAACAGAGGGTTTGAGGATGAATTATTTAGCTGGCTGCAGAAAATGTGCTTTAAAATCTTCTTCTTGGGGACACTGAAGGCATTTATTACCCTGGAAAAATTCAGATCCAGCATCTGTTGTCCTGTGTGTTTTACTGGCTAATGATGAGAACCTGGGGGATTTGTTTACAGCACAGCTTTCTGGATTTATTTTTTTGTTTGTTTTCTTTTGTTTATTTCACTCAAAGACAATAGGAAATTGAAAAACATTATTAATATTTTAATGGAACAACTTATGGGCTTTTGACAACTTAGTGATTAATTCAGGTGGTTTCCAAATTACCTTCCTTTACTTTTGTTTCTCCAAGTTGCCTATAATCTGATTTTGTAATTTGACTTCTTTGGGACAGGAGTCCTGAACCATCTTTTCTATTCTTGTCTAGGAAAAAAATATAGTGAATCTAAATCCACAGAAGAAATAGGTGGAAACTGTAGCTCACAAGAAGTACTTGAAAGCAGGGAGGCTGTTGGTGTGCACGTGGGTATTCTGGACAAGATTCTATTTATTGTGATAAATGGCCCCTTACACATTGCTTAGGAGCAGATTTTTGATTTGTCACTGAGACCAAAACAAAGGCCAAGTGTACAGCAAATGACACTCGGCATATTTTTGCCCCTCAGAATAAGGGGAAGGGCGGCTGCTCTGTGTTTGCTTCAGAGGCAGAGCCATGCCTTCCTAACGAGGAGAGAAGGAATAGTTGTTTTAGTTTTCCCTTCCTTGTTCTCCACACAGGTGCAGTGACCACCGAGCACTTAGGGGCAGGCAGGGAGAGCAGCACAGAATGGTCTCAGGTCTGGAACCACAACAGAGCAGGACCCAGCCAGCTTCTGGAAAAATGAGGATGTTTGTGCCTGTATGAAGCCCCATTGGCTTCACTTTTCATCTTTCAAGTTGCTTTGATTTTTTCCCAAGACCTACTGGACACCTCTCAGCACTGTTTATGGAACGAATACCATGCTAATTCCAAGAGGAATTTGTTAAATGCCCTACAAATCGAGCCAAACATCTGCAGAGCTAAAAGCACTTGAACAAATCTGAGCAAATGAATCCAAATTCTTTAAGACACACCAGGGCCCTAGCACACTCCAGGGCCTTCATGGTTAACCCCTGTTCCACCTGCTATAATGATTCTGGAGAAGATGAGAAGATTCTGAAATCAAACCAGTTAAAAAAGAAAAAAAAGATATCCACAGAGGGAAAAAGTTTTAAGAAGTTCTGTAGGTTACAGTTGCCAGGGAAACCACTTTGCAACAGCCATATGGTCAGAAAATCTATTTTCTTTGTTCTCTAAGGAGTAAAAAAAAAAAAAAGGAAGCATTTTGGTGCAGAGGGGAAGAAAATCCCACAAAAGCTACAGAGAAAAATATTTGCACTGATACACTTAATCACTAATGAGAAAAGATAAATGACTTGCCAAACTAAGCTACAGAGATCCAGCAGTAAAATATTAATATAGGGAATGCAAGTTCCTTTCTGCTTTATGCTCACACTTTGAAATGAGCAGCTTCCCTTGGTATCAAAGCTCTTGACTGCAGGCGTGAACTCTACAGACTGAAAGACGATCCCAGCACTGGCTTTAATTTTCTTTGTCACCGCTTTTCCTGTTGCCCTGTGCTTTCAGCATGGGCCCTGCTGCTCTAGCAGGACCATGGCCCATAGGTGTGCCTTTTTAAAGCACTTGCCTTTCAGCCTTCCACATTACCAGGTTTAAGCAGAAAATTGAGGGAAGGGCTGGAGGCAATCTGTGGCAGTATGTTCCTCTTCCAGACCAGCGTATGACTGCCTGCATCCCTGCCAGCACTGAGGACCAGAGCAGCTGCAGGTCCCACGGGCAGAGAGCCCTGATGACCAGGGGTAGCCAAGGGGCTCTCTGGCACCTGCCTCCAGTCCTGACCCCACAGAGGGAAACCACATTTCAGCTTGAAAAATGGTACCACAATCAGCTTTTCCTGTGCAGTGATGCAGAGGAGTCCCAGAGACCCTTGCACATCTGCACAAAGAGACTATGAACCTGTTTGGTTTGGGTTTTTGCTCATGAATAGAAATAATGTTGTTTGACTGGATCTCTTTCAGCTCACAAAGGGTTTCCTGGTAGAATTATATTCCATGGTATCCCACCTAAGATGTTTAGAAAAGTTGTTTAGGTCCCTAATAATAACAGCTTTAGGGGAAAAAAAGAAAGTCTTGAAAATAAATAACCTGTAAAACAGCAAAGATGCAAATCTGGTTTTACTCTGACCACAGCTATTCAGTCCCACTTTTTGCAAACAGGTTGCCCCTCTGTTCAAACTGCTTTACCCTTATAGCAATACCAACAGAAATGTTAATGATATCAAACAGAACAGTTTCTGCTCATTATGAATAATGGATATGAACATGCTCTTAATAGTGCCACCTAGTTGTACTCCAAAACCAGGCTTGGATACATGCACAGTCACAACTTCTGTTTTAAATCACAGTCTACACTGACTTGGCTGGCGTTACAGACCTGCCAAAGAAAAATGTAAGGTAAAAACAAATGCAGACTACACCTCAAATCTAGTTCTGATTCTCTGTTTGCCCCTGTGTCAGGCAGCAATAAACGAAATCCAAACTTCCTTATAAAGGTGATGACTCTGGGATTTACTGTATCAGTAATGCAATGCCATTCTCTCCTTCCCAAGCAGGGTTTTTGTGGGCTACTGAGACACAGCTTTCAGAGAAAGCGATAAAAGTTATGTGGGTTCCAGGACACAGGGGATTTGTTCTGTCAAGTCTGCAAATATTTACAGGAATGAAACAATTGATGCCAAGGCTGGCAACCAGGAGGAAATCATGTTCTCTTTCCTCTTAGACTCACACCGATATTTCATCTGAGCCCTGCACCAAGCAGGCTGCCGTGCTGATTGAATCAATCGTGGCACCAAAGCCCCTAGGTACCCTGCTGCCTGTCAGGAGGCTGATGATAGGCCTTGGGAAGGATGCTCAGAGCAGGAAAGTTGGATTCACAATAGACATCTACACTCTGAGCAGGGAAATGTTTGTCTATATTTTCAGAAAGAGGTGCCTGAAGATCAGACATCTTCAGAAGCAAGGGAATCTGTATTTAATTGAAATGTGAATTTTCTATCATTGTCTTTTTGAGCTAGGATTACTATGTTTTTAAACCCTCTTCTATGTTCCTGGAAAGCCTCCATCTCAGGCTCTCACTCATGGCCTTCACAGCCATCCTTGGTACTTGGCAGCTGCTGCCATCTATTGCACCCTCAGCCAGCACTGAGGGGCAGAGGACAGAAGAGTTTCCCGAAATGGCACCAGCACTTCACCCATTCTCCTCAAGGATCTTCGTGATTGGGCAGACTACTCCCAATAAGGACACTAAAAATATTTTTGCTGAATCTTAAGCTCTCAGCTGTGAAACTAAAAAGCCTCTAAAGGTTATAGTTAAAATTACCACCTGCAAGAACACCCTGGGGACCATCCATGTATCAAAATATCCCCTGGTTAACTCTGTCAAGGAACCAAATGGCAAAGTGAGAGTAATGATCAGCCAACAGTGGCAGAAGATTTTAGGCAACACCATCAGAAAAATCATCTCCAATTCCCCTGTTACTCACCACACCAGTCACTTCAGTTTCAAAAGAAACCTTTTGTACCTACTTAGCCAGCCATTTACTGCAGCTTTCTGTTCTGTAACTGAGGACATCATTTTTCCAAGAGCACAGCTGAAGGCCTGGTAGCTACAAGAGGCTTTGCTGCCAAACAAAATCACAGATTAACAAATCACAGAAATGATACAGGTACTGGATTGCTTCTTGTTTACTCAGACCTTTCCTCAGGCCTACTGCCAGCCCACCCATTCTGCAAAACGAGCGACTTGGCAGCAGTTTTGTCCCTCTGAACATTTATTCTGGCAAATTTGGCAACTGATCTTCTCTTACCTGGTGCTTTTGCTTTAAAGTCCCAGTTGAGACTTCCAACTGAGAGCAGTTTGAATAAGTTTCTGAATTCCTACTTTGCAATCATTGCATCTTGTTCTTTTGACGAACATGAAGATTGCTCCTAGCGATACCTGAACCTAAAATGAACTGAGAAACGTATTGCATCTTCTAAGATTGCCAGGCAGTGGAGGAGAAATTCACACCAATCCCTGCTCTCAGAACAGCTGTTGTGACAAGGTGATATTGCTAGGGAGTCTCAAAATAGAAGCCAAGGCAACTACTCTCCCTGTAAGGGTTCTGCTGTGTTTTGCAGTCTCCAGCTGGAATCTAATTGCAATTTAAACCCAGAGCACAAAACCCACAATATTTCCCACTTTTAAAAGTTCTCTCAAGGAATCAGAGAAAATGAAATAGAAAATCATAATCTAGATTTTCTTCAAATCCACATGGGTTCTCCTGAGATACAGCAATTCAATTATCTATTCAGCTGAATTTAGTGAAACATTTCGTGTTAAATAACAAGGTGCCAATGAAAAATAATACTTGATTTCATATACTTCCCATTATGCTCTGTGGGGGTTTTTTCAAGTCAACAGCAGATGCTAGGTATAGCTGAAAATCCAACACCCCTATTTTCACAGATATGTGTTATTTGAAACCATTTCATATTTGAACTTTAGGAATTCTTCCACATCTCTCTCAGTGAATTATCTCAAATGACATTCTGATAATAAAGATGAACCACACAATTGTATTTATATTCACTGCCTGCCTACATTCCACTCTCAGGAGTGAAGATTGCTGCTGAAGGTGTTGTGAGTACAGATTGGTCCATTCAAGCACAATAGCCATGTGTTGCATAAATGTATTTACCTATTTATTTTTAAAGCAGACTATGTAATTCACATCCATCTGTCCTAGCAAAGCAACATCTACATATTTCATTGTTGCTCTGTTGGATGTTTGTTGAGGAAGGACTGCATGTTTCTGCTTCCTGATTATGTGCTGGGGATAATCTACTCATGCAAGACAAAAAGCAGTTCATTTTCCCATCCCAATTTGCATATCAAACAAAACATTAGATACTGATGGTGGCAGAAGTGTCAGGGTTTAGGAGTTCTTTAGGGTTCTTTAGGGTGTTAGGGTTTAGGAGTTAGAAGGCCGTGAGTGAGAGCCTGAGATGGAAGACCAGATTACTCTTTCTGTGCCCATTTTTTAACTGTCTTCCTAACATGAGTTGAAATGATGTGGTTTCCCCTGTAAAAATGTATCTATGAAGTCCCATCATTTTATTTTTTTTTGCACCACTTATGTCAGTAGTTATGTTTCCTTTAGCTATGGACCTTGATCAGTACCCAGAAAGAGGACCATAAAATAATCATAAAACCATAACCAATCAGTCACCACGAAATCTGTTACCTTTCCACCCTTCCCAGACCATGGAGGTATCTGACCCTAGAACATAAACCATCTCTTCCTAATAAAGATTTCAAACACAGGTGGCTAGGTTTTCAAGTGTGCTCTTTGTCACGCATCCTTATCCACAGAACAGACAGAGTAATGATGGATTTCCTGTTTCCCCTCAGCGGAGGTGCTCAGAGCAGGACACCCAGCTGCCCTGGTTATCCCTACCAGGGAGCCACTGGAATTGCTGTGGCACAGCAGAGACCAATCCAGCTTGCTGTTCCTGGATTTGCAGAAAGGCAGCACCTCCCCGACCGGCACTGGCTGGAGGAAATTCCTGCATTAATCTTGCTCAGATGCTGTTCCAGGGCAGCTGAAGAGCACACCCCAGGCTGTGCTGGGGCCTCCCTTAGGGCATGTGCTCTGACAGCACACTGCATCATGGCAGAGCAGGGCTTGGTCCTGGCTCATTTTAGCCACAGCACACAACTTTCAGCAGGGAGACTCCTCAGATATCTGCCCATCAAATGAAGCACAAGAGAAACTGGGCTTGGTGTAAATGTTTGCTCTTCCTTTGTACAGAGCTACACACACGAGATACCATCAAGATAGACACACCTCTATCTCATCCACCTCTGGAGCTCTGCTTTTAGAAGGGCAAGGAACAACCAACAGCACAGAGAAGAGTCTCGTGCTCCTTCTTTGCACTACTTTGAGCAGCACCAAGTAAAAGCCACTCTAAATCCAGTTACGGACCACATAACAGACAAAGAGGGTCCTTGCTGGTGGTGAGAGTGAAATGACAAGTACATGTAATCTTGTGTGTCCAGAGAGCTTGGGTGTTCTATTTCTGAGTGCCCACACTGAAACAGTGCAATAAAATCCCTTTTCAGTGAGAGCTATGCTGTCCTGTCTCCTTCAAAACGGTCGTCTTTTGGGAATTTAACCTCTTGGCTGTTAAAAGAACCTGCTAAAACCAGGTTAATTTTAAAATCCAGACACTGCTTTTACAACCTCTTAAATAATCAAATGTGCAAAAAACCACCACCACACATAGGACATTGCTCAGAATTTACCTAAATGTTTTATTTTCTCAGTTTTATCTCCTACATACTCCTTACTAAAAATATTGCTTTAAGAGATAATGACAAAAAGTAAGATTTAGCCAGAACACATTTTGCTGTGAGGTAAATTTAGGCATTTTGTTCTTTCACAAATACATAAGAAAATTCATTGCAACATGCATCTTTGGTGAGCTTCATCTCTGCTGTGTTCTCTTATAACCTGTGCTCTTCTGCTAGGATTATATTGGGATATGCATTTTATTTGGTAATGGATACTATTAAGCATAAGGGAAGGTGTCCATTTAAAAATCTCACCTTGCACTCCTTCCTACATAGTGTGAGTTTGTCAGTATAATCAAATTTCGAACTTCTGATGCTTTTCTGGATGTTAGTTCAGAAGTTCCCAGGCCAATGCCTTTACCATCATCTACATTAAACACTTTCTCTCAGCTTTTCCTCTACAGGCAGAAGTACCTAGTTTTTTTCCTCTAAAACCACATATTTCACTATCATTCAGGTTTTGAAGACAGGTGTTAAAACCTCCATTGAAAAAGAACAGAAGTGACTGAAGTCTGCAGGTTATTTTTGCTTCAGTGAAACAACTTGATTGACAATTTGCTACAATTAATCCAGCTCATTCCAGCAACCTTAAATATCTCAAAACAAGTTTCTGAAAGGAGGATTATTTTAGCTGAGTGAGCCTAATTACCTGTTCTAGATAAATTGAGTATTTAAAGAGATCTCAGTTCCCTCCTTCACAGGAGCTACAGATAGGGAAAAAGTAAAATTCATACAAATTTTTATCGAGGAGACATTTTGGGCTGCAATTATTACTTTTATACCATTATTAGTAACAAAACAGGAGTCATGATCCCTTTTCTATTATCATTATGGCAACATTATTTCTCAAAGCTTCACCTGTAGCTCTCTTACTGTACAACTAGCAAATACTACTGACAGCTTTAAGTACAAGCCCTGTGCTGACACCTGAGATGCTGTAGAGGACTAACCTACTTTTGCATTGTAACTCCCCCTTTGATCATGATACATCTCTACAGCAGTAGACCACAACCTTTTGCTCTCTTCATGCTCTAATGAGGGCTAAACTCATTTGTATTATTACCTTAATATCACATGATGTCAATGGTAATAGTTTAATCAGTCTGTACCTTTTCTTGACTAGCCACACTAATACTTTCCCTTTCAAATGAACCCTAGGAGTTAATTGAATTATCAGTGTTTAGATGGAGATTATTATAGAGAGCCTTCTATTTTTAGTTCTCCTATAGACTCACTCCCAAAACTGCCTTTCAAAAAATGTCAGTGCAAGGAGGAACCTGTGGAAACAGTGTTTGCAGATTAACAAAAAGGTGAAGTTTGTGGGAATTTGGCTGTGTTCACTCCCAGCCCCAGGAGATCTTACTGAAAGCACAGAACTGGGATGAGTTATGCAAACACTGTGCTGTTTCCATCACCGTACTTGTTTGGTCCGGATTGTTGACTTGTTATATGGATTAAATAAGGAAGCAAACACAAGTGGTGAGGCACTGCCTTGACCCTGGATTTATATCTGATCCTCAGGGTCAGATAGGGGCCGTCACAGGTTCAGCTCCTCTGTACACAGCTCTATAAAAAACCCATACAGTAAGAGACAGCTCCTGAGCCCCAACTCCCAGTCTCTGCACTGAAATGCATAAAATCAAAGTGTTCAGTGCAAACAGAGGCACTCGGAAATGGCATGAGGGTCACACAGCACCTGGCCAGAATTCAGCTCAACTCCCCATGTCCATTTGGCTGGGTAAGCATTCACAGGTTTTTCTTTTAACCTTACTTACCCCAGTTTTGCTTCAGCCTGTGCTTTCAGATACTTCCCCCTGCCCTGCTTCAGGGTTATGGTTATTTCTAGCAAACTTAGAGAACGCAGAAATTGAAATAGAAATCCTGAAACATGCTGCAGCTTTACACAACAGGTATAAAAAGGGTTATTGCTCATCTGAACAATAGTTACAGGAAAATACACAAAATAGACCTAGAAGGGGCCTTAAATCCACATGGTCCCTTCCTTTACCTCAAGGCAGCAGCACTTTAATCCACGCAAGTGCTGACAGCCATTTGTCTGCCTTATTTTACAAGGCTCCCCAAAAAGCCTTGTGAACTGGTGGCTATTCAGATTACTCTGCCCCCACCTTGCAGATATACAGCTTCCCTCCAACCTGTGTAACAAACATATTACTGCTCACCCATTACAGACTGGACATGGGAAACACTGTTACCCACCTCTTTTTATCCAACCTTTAAGTGCTTTGAGGACTACTGTATCTTATTCTTCCTGTCTCCTTTTAGATATTTTTACCTTACCAGAGGACTTCGCAGGAGAGCAATCAATACTCCTGTCAAAAACCAGCTATGCCATTGAAAATCCTGCTTATTCCACCTCCACTCAGCTAATGTAGCTCCAAACCCTGCAGTTCCTAAAGCAAAGCTAATCTGTACACAAGACAGCACATACTCAGGGCACCATTCATAATCACTGCATTCTGTAATCAAAGATAATATGCAGGGGGTTAAAAAAAGCTTTCAAAACCTATGATCAAATAGATGCAAAACCAGCAACCCCCATTGCTTCCTCCTTCCCCCAGTGTGTTACTCAAGTGCATATGAAAGGCAGGCTGGAGAGCTGACAGGAGACGTGGTTTGCCTCAATTTGGGGAAGCAGCCCATTGCTTTGGTGACTAGCACACACATTTAATCCATGCAGCCTTTTCCAGGGTCTGAAATACAACAACTGCATGCAGCTGAAGGCCTTTTCACAGCCAGTGTCAAACACAGTTTGCTGTATTTGCACGTGGGGATAATGAGCTTGGTTCCCACCTCTTTGTCCAGGATCTATCATTTTAATGTGCTGGACTGTGACACACGCCAAGTGAAAAGAGTGCTTGACACGGTGAACCAGACATTTTGAGATGCCTTTAAATAGAAAGTGTGCATCTAACAGCTCTGACAACATTGAGGTGCTGCTTTAAAAACAGCTCAGAGATGCTGAGCCCTTTGGAGCTCATGGAAATGGATCCAAGTTCTGCACCCATTTGGGAGCCACAGAAGCCAAGCACCTGGTCAGACACAGGAGTTTTAATCTGTTCTCTCAAGATGCTGTAATTGACAGATCACAAATCCTTTTATTCTGATGGACACACATCCTTGTTCCTGGAATGCTCCCAGAAGCATCATCTGTGGCAAGACTGTATTATGATAATTGCAAAGTTACATTAGACTGTGTGGAGTCTGTGTAGCAACGTTAAATTAAATTTCTCATTGGCTTCAAGGCTTGCTATCTGTAATTAGTGGTTCTGTTCTTTATTACACTGATCAGTAGTGCAGCACTATTCATCACCACAGTCTTAGTTAATTATCCTTGCTAATGATTTTCACTGCGAAATAATCTACAGGTCCCATTTGCAAAGATTGTTTTGTGTTAAAATGATTGGCTGGTAAGGCACCATCGTGTGCTGACAAGCTGGGGCTAGGAAGTTACTTAGCCTGTAAGATGGCAGCTTAGTTGAAGCAGTCAAGAAAGGAAAGCTTTATGATTTCAATTTGGCATTAAGGTTGTTACCATTATCTGCCAGATGTGTGAGAGGGTGGGAGTGAGATGTCAAAACAGTGCGCTGAGGGGAGCAAAACAGAAAAAGGAAGGCTTTAAACATCTCTGCAGTTTAAGCAAGTACTGCTGGTCTTCTTACAAGAGCCAAAACATACCTTTATGGCTAAACCTGTACTTGACAGAATGGATAGCATCTACTCTGAGGTTTAAAGCAGAGGTGTTTTCTCTGTGCTGAGTGATTTTTGCCCTGCAGATGGGAGGTTTAGCCAAGAATATGGTTTGGTAGAGGTTGGCTATTGAGATGTGGCCACCCTTGCTCAGGCTAGAAGAAACTGGCACAGAGAATGGAGCCAGCAGAGGACAGTTGTGCTTTACTCTTCATACAAATAGAGATGACAGATCACTTTCCCTTTCTCAAGGATCTCCTATCAAACAAGTTTTGTTTAGCAATTGTTTTTGGTTATCTGAGCCTCTTAATAGCTATAAAAATCCAAGGATGAAATTTGTCATGCAACAAAAATACCAGACTCTGAAATTAGACAGCAGCAGCCTGCCACCTGCCTTCTGCACTCAGTATTTGTTCTGCTCTTGGGGGTAGGAACAACACTCACCAATTTACAGTGCCCTCTGCCCATGCAGTACCCTCAATATTCACACTAATGCAGTGAGGAAAGAGGTGAGAGGACTTGCACAGAACCAATGTCATGTGTCTCTGGAAGACATTAAAGGACATATGAAATCACCATTGTTACAAAGGCCATCAGAAATCATTTTCTTATAAAATGGAGTTTCACAGGCTGCAAATCATGAAAGCCCATTTGTAGAACTTGAAGCTCTTGTAACAACAATTAGAAGTCATTAGTAAACACCTTCAAATAGTTACGTTGGCAGTGAGGTTTTCACCAGCACAGACGTGCGAAATTTCTGGAAGTACTTTACTGCTGAACACATGACAGAAAATCTTCCTTTCTATCTGTGAAGAGAATCAGGGAATTTACAGTGAAGTTTGGGTGACAACACCTCTGTGGTAGCACATTCATGGCTAGGGGTAAACTGCATTTTCCCTTTTTCAATCCCACAGGTGTTCACAATTTGGCATGTGTATAACTGCAAAAACTGCAGCTTGGAATATGTAGTAACCTTTTCATTCCAGAGCTGTCCAGTGCCCAAACTCACTTCTTTGCTCAGGTGCTTGATTTTCCCCGTCAAAACATCCTCCAAAATAAATATGTTTATAGTTCTATGTGTTTTCTCTCTTCTGCTGCTGGGAGCCAAAAGAAGTGTGATGTTGATTTCAATCTGCTTTGCATAAAATACACAGAACAGAGCTTTGCATTTCTAATGCTAGGAACAGCACCAAGGGAAAACTGCTTTCAGTGGGGCTCAGGGTCTGCATCTCCCTGGTAAATGGTTTACTGTATCTTTGCAACAGTAGCAAGATGTCCAGTTTGTGTCTCCTCTCTGTGTGAGAGAGTAAGAGCACAGACACAGAGGGCTCAGGTGCTAGAGAACCACCTCAAGGTGTTTTTCAGACAAAACCTCAAACACATATCACAGCCAGTGCCAATACATAGCATGGGTATTCCTCAAGTTTCATCCTAAAGAGTCAGCTGGCATTTATTTCTCCCACTGGTGCTCCTGGGAGCCCCTCTAGAGCTTCTGGGAATTTACTGAAACCCAGCTGGACCTGAACATGCCAGGATCCCCCTAGGACACATCTAACTTTTGCCTTCCTGGTACTTAACTCACCAGGCCTTTTGTACCTGGGCATCCCCTTCTCTCCCAGCCTTCTTTGAGCTCAGACCTGAGGTTCAGGCTGCAGTGACCTCCAAACCAGACCCAAAGCACACAAGTAACATCCTCCTACAAAGTGTACTTTAGGCAAATCCTTTGAATGATTTACAACTACAGACAATAAGTCCTAGGAATGTACAAGGGAAGGTCTAAGAGTAGCACAGGTGGCTCTCACAGAGGGGAAAGGGAGCAAGGAGAGATACCCAGTAGCTGCAACAGCAACGGATTTCAAGCAAGATGTGCGTATGAACACTTTTAAAATGTTGTGAATAAGGGTGAGAGGTGCTAACTTGCTTTTCCTTTGGAGAGAAGAGAGGGAAGAGATTAATGAGAAAAGCTAACCAAAACACCCAGTGGCTGTGTGTCTTGGCAGGACTAAGTTGAATACGCTGCTTTGGGAGTCAAACACAACACTTCTGCTTACACTGCGGGACATATGGGCTGAATAAACGTTACTGAGAAACTACTCAATCACGATGCTGGAAATGGTATTGTGCAAGTGTTTCTACTTGCAGTGCTAATACCTGCATATGAGGCTTTTAAATAACCTTTCATGAGTAAGTTAAGATACAACATTAAACCCCATAAAAAAGAGGGCTCAACAAGGCAGTTAATGATGCTCGAGTAATACACCAGTTCAGATACAATAGCTAATCCTAAGTTCACGATTTCACTACGTTTGCATCTCTAAAGCTAAATAAAGTGCCACCTGAATCTCAGTATTTTTTTCAAAGTTACACACCCCCCTTCCCATTTTTCCTTATTCTCAACCTGAAAAATTGCCATCTAGTTTAGGATCAGAAGTCCAGAAGGAAGTATTATAGATTTCATGCTATGTTTTTGCCTTCCTGAAGGCTTTCATTGTTAACGAACCTTTTTATTTCCTGTCTCTAAAGCAACGCCAGAGACTATGGAGTGTAGGTAAGCCATAACAGCTCCACACAAAACCCAACATAAACAGTTTCAGCTAGACATTAAGTCAGTTCTTAGATGTTTATACTGCTGGATTCCTTTGGATTATGAGAAAAATATGATGAATTTTACTAGTGTGTAATTTATTTTGGTTTTGCATTAGCCAAAAATTTAACTACTCTCTAATGTCATGCAGGACTAGCACATCTGCTGAAGGGTATGCAAGTCACAAGAAGTAATAAAAGTGAAGGGAAAACAATGCTTAAAGTGTCATTTACAACCTGGTTATTTATCAATAAATGGCAGATGTGTACAAATAAAGAAGGTTTGAGTATTTCACAAGACAACTGGTGGCTTCCATTACTGACAAGCGAGCTGAAAGGGATTCTCAGTAAGATGGCAAAGATATATTGGCTGAGAAAGTTATTACCTTCCCTGCTCCCAGTAAGTCGTGGAAGGAGGCTGCCATTGACAACACAGCAGATGAAAACCTAAGAAAGGTGACAAGGTGGCAAAGCAGCGAGCAGCCAACAGACAATCAATTTGCTGCAGGGGGTCTAGAGACTGGAGGTGTCACACATCAAATCATCTCCCACCTGCCTGCAGGGAGGTGATAACCTTCCCCACCCCACTCTCCTCATTATATCTTTAAGTGATAAATTTTGAGCTGCATGTAGCACAAAAAATAAACTGCTTTCTGTTGTCCTCCTTTTAATATTTAAGCAGAACCAGGGCACCTAATTTATCTTACTGTGGTCATTGTGCTCAGCTTAGAAACCTTCTGCCTGGAGACAGCCAGGCAAGGTTTCACATTGGAGAACCCCCCCCACCAAGGCTGGCTTGCATGAATGTACCAGAGCATTCCAGAACCAGAACACTTACTGAAATGAGAAAACAAAGGCATTTTATTCTACTCAAAAGATGCAGGAAACCTTGTCAAAAGGAGTAAAAGAAATATCTTTCCAAACTTTAACTTTCACTCACAATTTGGGATTAGAATCAGCTTTTTCTGTATATGAAAAAGCACACTTGAACTGAAAAGCTGTTTTCCTCCTCAGCTGCAGCAGATCTGCACATCCCTGCCCAAGCAAGTGAAGCAGAGCCAGCTCCCACCAGCTGGAGAGCTGTCCCAGACATTCACACCCGGCGAGGAACAGCGCAGGCTGCACTTGAAATAGATCACACTCCTCAATATTTTATCGGGCTTGAGCACTGCAGCCACACATTATGCCTTTCTTTGAAGCAGAGCTGGTGATGGCAGTTATTTTTCGAACTTCCCATGATACCAAAGACTCCCAATGACAGCTTCATTTAAAGCTCGGCCCATAGGACTGACCAGCTGCTGGGGGGGATGGCTTTATGAGACACAGGGACGTCCATGGGAGAGGAAGGACACAGCCAGCTGAACGGCAAGCCTAGGACACATTCTTATCAGGAATATATTTATGCAATGGCAAATGTTTTTAGAGTATAAACCCCAATTCAAGTCCTCTGTTCACCAGGGGGGTTATTATTTTCACCCTACCACAACGAAGAGGTGATAAAGAACTGTCTGGGTTTCTGGAACTGCTGAGCAGTTGAGAACAAATGACTTTGGGCACAAAGGAACCTGGTGGTTCCTACACCAGCAGATGCATTTGTGCCAGCCACCCACTGCCACACTGCTGTCAGATGACAGAAACAAAACAGATTAAAGCTGCTTTTGTTTTGAACTGTCTCCTGCCTTCCTGAACATTACCTTCATGCTTTCAAAGGTTTTAGATAAGCATTATTGGAAGTGTAATTCTTGTCATTGTAAAGGGGTTTAATGTGTGTGAAGAAAAGAAATAGGTTTTGTAGTGATAAGGTAATAGCTTATTTTAGGTAACTTTACAAATTATTAGCATCCCATTAATTATATTCCCTTCAAAAAAATGTCTAATGTGAAATTCTTGAGAAAATTAATCCTTATTGTTGTTACATGCATAAGGGACACGGGCTCTGCTTTAGTAAATTGGATTTTGTTAAATTTCCTACTGTGTTTGTACCAAATCTGCTTATTTTCATCTTTCCAGGTCACTCTCCTTCATTCTAAATTAATATCTAATAGCAGGTAATGTAGACAGAATACCAGAGTGTCACAATAAATTGTTATTTAATTGTATATAGGTTGGTGATAGGGTTTCATATCAGTATGCTGTCAGATGTTTCAGCAATTTGCACCATAAGCAGGGTTTCCAACTCTTAAAAGAGAAAAAAACCCCAAAAAACTCTACAAAACAGATCCTCAAAACAAGACAGTGGGAACCTCCATACTTACTACTGTACTGGAAAAGAGGATTCCTCAGATTCTGCCCTCTCCTGTATGTAGATTTCATAATTTGGATGGTAAAGAAAGGGATGTCAGCAGAGCACAAGAGCTAACAGGAGCTGTTGGCTGATCCATACTGTTGAGCCAGCACTATCACAGGGAGCACCTTTTCCTTGGGCAGCTGGAGAAATGCCTCAACTTTCCTGCTGAGGCAGAGGAATAAGTGCTCCCCTGCAACAGGGCAAACTAATGTAGCACAAAACTTAAAGACTTAGAGGCAGATCTCAGAATTAGGTTTATGTTGATATTTCTTCTAGTTGAGAAAGAAGATTCACAACTTTCCCAAAACAGAGAAGCATCAGGACAGAAAGCAGTGTGCTAACAAGGAACACCCTGAAGCATTGCTTAATTAAGATGACAAATCCTGCCTTTCAGCCAGAGAAAGCAAGAGCAGACATGGCTGAAGGAAACACCAGTGAGAGCTGAGATTTTGTCTCTGAAATGAGAGCCAATGTCACCTTCCCTGTTTGCTGCCAGAGGAGGTTTGGGCACTGCTGCCATCCAGCAATGGGCACCCTCCGGTCTCTGACAAATTTCAAAATATTTCACTATAAAACCAACTTGCTCCATGCTGAAAGATAAATGCTTTTTTTAATAAGATCTTCTAGCCATAAGAAGGTTGAGAAAGCTAGTAAGTGACCTGGGCTGGAAAGTAATGTATTTCCTTAATGTTTTAATGTAATTTAAACTGTTATAACAACGAAAAATATTTACACATCACAAAAAATGAAACTATCTTGTAGTGATTCTCTAGACAAAAAATTTGCCACATTATCAGATAATCTTTTAAACTTTCTTGGAAACCTTTCACATCATTAGCTAGCATATCTGCAAGTCAGTGGTAGAGCAAAATTAAATTAAAACTAACGATAAAACTAAACATTTTTGCCAGAGTCTGACAAAAAGACAGAGGTATTCATCAAAACTAACTTCATAGGAATAATTTTATTTCTTGAAAAGCCATTTTCCTAGATACACCTGAAGTACTGACTGAATAGCAAAGTATTTCCCTATGTAACAGTTTCAAAATATGCCTTACTAATAACATGCTTCCCTTTAACACTTTACTGTGCTTTTCTGAAGTTATTGAGTATGCTGACATTAAATTTAACCATGTCTTTCATGTCAAGGCATCTGAAACTAACACAAATATATATACACACACTAGTAGATTATTAAAATAATTTATGCTTGATATTAGTACAAAGCCCTTGAAATTTCAATTGAATTAACATTAACTTATAAAATTCTAAGTTATAACCAGAAAAGCAAATTCTTTTCTCAATGCTTTGGCTGTTTGACAGCTGTACTTAAGTAAGACTTTCCTTAAGTAAGGTTGGTTGTTTCCTTAAGTAAGACTAGATAAAATAGAGGAGAGGAAGTGTAATAGAGGAGGCCAAGAAATAAATTCCCCTCATATATTAATAATGAAAGATATACCCTGTTTACAGGAGACACTTTCATGGCCTGATTAGCAGGTTTTTCTGCTCTTCTTAGAACTTTGCACTTCCTCAATAGATAACATGATAGGCAATTCTTTCAGCTGAAATTCTCAGTCTAACACTGCCAGAAACATTAAAAGTCACATTCCTCAGGAAGTCACACAAAAATTCAGAAGCTCAGCACCAATAAGAAAAACTTAGATGTGTCTAGATAGTAAAGTATTTCACTGATTCTAATATATAAATTTCAAGCAACAGTGATGCTCTCACATCAACATCTAAGAAATAGCACATAATGATCTGTGCTTTCAGAGATGAAAGAAAAACAAATGTAAGAGGTACTAAATAAAAGGAGGATGACACAGGAAACTTGTTAAGTGTTGCTTAGCAAAGATGCATTTGTGCTATTTGTATGGATGACACACACATTACCTACTTTGATAGAAGAATCACATTTATGTTTATCCAGAAAAATCCAAAGGCTTTAACTGATGCACTGCTGGCTGGTTCACAGGAAACTGGTCCCTCTTGAACTTCTGGTTCAGCACAAAGCAAGTACTGACATATATTAAAAAAACAAAACAAAACAAAAAAAACAACCAAACAAAAACAAAAAAAGGAAAAACCACCAAGCAACCTTACTCAAACACTAGTTTTGTTTTATTTTCCCTTCTTTTATTATTGTTAGAATAACATAGTGGGGATGTTGAAAGAGTGTTTCGTTTCCCTGCTGCCACTTCTGTAGCCAATACTTTCTATTTTTCCACCTCTTATAATTCTGCAAACAGAGGGACCAGAAATAATGCAAGCTGTTCCCAGCTTTTGTTTTCTGCACTAAACTTTTAAGAAGCCTGCAGGTTAAACGGGAGTTAAATCTCAAAGTATTTTGAGGATCTGGACATCTTTCCAGAGCTGCTTAGAACCAGTAATTGAAATACATCTATCAAACAAATACAAACAGAGATACATCCTAACTGAATAGAAGACAATGAGATTTTATTGGTGTGGCATGCTAAATGAGTGCTATGTAAAAAGGAACAGACCTCCTGGTTGCTTGTGTGAAGTGACAGCATGAATTTGAGACAGGCTCTTTGCTGTGGATGTGATCCCACACTCATTTGTTGTTACACCATATCCAGAGCCAGCAGGGCTCGGTGCATGGCGTGGGGCTGTCTCTCACACACAGCTGCTCTGAGGCAGCAGGGAGAATTCACCTCAGTTTTCCTTTTTCACTGAAATTAGACACCTGGTAGCTTAAAATAACATTTGGTTTAGTTTTTTTTTTTCTGCTCCCACCATGGAAGCACAGCACAAACTCAGACAAACACAAAACAGAGTTCATCAAGAATTACACCGATGAAACCACCACAGAATTTATTTTAAGTTATCCTGGTAGCCCTTTTGGCATCATTTTCCTACAATCTTTCTCTTCTAGCAGGTTTCCTTTATCACCGTGTCCTTTAAACACCTGAGAGCAAAGCTCACAATTGCTCCTTAGCCAGCAAGGGGCTTTGGAATGACACTGGATTTTTATGCCTAAATCATCCATATCACTGTAAACCATCTCCTCAGTGCCAGCATTAGATCAATACAAGATTATATATCAAAATAGTAGCTCAATCAAGTCACTCACAGATAGTGGCAAGACAGACTCCCCTTTTACAGGCCAAAAATAAGAAGACTGATTCTCCATTAAGCATTAGCTGCATTTGTTCAGCACTCCAAGGAGTAAAACATACAGAAATAGGTGGTTCTGAAAAGTATTCTGTTCAGACTAAAAATATCTTCACACTCAACCATTAAAATTATGATAACGCATAAATTTTTTTCCTATCAATTAGAAATTATATTAGATCCTTAGCAACCAGACATCTGTCTCCCATTCTCAGTGTACACCTACTCTCTGCCTCTTAGGAAGGTGTGAGGCTTGAGTTCACAGAGAGCACAAAACTCCCTGCATGAATCAAGAGCTTTGGAGGAAACAGCATTGCCAAATATTGCTGTGCCTCAGGACACACTGGAAGATGGTGTTCGTCACCATCAAGTGGTCTGTGCTCAGATACTCCTACAGACACAGATCTTTAGGAATTAAAGCCTCAAAGCAAGAAATGGGGAAAACACACCTCTATTTAGGTTTTTATCATTTCTCTAGTCTGGCATCTCTTTGACCTGTCCTCCTGCTAATTGACAGAGCTGTTACAAGTTGCCAGGACAAGGATAGCAGAGTTCAGCTGCTTCTCCCCACCCCGGGTTGTGTCTGCAGAGCAGAAGGCGTGTATGTTGTGCCTGCTGAATGAGACAGCTTCCCCTGTGCTGCAAAAACACCCACACTGCTGGAAGAACACAGCCCACAGGAGCCGACCCAGCCAAGGGCAGGGTGCCTGGGACCAGCCACAGCTCATGGCTAAATACCACAGGACCTGCTCTGCTTTCCCAAAGACGCTTCCACGTGTCCTCAAACACGAGCTGGTTGTACACAAAGAGGGTTAATGCAGCAAGTGCAGGCTGGCCCCTTCCAAATCTTCATACAAGTCTCTCTTCCGTAGGAACAAGATTCATTCCCTGAAACCAGCTGCTGCTTCCCTACACAAACACCTCCCAGCCTGGCTCCAGCATGCTCCCACACATGCTCCTCTCATCTATGATGATGTTTCTGTTCACCTCTTTTCATTCTGTCTGCCATGGATTTTTTTAAAATTGCTGTGACAGAAAACTCAGCAGCCTACGAGGGATACACACCCACTGCATTGTTATTTATACATTTTCTTCCATGTATGCCTAACACAACAATGTGTTTATTAGTCTTGCTGTTTATTATATGTTTTTGCCTGAGTGACTGTGCCTCTAACTTGCATTAAATTAACAAACACAGCAGTAGCATTAGTACCCCCTACCCTGCTAAGCAAAAAGAAACAAGTCAGAAAAAAACTTTCAAACACATAACATGGAGTACTCCCACTCAAAAAGCTCTTCTTGTTCAATATATATAACTCATTTACAAGTTTGAAATATAACACAGCTGTTCAGATAAAAAACATATGTGGCATATAAACATAATTTTTTATACCCTTTATCAGACAGTTAACATTAGGTACCAGTTCCCTGTAACGAGACTTTTGTAAATATGAGGATTCCAGTAGCATTCTCAAGTCACAAGAGCCTGCTCCCTTCTGAAGGCTTCATGCTCCATTTCCACACCTAGAATTAAAGGTGCTTCAGTTTGACACTCTGGAGTTCATTTGGAGAAAAGACTTTGATCCAGATTTTAAATGACTTAAAGTCTTGTTATAATGCATCCTTTCAGCTGATTCTGATTTTTCAACCCTGTTTTGTCAAAAACATATTTTGAATTTAATATTTTTCACAAATTCACAGGTGTAGTTTACTTACAACTGCAAGCTAAAACACTTCAGTGGATGATGCCAAATGTGAAGAATTACACAACAAACTAAACATGACTGACCCTCCAGGGTAGTTATAATGATCAAGAGAGTTTGAAAGCTGCTGTATGGAGTCAATGGGAGGTTTCAACTCTCCTTCCATCACAGCAACATTGGGCAGTCCCTGACAAAAAGTCTTTAAACAAATCCTTTTTGATAGTCAAATGTATGAACTTCACAGTCACATACAGAGACATCAGCAAGCTTCAGCTAGAGAGTTCAATACCTACTATGCACCTAAAGTCCAGATGTGTCATTACGGTACTGAAAATGCTGTCTTCACACACAGAATCACCTCTCAGGAAGCAATATCAGGTATGATGCTCTACCATTTTCACGCCTCCACTTCCATAAAATTTTGCTAACTCCTGTGATTTTGCTGTTCAGGATAAGCCAAATTTTGAAGACTGAAAAAAATTAAAAAAGAAATCCCAGAATAGTTGTTTGGAAACATGCCAAATAATAGGATTGTCAGTGCTAATATTGTGATGATAATGGATCAAGGACAATCTCAATAAACACAGAGCTAAATTTTATCATGCTGAAAAGCAGCCTCCATAGGAGGGGAAAGTCAGCAAACTGTCTGATCCACCTGGAAGCACCTACAGAGCTGACTTTCGAAGCAGGAAGTATAAGAGGCCCTGCTGAAAGCTGTTTTACTGCCTCCAGCTACAGACAACATCACCTTCAAACAAGCCCAGGCAGGTTTTGCTGAGGCTGGGATGATGCAGCCTCCATGAACAAAGTGATCACCTTGAAAGGGTGCAGCTCTGAGGCAGAGCTGGTAGGTCCCACATAGGCACTGAACCCAGATGATGTATAGCACAGTAAATGTGTGCAGGAGTAGTTGCCATAGTAAACTAGAACTGTTCAGGCAAACGAGCTGCTCTGCCCCTTCTTTGGATTGTTGAAGGCTGAAGTATCACATGTCAAATTTAAACAAATGCATGCTGCATTTGTTCCACAGCTATATTATCTTCCCCATTAAATTTAACGAGTGATGATCTGCGTTCTTCATCACATTAAGTTTTGAATCCATTTAACCACCTAAAGATTGCATTCCAGCTTAACTACAAGTGATGGGCCTCACACAGGAATTGCTGGGTGAGTTTTCTGTGGTGTATATAAAGCAGAAAGCCTGAGCAGCCGATATTCATAGTCCCTCCTGATCTCAAATCCAGTGGCAGCTCTAAACTCACATAATGAGTGCTTGTGTAACATGTCATTTGTCACCAGGTTTAAGATTTCAGATGTAGTGAGCAAGCCTTCCTCTTAAGCCTTTTACATACAAAACAGAGCTAGAATCTCACCTTATTCTTGCAGGATTTGATGGCTTTATTTTTAACACATCCATAAAAGATCATTGACAAACTACTGCTCATGGTTTGCACACAAGCATATGCTTTAGTTTAACTGCATGCAGTAAGACACTCACACTTGGTAGATAATCCTCTGTACCATAGTGCTACAGGAAAAGCTCCAATGCACTTACTGATAGTCCCCAAAAGAGTTAATGAAAAGATTTCTAACATATGCAGTGGTCAGAGTTCACTCTAATATGAGGAGGCTCAAAAGACGAAAGCAGTTATTTGTGAAGATACTAATTTAACCCAATACCAGTTTTAATAACAGCTCGGTTTTTCCTCTTAATGTCACTTCTGCTGCATTACTTTCTCTCCATTGCAAAAATAGGTTAATTGTCAAAATTACACTTCAGGATAGAAAATAAGGTTAAAGATGATCTGTATCTTATGATACTCTGTTTAACCACCAATACAAGCTGGTGGAGTTTCACTAAGCAAGAAAGAAGAGAACTTTGGGAGCAATGCATAGGAAAGCCTAAACATGAAAGAAGAGGAAAAAAAAGAAATCACAGTAAATTGGCCAAGTCACACACAGTTAACATTAAAACCCCACAGCATTACAATAAGCCAAATACAGTGCTGCCTTCTACACAATTAAACACAGAAATAGCTCGAAACCACTGCTTCCGATTTCTTTCAACACAATCCTGACATCAGTACACTTTACTTTTCCCTTGGTTTTGTTCAACTGCACAAAGGAGATCTACTGGGAGAACAGGATATATGAAAACCAAATAGACTGCTTATGTCAGGCTTGATTCTCTCCCTGGTGGGACTGGTGGAGAAACAGAGTTGCTCGCTCGAGTTCTACTAATACCAAGTCGTGTACAGAAAAAAAAATACTTCTCCCTTTCTGATTCACCCTGTGAAAAGAAATTAATGACAAAAGACTATTGTGTGTAACTTCCCTTTTTTTTATTATTTCTCCATTTCCAGCTTGCCAATTATCTGCCTCCACTACCCTTTCTTGTTACTTTACAGCTCCCATTCTTAGCTGCCTTCCCTATCAGCTTTCAGTTATGGCTCCATTTATCCCAATATTGGGAACATAATTCTTGATGCCATTTTACATGCCTAAAGGCTCAAATTATGGTAGATTGTTGCTCTTGCCATTCAGATGTGCTGCATACTCCTACTCTTCAGCCCAACTCTGTGGATGTTCTGCAAATGTCAAACTACATTTTCTTCTTTCTACCAGAATCTTTCAACTGTTCTATCCTTACCCTGTATTTATCACCTTTATGTTTTATGAAGCACTTGAAAAGAAAAAAGCCACCCACAGCACTGTATGAATTCCCTTTTTCTTCCTCTTCTGCCTCCCACAGTATCCTTTCACTTTAATCATTAATACAGTTTCAAACTACTTATCTTGATGACAAGCTTTAAGATATTCATCCATGGTCAAAAGCCAGAGAAAAACATTTCTGCTTCTATACATACTAGTTGTCATTATTCATTCAGATTCACCAAACTCTTTCATCAAAACAAGCTTCTTCCTTTATCATCTGCCAACCTTAAGAAACTAAGCCCCTTGGGAGCTCATCTGTTCTGTGAAATGCTGTCTTGAATGTGCCTTTATTCTCTATTTTCACAAAAATGAAAAGAAAGTTTCAGGAGCTTTATCAGTGAAAAATCATGAACTCTTGTGAGCATCATCAGACAAAGAGCGGGGGGACAAAACCAATCAACTTCATTGTTACAGTGTTCAAGATGCAACATATGGGCAGCTTTGTTTACAAGATTCTCTCAGCTCCTCTCAGCACACTTGCATATAATACATATTTCCAGCTCCAGTCCTGCTATTTGACTGGATATAATCACCATGGACCTCACTTTTACTTCACCAAGAAGTGCTCAGTTAGAAAACATCCTTATGTTGCTACATGAAAAAAAGAAACAGAACTGAAAGACAACAACAACAACCCCCAAAAGTGTACAGTTTAAAACATATTTTTCTTCAGAAGCAGCAACTTAATCTGAATTTAAAGGGTGGCAGAGATAATTAACTTGAGAAAACACATGCTTTCATTATTAAATAAAGCCACAGGATCTGTCAGCAGCATCACCTGAGTGATTTATATGCAGACAAGAGTAAGGAAAAAGAGTCAAGCAAATACCAACAGATTCATGTTAAGCAGGTATAAGATTTCATTCATATGAACAGCCATAAGGTAAAGCATGTTATGCCACCAGAAAGGAGCAGACACAAGAGTCGTACCAATTTTACTGTCTGGTTATAATCTTTGAATATATCATGACCCCTCTACCTCCTAAACTTGAACCTCAATTTCACTTTCAAAGCTGAGTGAAACAGAACCCCCAGAGCCCTCCCGTTACCTCCCCTTTGCCCAGAGCCCAGGTGGAGCTGGGGAGCACAGAGCCCATATGGGGAGCTCTCCCCACACGCTCTACAATGCAGATTTACTTCTCACCATTGACCCTGGGAAGGGTGGGACAGTCAAGGAAACTAGGAAAGAATCAGCACGCTGGAGGCAGCCTGGGAATTACCATTAGAAAGGTAACTTTACGAGGCAGGCAGGAAACCCTACAAAAAGCATAACAGTGCTCTGTGATACCCTATCTGTAATTCATTCAACAGTCAGGCTGGAGCTAGTCTAGACTCCAGGGTGTACAAGTCACACCAGGTAACTTTTCAAAATCACAATTAAAAACATAAACAACTGAATAAGGACAAGAAAATCCCCACCTCTTCTTAAAATTTAGAACAATCCTTTCATATTTTTTCAGCATTATCCTGCACAACCTAGAAACTATGAAAAGACTAACTTATGAAGCAGCAGTACTGAACTTAAAACGAGGAAACTGTAAAACAATAGTAGAAAAATACCTTTAGAAGACAACAGAGTCTCCTTCCACCACAAAGATCCAGAAGACTGACCAGCACCTCCCTGTTGTTGCTGGTTCTTTTATAGCTTGGGTGTGATTTGTGAAGCCTTACAGCTGAGGGGTCTAGGGAAGGTTTGGTTGTTGGCAGCAGCTGTAGATCGTGAACTTCAGATTAAATGAGAAGGCACAGCTGACTTGCAGTCCCCAGTCAGGGCAACCAACAAAGAAAGGAGTGAACAGGGTAAATGGTCAATGTGCATTTGGGAAGGGGAGATGGGACCTCATGGTGTGACAGTTCTATGACTAGAGACAGACTGCGGGTCACCGTTTCCCCTCCCTCCATTAAGAAATTTGTTGCTCTGTTGAATTTTAGCTATTTCATATACATAAAGGTAGAAAGATGTTATTTCAACATCAGGATGACTGCCCCTGGACTACAAGAGCTCGACAACAATCACCTTTGTCTTCATGTTTTTCTGTTAAGGAAATTAGTTACTGCCAGCTTCCCAGTTTGTGTTTCACCTTCTGTTCTGGATTAGCACAGAGGGCAATGGATGCCAAATGTAAATTTCTATTTCTTGCCATCAGACCACTCACAGTGTGCAAGAGCCCTAATTCAGTGGTGTCAGCAATGAATTTTTGATGTAGATGTTCAGAGCTGCTGTTCCACCTGGCTCTCAGAAGGTAGGGACTGCTCTCAAGGAACTGGTGAGATATCTGAGGGCAGTGAGGACCATGAGTGCACAGCTGAGGTGTCTTCAGCAGTTGCAGCTGCAGGAACTTGAACTCTTCATTAGCACAGCAGCCTCAGAGTAGCCTGATTTGGATCATACAGAAGCCAAGTGAAGTGCCCTGCCCCATGTGACATTACAGCTTTGTTTGGAGTTGGTTAGTGTTGGACACAAAATGCCCTCGATGCTGTCTGTTGCTTGTATCTTAGAGAAAACTCATTGTAGTGAGACAAAGAGGGTGCTTTTACAGCAATGATATACAGCTAATACTGTCAGCAGTGGAGGCTAATGTACAACCATTAAAATGAGATGCAGAGTTTCGTAGCTGCAGTTATTGTCTAACCATCAAATTTAACTTTATTTTCCTTCCAATATCTATCTCTATAATTATACATCTAATCTCTCCACTATGGTTTATTTATAAGGTGAGGTTTTCCATGATTTTCTGTGGGACACACTGGCAGCCAATTGCTAATTTAGGAACAATGTCTCAGCTGTAGGAAACATGGAAAATTTTGCCCTAAGTACAAAACTACACGTAATTATTTCTTTTTTTAGAATAGTTCAACTCTACCAGCCCTAATGTCTTTATTCATTTATGTTGCAGTTACATTTGGACTTTTTACTTCTCAGTAGGTCTAAAAAAGAGAATGTATACTTCAGTTTGTGGACAGTGATGAATAGCACTCATTCAGCCTCCTAATACACCCTGAGGTGTCAAAAATATTTGCATATGTGTTTCATTAATAGATAGATTAAGGTCTAGCTTGCAAAGAGAGTGAGACTAGTAGAGGCAGAATAAGAAGACTAAACCCATTTCTTGCTGTGATGGAAAAGCTGCATTCTCTGGCTTTTTTATATTGACTGAATTGCATCTTCTTACAAATTGTTACTGAATCTCCATATTAAGAGAGATCTTGTGCTCTTCCCTTTTTTCAATGCTACCTTGTCCAGTGTTTGGCTCTTTTTTTTTTTTTTCCCCCTTGCTACCTGCATTTCTCTCTGACTTTTAGAAGGAAAAAGGAGTGATTTTCTTACCAACTCTAACACCCTGTCAGCTGAAATGCTGAATGAGAAACTGTTTTCCCTCAGCAGTTTGCTCATTTAAATGTCTGCCCACAGGTTTATTTCATAAACTACATCATAAATGAGCTGAAAACGCTCACATCTTTCTAACTTCTGCCACTTTCTGCTGACTAAGGGAACCCAAAGTCTAAACCTGAGGATGTTTATTCAGCACCAAAGACCTCTACCGAAAGCTTTTTCTTCTTCCTGAGTAGTCCAAGTGCTGAAATAATGCTCAGTCTCAAATTAACAGACCTGGCCTGCACACAAGGTTATACTCTGCTTGCAGAAATGAACAATTCCTTGCTTCCAAAGCACTAATTATAACAGCACCTGGCAGCATCACTGGAGACAGAGGCCTGTCAGCATTTTCTCCAGACCCTCTTATACAGACATTTATAGCTCAGTCATTTAAATTTCCTTCAGCTTAAAACTTTATATATAATTTTTCATGGCACCTTTGTCAGATATGTTTTGTATGGCCAAATTCATTTATTCAGTCCATGAAATAGTGGTTTTGATAAAATTGCAGAGGTAGACTGCAAATGGTTATTTCCCCCTGAGCATCTTTAAAGAATAAGAATTGATAATTAATTTTTTGGAAAAAGAACTGGAAAACTCACCAGCTTTATTCTTTGAAGCTTTGAGGGGTTTGAAGAGCTAGGAGTAACATCTTGCTCAAAATGACTGGATCATATTTTAAAATACATTTTTTAAATATGTATCGATATCAAATGAAATAATAAAAAACAAGCAAGAAAGCCAACTCCACAACCTGATTATACACTTTTTGCCCCATATGTGATATGAGAAATTACACGGTGGATCTCATGTTTGACTGTAAATTGGTGCCATTTCAGTGAAATCCAAGAAACTTTTTCTAACTGTAGGACTGAATTATGGCAGAATTTTATATCCTCCCTCCTGTATCCATCTATATTTTTTTTAAAGAAGAAATGAAATGAATTCCATTATCAGGACTATTATCTCCTTCAGACTGATACACTATAATCAATTCAGCCTTCAAGCTTGAAAAGAATTTATGTCATCCAACTTTGCTTAATCCATCTGACCTCTCCATAACAAGAAAGGATTTTTAACACTAGAGAAATGTTTTATAAAATCTAGATAAGTAAATGGTACCAACTGGCTGCTTCCTCATGGTACACCTGGTTAGTTTTGTTTATGTAATTTCTGGTTGTCTTAAAAATACACAGTTAATATTTTATGTAATTCTAGTTCCATGTACAGGGTCAGTTGCTTACCAGAGCTTTTCTCATGCCCCATTAGAAAATGAAACAAAGCAGAGAATTATATTTTAAAAAATTAAAATAAAATAAATAAAAAAAGAAGAGAGAAACAACACTGTCAAGGTTAAAACTTATGCATCTCCATAGAAGGTTAACCTGTTAACCTTATGGCTAAGCCACTGTTCTAGTGCTTCTCTGGCAGTTGTTGTCATTCTAACTTGCATCCAGCACTTTTTAAAATGTGTGTCAACTCCAGAGCTAACAAACAAAATGTCCCACTGAAAATAACTCCCCAGTTCAAAGCTATGAAAAATAAAAACCAGGACTTGATTTAAAAACAAAACAAAGCAAGAACCAGCCAACCAAACAAAAACCCCAAACCAAAACCAATTAACCAAAAAACTTGAGTCTCAACAACAACAACAAAGCAACCCAAAACCTTGAGGTTTTTTACAGAGCAATATTTGTGTTAGTTTTCCTGCTTCCCTGGACACACACATCTTTGGCAGAATTAGCTTCTTGTGCAATATTTATGGCATTGTCTTGCAAAGGAGAGAGACAGAGGGAAAATCTTACCTCACAGTGTGTTCTGAGTTTTCTTAGGAAAAGAGGAGCAATGTACAAAATTACATAAACATGCAAATTATCCTATTAAGTTATTATCCTATTTACCTATCCTATTAAACCTCCAGAAGTTTTCAGTAGACCCTCTCTAGTGACACTGAATTGCCTTAGTTTCTGGTGTTTGAGGAATGAGAGAGAGGTGGGAAGGTGAGGCTCAGCTGTCTGAAAGGACTTGCTTGAAGAAAAAGAGACAAATCAGTGACATTAGAAGTCCCCTAAAGGCTGACCACTGCCCACACTGGTAATAAGACACTCCCTGAGCTTCAGGTGGAGCAGAGAGCTGTGGTGAACATCCAAGAAAATGGAATGCATCTATATTTTAATTTAAAAGTGTATATTAACCTAACTGCAGAAGTAGGAAACAATATTAAAAATTATTCCAATACAGAAGAGGTTAGCTATGAAAACAAAAACAAGACTCTTAATAATTTCCAGAAAGCAGTTAAATGAATTAACCACTCCAGCATGTAATGAATAAATGAGGAAGTTAGACTGGGTTCTCTTGCTGCCAGATGATCAATGAGAAATTCTCTCCCTTCCAAAAGCATGAATTCTGCACAATGATATTGAGTTATAATCGTTCCTACAAGCTTGATGCTCTTCCAGAGTGCCCCAGCCCCTACACAGGGAAAAAGACCAGCATTGCTGGAGGGAGGGAGAGTTTGTTCTGTGCTGTAGAAGGCCCTGCTCCCTGCAGTTAGATGTTACCCCTCCTCTGGGGTCAGGCTGAACCCTGTCCCAGCCAGTGGCCACAGGAACTCAGGCGCAGTGACCCAGACCCCTCCCAGATGGGCTCGGGCCTGGCTGCCTTTGCCCAGCACTGCCCTGGGAGTGCTGATGTGACCTGGTTACACAGGAACAGGAGTCTCTGAAAGAGGATGGGAAGGACCACACAGGGAATGAACACAAATTGAACATCTATGACTGTTTCCGAGATTATATTAATCAGGCTCCTCCTAATCCTTCTGGTAACCTGATAACTGTCTCAGTATTCCCATTAGAAGTTTTTTAATTATTGATTCATTAGGACAGAGGTTACAGCACTGGGTGATACATCAAAGTGTTCAGCTCAGCTGTGACAGAAGAATCTTTGGAGTCCTATGTTGAAGCTCTGTGTGTGATGAGGTTTTTTTTTTTCTTTTGCCCTGAGGCAGAGTCAATTGTTTTTCACTGGCAATAGTTTTCTGCTAACCCTGTGGATAAAATTTATTGGATCTGGACCACTGGTTGTTAAGCCCCTGGTCAAGAATCCATCTATTGCATTGTTACGGTTTCATGCTTCTCTTTCTTGTCCCCTCTTAGGCCTTGCTCTGTCCCATTGACATCTTTTATTTCCCAACTAAACTGGGCCCCCAGCAAGTTTTAGTTTGTCCTTGAGTAACAAAATGTATTAATTTGTAATGATATTACAAATTATATTCCTCTCGCAAACTAACAAACTCCTAATATATGTGTACCAAGGGCACCCAAAACAAAAACAGCAGAAGATTCTGGGGTTTAGGGTGTACAATATGAAAAATGCACCATGTGTAGAATAGAATAAAAAGAGCTACCCAAATGCTGGTGGGAGATGACAGACACAGTCAGTGCTTGCCAAACTCACCAGCCTGTGGGACACCATGGAGATGTGCTCCAACGTTACCCTTGAATGTAAGCAATATCACAGCCCAGTCCTTCCCTTCCAAAGATCCAAGTGCTGAATCCCTTCTTTTGGAATCCAAGAGTCCATGAAGAGCGTAGCAACCCAAGGAAGGAGTACAAAAGCACAGAGTTCTAACCCAGGATCTGTCATTTGTATGTACAACATTCAGACTTTTGGTGATAAGTACCATTATTTACTAACTAGTATCTACTATTTACCAAACACTACCTCTATTTGCTAAATACTGCTGCTATTTGTCTTTTTTTCCAGAATTAACGAAGAGGTAGTTCCTGGCTTTGTAGCCTGAGTCTCATGCCTGGAGGTAATCTGCTTTTACCAACAGTGCAGGGCCCCCAGGCTCCCTGCTCACACCTCAGTAACAGGATAAACACAGGGAGGGAAATCTGTGGCATGTCTCCACTGATTTGGGTTGCTCAGAAAGCAGCCGGGCCCTTCAAGCATTAGCACATGAAAATTATCAGCTACACCTAGCTCACATGACATATTATATTCCCAAATCATTTCCTTAACCATGATATTTGCTTTTTAATGAGCCATTAGAAAAGTAAATGAAAACCTCCAGGTGTGAATGCTAAATGAAAATGTTTAATAGGAAAAGATATGTAACAAGAAATTACCATCTATTAATAGTGTTGAGAGAATTAGGTGGTGGAAATGCTTTAAAATCTCAGAGAACAAGGTAAAGTGACATTTCCCTGGCAAGCTGACCCAGAAGGATGTGTACTTCATAGTCCATCTGAATGATGGACAGGGTAGTCAGTAAAGCAGCAGAGGATGAACAGGGTCAGAGCTGGCTGAGGAAGGGTGAGGAGCAAGGACACAGCCTGTGAGCAGCCCTGCATCCCCAGCGGGACAGAGCTTCATGGGCAGGAGAGCTGAGGCAGCTCCTGCTTCTCCCCTCCCATCAGTGCTCATCACAGTGATCCACAAGTAGTGGTGGCAGAAGAGACCAGAGTGTTTAAGTGGAGACCACTGGAGAAATGTGAAGCAATGTCTCTATATAGACGCTGTGTGAAAGGTGTCCACAGGTATATTTATAAATATGTAATATATATTTATTTTTATGAGCATTTCTGGCTAGAGACTTACTGCCTCGGTTCCTGCACAAATCAGATAAGAAGTACCATGAATGCATGGACTAGTGTACCCTTGTGTCACGTCAACACACACCAGGACACAAAGACACTTCCATATGTATATGTATGACATGTAAAGCAAACCAGATGCATTCCAGACAACCAGCAGAGCTTGCTGCTCTGTTCAGGAGTGAACTGAGCACAAAAACTCAATACATGTAGGAAAACAGATATATTTCCTTGTGAGGAAGGTAAAAAAAAAACCCAAGAAGAAAGATATTTGAGAACATTTCCAAGTAAATTCTAGGCAGTTTCTCTAAACTCAGATTATTCAAGCTTTCCCTCAGTGGATATTTATTACTCAGTGTGCTCCTGAGAGTCCACTGCAGATCCACCGCGAGTCAACTCAGGCTGTAATGAATTCTGCTTTTAACTTGGACATCCCCAGTTCAGTCTCCAAGAGGATGGCTATTGCATATCAAAGGATATAAATAAGTCCGTGTGACTAATGAACCAGCCTTGTTGACCAGATGGCAAGGAATGATTGGAAGATTTGAGAAAATTCCACAGGCAATAATTTGTTCACATAAGTGATCTGACAAACACTTATGAATAAGGAATGAAGTAATAAAAGTCACATTCTTCTTATGGATATTTTGTAGAACTGGAAAAAAAAGGCTAAATTATTTCAATAAATGATTTTTTTTAGGAACAATTTGACCAGATGCAGATGTAGTAAATAAGGTGATATATGACCCCATTGGGTGGCCATTAAAACAGTTAGTGGAGAGCAAATAACACGTGCTCTCTAGTAAGGTAAGGATCATATGACAAAAATCTTCAGAAAAAAATTGGTGCTTGTAGCTGAGAAAAAGTAATTTGCTACATTTAAGTTGAAATAATGTTCTGGTACCAAGCTACATATTGAATAAAATGTCTTTAAGTTTATTCATTTGCCTTTTCTGGTCATTACCTGCTTTAATACTTACATTTCAAAAGATAAGTATAAGATACAGCCCTCAAAAACTAATTTTTATCAAACTAAAAACATCCCAAAGACTGGAAAACTGCAATGCTGTGACCGGAATGAGAGTTAGGGACTTTGGACTGATTTATTTATACCAACCTGTTGTGTCTCTGAGACTATTTAACATAGATACGTGATGAAATCTAAAGAGAAACAGTTGGCTGAAAGGAATTGTAGCTTTCTGACATGACTCAGCCCATGTTAGTAAAACAGAAGTTTACAATCAGAACTCACCTGGAGTCATTCTGAAGATGGCTTTCAGGAGAAACCTGCAGCTTTAACACCTGCAGTTAGCCCAAAGACGTGGTTGTTCCCCAAGCATTTATCATTCTTTCTTTGAGCAACACAAAATAAATTGTACAGCTAAACAAGCTGATAGCAGAGATATAAATGTCCTGGCTTTGCTGAGGGATGCTGAAATCCCCCGAGGAACTTTTTGTTGACAAGGTTGCTCTACCTCAGGGGCATAATTCCACAGCAAAAAGTTCATCTGGCAAAAAGGTTCTTTACCTGCATCTGTGATGGCATACAGGAAGAGACTTAGGAATTAAATTGGGGGTTTTGGCTTAGAAAATTCTCCTCTGTATTATCAATGGTTGTTTTTATGTTTCCTAAGGAAATGAACCTCTTCAGAGTTTTATGAGGAAAAACAAAAGAGAGAGGAGCAGGTGTCTGTGAATTAGGCATTGGATCTGCTGTTTCCCACACCCAGGAAAAGGCCTGTTCCCTCTGTGTGAGTAATTGAGTACTGGGTGACAGCAGTGCCTGCTGTACAGCCTGCTGATGGATGGGTTGGTGTGTAAGCACTACAGCAGCTTCTGCACTGCTTCATCTTTGCTGTGCCAAGGGCTTTAGTTATGAGATTCTTACACTGCTTTCTATCTCCTGCTGAATTTGAAACACCATTTAAGTCAATGGCCATTTTAGCAAATTGATATTTTCAGATAAAAAACCACCTGGAAAACCACCCCAGCAACCTCTGCTGAAGGTGCTGTTCTCTGCTACTAACGCTGTTACGAAAGCCAGTTCTCAGATTCACTATAAGCATGGGCTTGTTTTGGGAAGAGCTCACAACAACCCAGCAGCCAGGTGGAAAAAGTGTTCTGGTTTCAGCTGTTACTTTTCTTCCTGTTGGCTACTACAGTGCTGTATTTTGGGTTTAGAATGAGGTTGGTAACACACTGATGTTCTAGATGTTGCTGAGCAGAGCTTACACTAAGTCAAAGGCTTTTCAGCCCTGGTCGCAATGGGACTGGAGGGCACAAGAAGCTGGGAGAAGACACAGCCAGAGCCAGGATAGCTGATCCCAACTGGATAAAGGGCTGTCCTGGACCATTTGGTGCCACACTCAGCATAGAAAGCCAGGGGAGTTGGCTGGGGGCTGCAGCCCACAGTTCAGGGCCTGGCTGTACATTAGTCAGCAGGTGATGAGCAACTGATTGCACATCCCTCATTTTGTATATTTTTTAATAATTATATTTATTTTTTGTTCTACTAAACTGCCTTTATCTTAACCCATGAAGTGTTACCTTTTCTCTGATTCTCTCCCATCCCGTACGTGTGTGTGAGCAAACAGCTGTTTAAAGCACAACAAAAATAAAACCCTGTTGCCCTTCTTCAGAGGGACTGACAGGCTACTAGAAATGGAGAACCAAAAGCAGAAATATGGGATTGCTCTGTTCTCTTTTGGACACATCAGGAGTGTTCCCTTTGTCTGCTAAGAGAGCAGGGGTAGGCCTGAGACAAAAACTAAGCACCAACTGCACAGCGATGCTTTCAAGGGTCGCAGATTCTGTGCTTCATAAAGGCAGTCTGAGATTTTAATTAACATGGTAGAGTTGCCTCCATCAAACGTGTTTACTGTCTTTCACCTCTCAGATTTTTCTTCTTCTAGAGGTTTGTTGAATCTTAAACTAAGGGTAATTCTTGTCTTCAATTCTATATTCTTCACTGAGTCATGTTTATCAAATTCATCAGATGATCTTGAAAGTAAGGCCAAGCCTTTTCAGCTGTGTAAGTTAGACATGTTTTTCTCCCTGCTAGAAGAGCAGAGCAGTGACTGTTCTAAATATAATGGTTGCAGAAAGGGAGAAAAAAACCTCAATTGCATCTATAATCTAATCTAAATGTTGTGATTAATATCCTTCTCTTTTCATAGCCAGCCGTGTGACACTTATCCATGTTATACATTTTTTAAAGCTATCAACTGCATAGATTTTTTTTTCTGGGAGAATTAATCACAGCCCTGAATGCATGGATATTGTTAGAAAAGAATCAGTCCTAACAAGCTCTGAGCATTGGAGTTGTTAGACTTTGTGGAAGAAGGCCACTCTGGCAAATAAATTCTGTTTAAAAAAAACCCAAACGTTTGAGAAGCTTGTCATTTCTGCATCCATAAGAAAATTATTCAGAGGCAGAACTAAATGGAAAAGCAAATGTAAAAGTAAATGATAAGGAGAAGGTTAAGTTAGAAATTAATGCAAAAATTTGTACTAGAAGGATTGAAGAGTGAATTATTCTTCCTCTGTGGTTACACTTGAGGCCTATTTTTATATCCATTCTGTGTAACTCTGTGTATAGCCATTGCAGATATCTAAAACACAAAGTGGTACCAGAAGCACAGCACACAGACCCTCAGAATTCATCTCTTGCACTTCCCTGTTTGATGCTGGAATGGACCAGAGGGAAGCTCACAAGTGCTGAGGATGGTAAGGGTGGGTAGGGGAGGTGCACACACCTGGAAAGCTCTCAGAATACACGGAAAAGTAACATCTGATTTGGAGGGACTGATCTGTCACTGGGACACTCAGCTCTAAGGAAAGGACCAACCACACAAACACAGATGTGGAGAATTTCCACATTCCTCCCCGAGATATTGTCAGAGCACTGAACTGATAATTCAGACCTTTGCACCCAATCTTGATATGGGAAAAGATTTTTAAGAAGATTAATTTCCGTTCTTTTTGAATACAATTCCTTCTCCTCTGTGTTTTCATTCCTTCTCACCATCATCCTCAGCCCTCCCTCAGATTTGATGCAATTAATGAACAGAAGATGCTCTGATAAGCAAACCAAACTGGAGATTCTTTAACAATGTACTAATGAAACATTCCAAGAACATCAGGTCCTAGTGAAAAGATGGGTTTTGTTATTTGTTGTCTCAACACCAACTTACACCTTCATTTGGATCTTTTTCTGGCTCTGCTGCATACAGGAGGTACAGTAAACTTCAGATACAGAGTTCAGATACAGAGTTTGCTGTCTGAGGCCTTGCAGGGGCACAGCTATCAAATAAATCAATTGTTTATCCCCAGATAGAATGATCTGTCTCTTAGCAAGTGTCAGCATGAAGAAAAAACAATTTTAGGTTAAAATAAAATGAACAGTAGGTTAATGAAACTGCTTGTTAATTTTGAGTAGCTGGATTTTTTTCTGTTGGGGAGAGAAATTCCCATACAAGAATCCTGCAAGAAAAAGTGCTCCAAGAAAAATTTCATAAGAAAATGTTACTTTTGCAAAATTCTGCATCTCCAAAGCAAAGCACGAATGATTTAAATAGTGCCTATGTTGTACTCTTGGCCCAATCTCTGGTTAATTTGCTGAGGTGATCATGTGCTATTGTTGAAGATGCATAGTGTGATAAGAATTAAATATCAAATTCTAGGGACCACTTTAGGGTATAAAATAGCCCAGTAAACAGATATTTTTGGATTGCTTCCTTCTGCATACAACACACTACTGAGGCTCTCCATGCTTTAAACTCTCATCAGGCTGGCAACACTCTATTCATTTTCTTAATTCAACCTCAAACTCAGAAATGTTCGACTTCTTTTTATTCTGCTTATAAAAACAGAAATGCTCTTCAAATCACCAGTGATTTTGGAGGTTTTTGTCCCATGTTATCAGTAAATGTTTTGTCTCCTGGTTTAACAAAGGCTTTCAGTCTGCACAGCAAGTTGTAGGTTTTTTGCCCCCATTGCACTCAGGAAAAACACCACCTTTATCTCATCAGCAGTGCTAATAGAGGTTGTCCAGGCTTTTCACAGAGTATACTATTGAACTATCAGACAGGTCCATTTTCCCTCTACAACAGGCATTTTTAATCCCCTCGCTCCCTTCCTCTCTGCTTTCAGTGGGATTTTTATCGGGTATGTCACTGCATATGGGATTTTTGCCCATTTATTGCCAAACATTCCAGCTTTTACTTCCTTGGGCACAAAGGACACAAAAGCTATGCAGGCGATTTAGATGCAGATTTTGTGTATATAATAAATAACATGAAAGGCTAAGTTATATTCTTATCACTGTGGTCATTATTTTCTGAGTCCTAAAACACTGAACATGGCCAACAACTACTTGCATGGAAGCGTTTGGAAGAGATGAACTTCTTCATATACCCTGTAGGAAATGTTTAACCTCCAATTTCCAGAGAAAAGGGACGGGTAGGAATTCATCATGGATGATAGGTTATTTGCCTATTTATTGCCTCTGTACCTCATTATGAACACAGATTTTAAAAGCGTGAAATTAAAGAAATTAATGAATGAGTTATAAATATGCAGCTTTGTTGATGTGAACTTACTCTTTCTGTTCTCCTTATGTCTCCCATGCTCTTGTTTTGGAGTCCTCATTGCTCAGATGAAGTAACAGATGTATTTAAGACACCATGGCCTGACAAAAATATGTGCCATTGTTTAAATCTTTAAAAATGCTTATTCTGTTAATTGGTCACAACACAGAAGTATGTGGGAACAAATTAGTGGCATCAGTTCAGAAAGCAGAACAAGTTTCTTCCTCTAGGGATCCTAATTTTCATAAATGGGCACGCGTGCTGAAAGACTCCTTATTCTTTTCTTTTGAAAGTCACAGTGTGTGACCTGGAACTGCTGCATTTAACCATGACTGAACAAAAAGAATGACAAAAGGTGCTTTATGATTCAGTCCAACCCAATCTATGTATTTCTAATGCAAATGGAGACATTCAGGAAAGCACATTCCTAAAAAGCTTTTTTGAAAGCTTTTGTATCTATAGCGGTGGATCTTTTTATTGTGGGTGCTTTGGGCTTTTGTTTAGGTTTTTCTTTTTCTTTTTTTTTTTTTTT
>VZTJ01002530.1:0-29553 GCA_013397795.1 Orthonyx spaldingii | reverse complement strand
TTTTTTTTTTTTTTTTTTTGTAATTTCTAGTAGACTGGTAAGGCAGTTTATATTACTTACTAAAAGCTGAGCACTGGGGAATTATGGGTGTAATCACATAAAGTATCCATTTTTCTGTGCTGATTCTTTGTCTTATTATGCCACAAGAGTGCTCTTTGATTGGTAATGCCGAATTTCTCTTTGAGAATTAATTATCCTTCAATTGTAAGCCTTAAGTTTCTCAAATTTACAAGCTCTACAAGCAGTGCTGTCACTTGTCCACTAAGCTTCCATGCCATGCAAACTTATTTCCAAATAAGCTTGTGCTGCCAGGAAAAAGGAGAATAAAAATTCCCAAGTTCATGGGCTATAACATACTTTTCTTAGAAGTACGTTCCTTTCCCTTTGTTAAATTCTCATTAAGAAAATCTGGAATAGTACCATTTTTTGTTTTTGCTTCTCATGCTCATCAAGACAAATGGTTTTGATTACTGCTAGACCAGACTTTGCTGCAACCACTCAACAATTGCATTATCAGTCATTTTACTATCAGTCTTTGCACCTCATCAGTTAAAATATGTTTTGTCCCCACGGTGTAATTTCCTGGAGTTTCTTTGCAGACTTTTTTCCAGAATTAAATTAATGAGTTCTGCTTGCTAAAAGAAAACACTACATCCACAGCTCCATTTATTTGATGAATCCAACTAAATACAACTCAGCAATTTGACTAAATGCTTTCTGACAAGATGTTGGAGTTACAATGGAAGAGGCACTTGGCATGCTGTGGTATCTTCTATCCAGTGCCTGTAAGGTGATGGCATCAGTTTGTTTTTACAACATGGCATCAGTTTGTTTTTACAACACCCTGTGTTAATTTTAGTAATTCCAACATGACCAAAAACATTAAAAAGTCATTTTCTGTGTATGCTTTCCATTTTCACTAGGCCTTTAAAATAAAATTAACTTCATCAGTCAAACTCAAAAATGGGCTTTCATATATGAAATGATAAAATCTCAATAGACACAGTATATGTTTTTCTCAGCCTCATGGTTCTTGTCATTTATTTTTACATAAAGCTTGAGAATAAGAGGTAATTTAAATAGCTTGAGCGTATTGGTCTCCAATCACCTGCCAAGTGGGTTATACTGGCATGTAAATGTACAGCCTGTGCACAGGTTGTATTATTTATCATAACACCAGAGAGAATTGTTACAGTTTATGTGCCTGGGCAAGGTTTCTTGGTCTACCCAGCACTGTACGACTAAGTAATGAATCTATCAGTATCGTGTATTTTCCTGTAGTTTCAAATTTCTGGAGTTTTTTTCAGCAATGAAGTCAGCCTTCTGTATAGATCTGACTTTTTCCTTCTAGTACTTGGTGCATAGTCCATCACTTCTGCGGGACAGAAGAACCTTTGGAAGAACCACTTTCCAAACATGACACTCTGAAGGAACCTGCTCTGCTAAAATTGCTCTTCTGTTCCTTTTCCATGATGTGGTATTCAGTTCTGGTTGTGGGACTGCAGGCTGGGCTGGCTCACGCCAGACAGCTTTGGATACATTTACTCAAATGATCAAATCTGTGAAATCATTTAATGAAAAGGCTTTTGAGAACAACCCAGTGTAACGAAAACACTACTCTTTACATAGTGCTATGTGATCAAGCAATTATTTTCCTTCAGACTTTGCAGGCAATTTCCAAGAAACTCCCACTGCCACACTTCGGCAGGGTTTTATTTAAAGATTTGCTGAGTTTTTTGCCTTCATAAAAATCAGAGTGGAGATGTCCTGCCTGCTTTCACATGGATGAATCAGAGGTGGTAGACAAACAAATGAAGAGAGGTGCCTTGGCATTTTATTTGAGACATACACAGGAAAATTTCTAGAAAATGGCAAGAGTTGTGCAGACTTAGTGCAGTGTGGGGAAACTTCATGTCATGGAAGAGGCACTGGGACCACCTGTGAGAGAACACCTCTGAGAGCCCTGTGGCTTTCAGGTACGTGTTCTGGGGACATGAGACAGAGAGAATGAATCAAACCCCAAATCTTAGACATCTCTTTCCTTGCTCCAGCTTGCTGAGGTGCTTCTTTTGCTACTGTGGACTTTTCATCCTCTGCTGCACTGACCCTTATGGGTTTTCAGCCTCTTGCCTTTGTGGTGCCATCCCTGCCCTTGCAAGATTCCCTGGGGAAGCAGCAAGTGTCCAAAGTAAAATAGATTGTGCACATACTCCAAGACTTTCTCATTAATTTTAACTCACTGTAACACACAGGTCATATCTCTCTTTGCACAGAACTGCTAATGAACTGATAGGAAATGTGACCTTTTAGGTCTGTCAGGATGCAAGTAACTGGGAATTCACCACACGTGATCAGACCCTGTGGTGCAGGCATTAGCATCACAGACAAAGCCATGTGCCACAGGCCAGTATTAAAAGACAAGAGTTTCACTTGTACTCACTACAACTAGGATCAAAATTCTGTTGATTTATGAAAAGAAATCCCAAACATTCATAGTTTTTTAAAGTCTTTGGGGTATTTTATTTGCTTTTTAAAGAAAACTAAAATGGTAATGTTAGAACATGGCAGCCCTTTCTGGTGTCACCACATGTGCTTTACACCACTGATAGTAAGAGTTGAGAGGAAATATATACAAATGCAGGGTTTAGACTAACCTCTATACAGCAAAATAACATCTCTCCAGTGGTTACAGTCATCTAGGTGTTATTTAGCTTTATTTCTCTCACTGATTTTATCCAAAACATGCAGTATGGGCTTTCCTGCTATGAATGGCAATGATATTTTTTCATTCCATCTTACACTGTTTTTAAATCACTTGATTTAATAGTTGCTATACTAATATTTCTAATTTTCTGCATCAAATTAGATTAGATTGAATTTGAGGCAAGAATATTTACTTTTTCTGCAATAAGACCAGACCTTTATTCATACAAAAATCTCTCTCTGCCAGTGTAATATAGGCTAGTAAATCATCCCTGTGACATCTCTGCCTTTGTTTCTGTGGAGCAGACAGTGTTTCAGGGGTTTCTGTCAATCACAAGAGTATCTGTTTTTCCTTGTGGATATTTCCATCCACAATTCATGGGGTGTGTGTTCAGAGATAACAGCTGATCTAATTTCATCCAGGAAAATAAATGCATTCAGATAAGGTGAGAGGGGAGTAATTGAGTTAAAATCTGTCTGCTGTGTGACAGCAGAGATCAGATACACTTCATACCTTTTGCTAAAATTGCCTGTAATAACCAGGGAAGAGTGAGAAATGGACTTCATCTTACTTTTCTCTGAATGGTTCTCCAAAACAATGACTTTCAGTGCTAATTACCTAACTGGAGTAGGTGCAAGTTTCTTTGTGGTACAGTGCCATCCTTCGCAAAAAGAAACATAAATGTACTTCTGTGAGGTCCAACAGACAGTTCAGATGGGAATGATGCTGTGGGTTTCCGTAGTGTTGGTTTTCTGTGAACCAGGAGTGGATGGAATTTGTTTTGAGATGTGCTTTTCTCACTGACATCAACACAGCCAGGTGAGGAGCTTGCTAAGCTTCTTTTTTTCCCCTCAGGTTCCTGAGGATCACAACATGCAGTTTCTTACTTCTGTTACCAACTCCAGTACCTGCAGGGCAGCAGATGGGTGTACCTGTCTTATCACAAAACAGAACTCAAGACCTATTGCTCTCCTAATTGGACTGAACAAGACAGCTGTATTTTTTTCTGGCCCCTTTTTTTTCGGGTAGAAGGTCAACATTGTGTACAACTCCTCTAAATAGGCCAGCCCACAATGAATGAGGTGGAGCAGAGCAGCAAGAGATTGAACTTGTCCATCCCACTGGCACCAATGGTGTGATGGAGTGAGAGGGTGAAGAGCACCATGCAGAAATAAGAGTCTGCTGCACTGGGACCTCATAGTGACCCTATTCAGAGAGGAAAGTCTCATTAAGCCCTGCAGATCAAGCTTGTTTCATGTATGTGCTGAATCCAATAAAGGCTGCATCTAGAATCCCTCTTTAGCATCTACCTCCCATGAAAACAAACAACCAAAAACCCTCAGAACAGAAAAACCCCCAAGAAAACCCCAAGCAGTTTCCACTGTCTCAGTGCATCTTTTGTCCTGTTTTCTGCAACATACCCACGTTTCAGTATAACATATTGGAACTAACCTGAACTAATGCTAAGCAAGGGAGCTCAGAGCCAGCTTCTCAGCAGGGGAAATGAATTCCCACAGATTTCCAAGTACACTTAGCAGGTTGATTTTGATACCACAGTTACTTGCATACAACTGTTGTTTTCCCATGGGATGCAATCCAATATAGTAGGTGCAGGAAATTCCTAAACTGCCAACTTCAGGAAGCTGTAGAGGATTCAGAGAAGTGCACTATATACTTAAGTGCTCTTTTGGCCTTCTTGAGACACCCACTGATTCTTTTTTAGGGCCACTTTAAAGGAGAGATTGGGGACCAGATGGGCCAGGATGGCCATTCCTATGTCAGGTGGAGCACTGATCTGTTCTTCATCACAGTATGAATGATCCCTTTCCTTCTGCCTTAGAGTTTCCCTTGAAATAATTTGTCAGAGGTCACACCCTGAGACAAAGGACAGCTGAGAATAGATACAAAGAATCTGAACTTCAGTTTGTACCTACCGACAGGCTTCTTTTCCTGAAATAATCTCAGATTTGAGACTTGGAGTTAACGTTCCTTCTTTATATTTGACACACAAAATATTCCACCCATTCAGTTTCTGCTATTTTCCTGAAGAGAAAATTATTATTACTTTCAAATGTAACCTTAGAGGTTGGTTCCGTTTGTTGAGCTATCTGAGAACCTGCAAGGGATGATAGAAAAAATTAATATATGCTTGGAATATTTAAATGTACCTGCAGGTCTAACGATAAGTGAACTTGCATTATCATGCTTCTTTTCTAACAACACAGAAATTTTATCACCAAAACCTTCACTTGGCAGAATCTGAATATGGATTCTCGGTATGTGGATATTAGCCCTGGAGGCCTCCAGCAAACCCAAGACACATTTGGACCACAGTAAATGCTGACTACCTCCACTCATCTCTACATCCATCTTGATATGCTTGAGCACATGGCAGACTCTCTACATGAAACCAACTGCTGACATTTTTTAGATTTACTCTTATGTTTTTCACTGGTGATTAAACAAAAAAAGTATTTAGGTTTCTTTGGGAATTTTTTGGTTTATTGTTTATGGAAATTAACGTTGATTTTTTTCTACTTAAAAGCTTGGGTTTTAAAGCTATTTTTTTCCCACTTCACCCTAAATAAGAGGACATTCTGGCACATATTTTTCTGAATTTTATTCTGTGTTCTAAATGCATTGTTCATTAATATGTGTGAGTGGTAGGATTTTCAGGAACACTTCACTGGCCTGACATTGCTACTATAGGTTTCCAATATTTAGACTTCTTAAAACAATGCACATTCATGTATTACTGCAATGTTGAAATATTTAAAACCCTCCACTTTTACTCTAATATTTTGCACTTTAAAAGTGAATGTAATTTCTTTATAATACTGATGGATCAGACTAGTTTAGTGATCTCATGCCAGTTTATGCTATGAAAGGGCTATTAACTTTATTCCTAATTAGCATGAGCAATGAACAAAGGAAGTTTTTATTCTGTAGCTTCCTGAAACCTCTGGGGTTAATGTCCTACGGTGATTTTGTGTTATGTATTTTATGCTATATATTCCATATCATCTGCTATGCTCAGAAACATGTACCCTATACCCTCTCCTCCTTTCCAGGCTCACAGCGAACATTTAATTTTATTTTTCAAAGGTTCCTTACTAGTTTACTTTGCTAGTCCCACTTTACTATTCTGTTGTAAATCCACTGGCTTCAGGTGAATTTTAATTCTTTCTTTGACAGTTTATCTACTCAGGACTCATATCAAAGCCTTTTAACACTGTCTCTTCATTTCACTCCCTGTCCCTGCCACCAGCCCCTCTAGTAATCTGTCCCTGAGCCATGACCCCCTCAGCTTCTTCCATGAAGTCTGAAACAAAGAAATGAACCTGGGCTTCCAGTGATACCAACCTTATCTGTCATTAATGTGTTTTTCATGACCTCTTGGCTCCCTGTCCTCACTGATGTGGGCCTGGATCTTTGCTGCTTATGCTGCTCACATTCTCCTTGTTGCCTGCCTTTTGTATTCCCTTTGCTGTATTTATGTATTTTTTCTACCTTAGTTCCTGATCAGGTTTTTACACAGGTTTAGCTCCTAGCTTTGTATACCTTTCCTTTTCTATTGCCATTTTTAATTTTCTCTAAGCTGATCTCTACTCTTACAAATCATCTTGCTAAGCTCTTCAGTGAGCTGAATAAATCTTTCCTTGGTCATCTTTTCTCTCGTGTGGACTCCTATCCAAACAGCAGCTCCTTGGCTGTGCCGGCCACCGGTGGAGCAGTGAAAGCCTCTGTACACAAATCTGGAGAGATGGGCTTTTCCAAGTCCATGGGTGAGGTTTATCACACCTGACTGTGGTGTGGCTGGGCAGACTGGCTTTGCAGGCAGGCTTTGTCCAGAGGGATTATGTTACGAGGCTCTGGAGGTTCAGCTCCATTGAGAAGGTTGGTGCCTTACTGTAAGGCAAGGAAGATAAACCTCCCTCCTCCGAAGTTTAGCAAGCAAGAGGGTAAATTCAGATTTAGGTTAAAAATGGATGAGAATGATAAACCTGAATTCCCACAGTGCCTGCAAACTGCATCTCTTACATGGCTTTCTGTGGGAAATGGTGGATGGGTTCCAACAAGAAGCAAACACTCTTGTGGGGTTCCAGTGTTTTGACAGGGAAGGCTGGAGCCAACAGTTCCCTCAGGAAGGACAGGAAGTGTTTAGCTACACCTTGTGCATTGCTGCACCACACTCACCTATGCAGTAAAGTTTCTGGTTTTATGCTGACTTATTGGAGGTTTCCTCCTCAGCTTCAACATGCTGTGCAGGCTTGGACGAATTCTCTTCTAATATAAGCAGTACAATATTTTTTATCTTTAATTACCTGACATTTCCCTTGATATCTGCTCCTGTATTTTCTCCTGTTAGGGAGATTTCTGTTTAAAATACAAGCTGATAGCAGCCAGACAAGAGCAAAGCCAAATGAATTCATAAAATCTCAGGCATCCTGCTGAACAGATTCCAGTGCTATTCAGCTCCTGCAATCTGAATCACTACCAGCACACTGTAAAGACCAGCAGGTAACTTTTCACCATTTTTGACAAGCCTTGGTTTTGGAGAAAAATTGGGTCCTGGTGAATTGCAAAGTTATTATAATAGATGTAGAAGTTCCCTACATGTCATATGACAAATTTAAAATGAGCACAACAGGTGGGTGTTAGGGTGCTGTTTTATTCCCTGGTCAGACTCAGTGTCTTGGGTCTTCTCCTTTGCCTGGGTCATGCTGCCTATGCAAATACAGTCACTAACCAACTGTTAGTGCAGTTCAATGCATGGTGTAAAAACTGGGCAGACAAAGCTTTCAGGAAATGAAAACAGAGATGCCAAGCCTGAGGAAGAGAGAATGGATACTGAATAGAGGAAGAAATATGGAAAGGAGAAAAAAAATCTACATCAGTGGAAAACAGGGTTACAATTTCCCCCTGAGTTTCAGACTAAAGGCAAGAGCCCTGTACTTTGATTAATCAGAGGGACAGAGCTTCTAAAAACTGGCAATTTTTGTAACCCTCTTCCTGGTGGTTGCTTTTTTAATTGGCACACATCTGGGCAAGTAAATCTCCACTATCCCATGGGCTGTTAGTGCTTCAGCATGGGAGGAAATAGTTACCTGTGTTTCTTTACTGCTTATCTGTGTGATTGTGGATGCATGAGACCCTGGGATAGAGGGGGAAAAGGGATGGCAGGGACACCGTGCCTTGGCCCCAGTGTTGTGGGTCCTGCTGCTTAGCAGAATAAACCTATTCCCTGTTCAAAGTGAAGAAAAACACAGGAATGAAACCTTCAAACAAAAAATGACCCTTCTATTCTCTCACTCCCATCTGTTGCTTCTTCCCCTTTCCTTTGCCTTTCTTTAGTGCTGGTGCTGGCAGACACAGCAGGATGGAAAGAAATTAATCTTCACCCACTAAAATATGTTTTCTCAGAGTGAAATCTGTGACTTGAAAACCAACCTGACTTAAAAAATCCCAAACACACATACCCGGGAGGTTTCCACAGTTGTCTGATATATTTTTCAAATGTTTTCTAAGCCATCATTTCTTTCTCCCCATCTTTCTAACAAACAGGACCCTGTCAGCAGCCAGGCAATAATGAATGGCTCTGGGTGAAAAACAAACCTCTCTAAAAAGTGGTCCACTGGAAACCAGTTATTTTTCCTAGGCACTGCTGTATGGTCAGCTTGGTTAACCAAGTGCCTTCTCTGGATCATACATTTTGCATTCTTTTATAAATAGCATACCTCATAAAACCATGTCAGGTCAAAATGTTTAGTATTGGTTTAGTTGATTTCTAATTTGAAGTGGTGGGAGTTTGTTCCATGACTGTGTAACCACGGTGGCCCTCCTGGTCTCCCTCAGCTTGGAGATCTATTTCTTTTTAATTGAAAATATTATAGCATCGTTAGTTGGTTTTATATTTCTGTGCTGCTTGCTTTCACTCTCCTGACTAAATCATGGTATATGCAGAAGAGTTAAATTTTCAGTTTTATTGATACGAATCACTAAAGAGTTTTTCTAGACTCCTTACTGTGACTGCGGACTTCTTTTTAACATTTGCACATTGTGTGTTCTGCCCTAATAACTTTTAAACTACTTGGATAATTCCAGCAAAATTTGGCAAAGAGAGAGCATTTTCAAGCATTTCAAATTACTATTAGTCTAATGAAAATAGAGTAGCCAGAACCTATTAGTACTTTTACTGAGGATGAGCGAATTAATTCAAGTTGGAGAGAGAATCCTAAAAGCCTTGTGTCTTCAGAGAGAAAAAATATAACACAGATCCATAGGAAATTAAACTATTCACTGAATTACACGTTTTTCTCATCACAGCCAACATTGTTGGGCACTATTATTTTTCCTTCAACTCATGTTTCACACAGTAATTCTTATCTACCAAGTAGGACATAAGACACCTTTCAGAAGGTGAAAAGGAAAATTTCTTTATCTTGCAGACTCTACAGCCTCCAGCCAGTGGACAATGATATTTAGAATAAAGTGGTTACATCTGTAAAATAAGGGCCAATTTAATCTCCTTTCATGTATTGTCCTTGGGACAATATTTACTCTCAAAAGCTGCTAAAGCCCTTAATTAGCTGCAGCAGGTAGTTTGTGGCAACTGGATTCCAGCTGAATGTAGCATGAGTCCCGTGGTCCTGCTGAGCACTGCATTAACATCTGCACACCAAAACGTGCTGCATGTCCTCCCTCAGCAGCCTGCCCATCAGGGGGAACAAGCAAACAGCTCCTTAGCGTGGGATGCTCTGAGCAAACACTTTTTCTTTCATGTCATTGCTTCAGTATTTACCTTTCAACCCCCTTCCCTAGCAAATTTACTGTAATAAATGCATTAAGCAACCAATAATACCACCTGATGAATTTCTTTTCAATTGACTTTTTCACACAGGTTTTAGTTACCTGTGTAGGAAATCCTTGATTCAGCTACCTACAAACTCACATTTGGTTATTAGCGTGCTATTAGTAAGCATATCCTGGGGAACCGTTAAAAGCTGCTGAGTTATATGTTCACTTTTGCCTTGGTTCTTATAGATACAGCTTTGTTTTAGACTGCTGGATGGTAAACCAGCACTTCCTTGACAGCTAGCTGGGGTTTGAATGGCCAAGAACTGCCTAATTGGTATCGAGCTGTGAGCAAATGACATCATTAAAAACATACAACTGTTTTTCTGTATCACTGCTTGTAGTCTCACTGCTACAGAATGCCTGAAAAGCTAGAGATTATTAAAATATATGGCTGATATAACAAAAAGTTGAAACAGTTCCTTTTTGTATTCACTTCTCATTCGAGGGGAGCTGTGAATGGAATTTTTCTGGGTTAATGCCAGTGATTTTAAATTTTGAACACCATGATTCACACTTGGCTTAGTTTAATCATGTGCTATTTACCTAATAAGTTCATCAAGAGTATAAAAATGTGTTCACAGACAAACACTACACTGATGCACTTCTGATTACTGTCTTTCAAACCTGTACAGATGTGTGTGCTTTTAAGGAGGCAGATATGTTTATTTTTGAATTTTATTCGTGTGGCATTGCAGTGTGTGCTTTTGCAAGCACATAGCAATTTTCTGCCTTAGGAGCTCATATCCAAAAGCAACTGGAAAGAGTTACATACTAAAGAAGCTGGTACCATATGGTCAAGTAGGAACTTGGACTTTGGCAAGTGGGAAGAGAAACGCTCTTTTAAGTGTTTGAGGAAGTACTAAGCAAATTGCCACATCAAGTTCAGGCCAATTGCAGCAAGCAGTTAAAAAGGTGACCTGGGGAAAAAAAGAAATTGGAAGAAAAGAGAGTAGAAATTATGATGGGCTGAATTTGATCGGGGTTTTGAGGGCAAATGTTTAAGGTGTTCGTCAGGAAAACCCCTTTATGACATCAAGGCTTGAACTTTCTTCTTGTTCACAGGAGTGGATTCCTTTATGAGAAGATTTTCTACTTATTTAAAAGGAAGCTGGATGCACCTTGACAGATACAGAGGATTTAAGTTGCATTTGAAAGATCCCAACTTAGAAAGCAGAGCAAAAACTAAGCCAGGGAAGAAAGCTGTAGACATTATATTTGATCTCTGCTAACCAAATCACATCTCTGAAATCCAGGTTATTATTTTCTTGCTGTTGCTTTTAACTAGGATCCAGTTTAACATCAGATCAGGAGTAGTTACCTATTTGCAGGGACGTTAAGGGGTAGAGAGAGAAAGCATAGAGAGCTGGAGCAATGATTCCTTTACTCATGTATGTTACTTGCCATCAATTGCTTCTACTCCCTATTTTAATTTCCTGTTGCACCTGTTTAGCTGTCTAGGCCACCTACAGAAAGAGACATTAGTTTTATGAGCGTATCCAAACAAAGTCCGTGAGGTGTCTGCATAATGCTGCAGAAGCTCCTGTGGCAGATGCAAGGATACGGACGCAGTATGGAGCACACAACCCAGCTTTGTTACCCACTTGTTATTTCCTAATTTGGGGTACATAAAGCAGAGGCTTTAAGTCTATCTGTACTGAAAAACTTGAAAGTCAGTGAAAGTCGTAAAAAATGTTTGTGGGGTAGAACACTGCCTAGGCACAACTTTGTAAGCAGATGTACTGAACACCATTAGGGCTGTGCTATGATGAGCTGCGAACATTTCAACTTTTCAAAATAAAAACATCATGGCTAATGTTATGCAAATTACAACAATGCTGAGTAACTTTCAGCACCATCAAGGGCTTCTGCTTGTAAATGGAAACATCTGTGAAACTAAATTGACAGAACTGGGTTGTTTTTATTTTTTTTTAGAAAACAAACTTGTTCCACTTGCATTAGAAGGTAGCAAAAAAAAAAAAAAAAAAAGAGGAAAAACAGAAACCCCCAAAACTAAGGAAGCAACTAGCCCATGAATCCCACAGAACCTCTCCATACAGAGTTCAGCTTGCCCCAGACTCCAATTTTTTAAGGAAGACATCCTGAAAGAAGCTTACAAAGGTTCAGCGGTTTGGATGTTTTCTGATGCACTTACAGTCCAGGACTTTCCAAGGCATCAGCTCATGTAACTGTCTCTTCTGAGCTGGGCTGACTCACAGTAATGTTTTTATTCAGAGGGTTTCCTCTAATGTGCACCTGCGTCACTCAGGGGCACTGAGGCCATTGATGGAAACTCTGTCAAACTGCCTAAGGTCGAGCGTTTTAAAGAATTTTTAAGGGGAGTTTGGAAAGATATCAAGAAGAGATTTTCATGCTATACAAGTGTCTTTTATTTTCACTTCTAGTCTCTGATGATGTGAAAAAGAGAAGAGACAGATATTGAGGACAGATGTATTTTTAAACTCAGAATGATTCAAGCTGTCCTCTGTATTTTGTGGCTCAGATCAATTCTTGTTTTATCTTGCTGTATATTTTAATCTCAAACTGACTTCCATCTACATTTTGTTGTGCTGGGCTTTTTTTATTGGCATATTGTCAGCAAATGGAGAAAGGATGAAAAATCTCCAGCAAAGACTTAAACATATTTTTGATGTTAGCACCCATTCCACAAAATAATTCCCCCTGATGCAGAGGCCATGATAAAAAAGGGCATCTTTACAATATTTTAGCCTGGGAGCTGTTCTTGACGTTGAGAAATTCAGCTCATATGTTTTATTTTCTTTATTGGCTGAAGATGTGCTTTGTGCTGATGAGGTTTGGGAATCACAATTTCATGCTCTGTCTCAAAGCAAGAGGCTGAATTCAGTCTATATTGTGCCTGTGTATCTGTCAGTGCCATGAGAAACTTAATCCCAACACAACATTTGCTTTGTGAGCCGAGGAGATGCTCAGGAATGAGGGCTCCTTCAGGGAGCTGCTCCACCTGGGGACACCTCTCTGCCCCCACCAGAGCAATGCCCACCTCCCTAAAATCTTTCTTTGTTCTTCTGTCATGATAGTGACCTGCAATGGAAATATAATGCAACAGAGGAAACACACAGCCTTTCCACAGCATCTTTTTACTGATGCTTGACAGAGCACGTGAATCCTCAGTGGGGACTTTGCTTCCAGGTTCACAGAGGTGGTCATGCAGAAACTTAGGCTGGACACTGAGAATGTGTGGGAGACAGTATGAGGTCCCTTAAAAGGCAATGACAATTATTTTTTGGTTTTCCCCCATATTATCCTGATGGTGAGTAACCTACACCTGTTTTGTACAATATTGCTCTCAAACACATAAACACACACGTATCTACTGCAGAATTTTCTGTTGAAATTTCCATGAGCTGAAAGAAACTAGACCTGACAATGATTCTTCTTAGATATTTAAAAGAACACTTTGAAGATCTTTTAATTACACAAGTTATCAAAAACTTGATTTTTTTTCAGCGCTTTCTCATTGCTGTACATCCCTCTGCTGTTGTACATCTGAACACATCCCTGCAGCTTTTTATCCCTCTAAGTCAAAACTGCTGCATATTTATCACAGGAAGATGCTTCTGCTTCAATTATAAAATCATGAATTATGCTACTTAGCTCCACTTTGGAAGTACCCAAAGAACTCAAATTTTGCTCTTTTTGCATTTCTAGAAACTGGTTTATTTTCCCTAAATAAATTGTCTTAATTATTATGTATGGTAAGTGACTGATTGGTGCTAGCTTTGTCCCAAGAATGTAAAGTAGATTCAGTGATGGAGTGATGGAGCTATGGCATTTATTGAGTGTTTTTCTCTTAACAGCACAGAAATCAGTAGTTTATTATAAACTTCTGTCTGCATCATCAGCTGAAACAGATATCAGTGGGACTGTCCTCCATTAATTTGTCTAATTTGCCTTTTTGGAGACATTTTTAGGTTCTGTAATTTATGATAAGAAGTTCCAGAGTTTATCTGTATGCTGCATGAAAAGGTTTGTTCTTTAATTTGTTCCAAGTCTATTTTATTTTATTGCCTTTACTTCGATTCCATGAAAATTACTGAATATTCTTTATTCAGGATGCGTTACTTATTTCTGTTTCTGCATTAAGAATTCTCATAACATGTGAAGAGCAGGAGAATATGTAATCCCTTCATTTTCCCTAAATAAGCCTAATATATATTACTTTTACATATGTCTTCTCCTGCTGAATTCTGAATATCTGATACTGTAGCTTTAATCCAAGTCATATATCTTTGATAACCTGAGCTGCACAGTTTAGGAGGAAGTACAGACATTAGCTAGTGTTTATGTGTTGTACAAAAAACTGAGTAACAATTCTGGAAACCAGAGAACAAAGTATGTAACAATGCCTTACACAGAAGTTTGAAACATACAGTTTCATAAGAAAGGTGAACCTACCAAGTCCTCTTTCTAAAACCATGGCACATTCTGTGCCACTTAACCCTGTCCAAAGTGGTGTGTGAGAACCTGGCTTGCTGACACCAACAGCATTTCTCCCACTGTCTTGGGCAGGGTCAGCATTTTTGCCAATTGTTCATTTAAGATCAAGATTATTTGTACCATGAACTGAAAACTGGAATTGGCAATCAGCTCTCCATTTTTACTATTAAAAGAAAAATAAAAGAAAATCAAAGACCAGACTCCTTGCTAAAAATGAGAAATAATATATCCTACATCTGGAAAGAGTTGAAGGATATTGCACAAAAGCAAATAATTATTTTGCTGCTAGTTATTTGATTGGAAGATAATAATTCTGCCTTTGTTAATCATACTTTGTTGCTGCTAATGCCTTCTTTCTATTGGTCTTGCATTGCAGAGTGCTGACTGATAAATTTTTTGTCATTTACTTGTTTGGATTCATCAGTGTAGATTGTTGCTATATCACTTTTTGTTATCACTTTTTTGGTGTTAATGCATTTTGATTTATATTTGAAGCAGTACAAGAGTTTATTGATAGCTTCCCTATTTCTCTTTTTATAAGATACTGTAAGAAATTGTTGCAAAATTTAAGTTGGACAAATCTGGGTTTATATCTGGTTATAAAATAGAGCAGTAACAATCACTGGATATCACTAATCACTAGTCCCAACCTAAAGCGAGATATTCATTGTGATGCTGATCTGTATTAAATTACTTTTCATGTCCTGTAAAGCATGAATCCTAAATAAGAAAACAGAAAGCCTGCTTTGAAATGTGAATAATGCCTCAGCCCTGCAAACCCATTGAACACAAGGACACTTTCTTGGCTTGCTGAATATATGGTAAACAGCTGTGAAAGTCACAAATGTTTAAGTCACTGGATAACATTGTTAGGTATTGGACACTATGTATGGGATCTTCTACAAAAAAGAAATCTAAATGGAATTAACTAATAGAGCAAACAACCACCAAAGATCTGACTTGGAAGGTATTTTTGATATCTCTGGTTTCTTTTTAGTCTGAAGTCAACTTGATCATGAGTGTGATATTTGTTTATTTTCCCTAAGAAACAGGTAAATATAGTAGATAAAAGTGTCCTAATGCTGAATGCCATGTTTATGTCTTCCTTGAACTATTAGTTCCATGGCAAACAGTAAAATAACCTTCTTAAGCTTATTCCATTGGTTTGCAAGCGAGCAATTAAAATATTTTACTAAATAATCCAAAGTCAAAGTAGAAGGAAGCAGTGCATGCAGTCACACAACAGTGGCACATGCTCACACACAAAAGCCAGTGTTACTTAACACCATATTATTGCAGCTAATTTCTTCCTGGTGAATTGACACTAAAAATGCATCAAGTACCGTACAGAACAGCAAAATCATGGGGCCTTATTTAAAGAATAATAACACACCTTTGTAAATAAAAGTGATGCTTTGAAAAAACTCTAACTAAACATCAATTCTCTTGTATTTATTAATACCTATGTGTGTGTATAAATGTATGTGGGTACTTATATACACACACAATCATGTATTTTCCCTGATTACACTAATCTTGGTGCACACACTTTTCTGGGCACATCAAGTCTCTTTTGTGCCCTCTTTGTATCTTTCTGCATACTTTACTAAGCATTGGGCTAAGACAAAATTCAATTAGCAATGAAAGAGTTACTGTGAGGAAGAAACCGAACGCTGCAATGATGATTTTGATGTTATGCTTATCATACTCCTAGGGAGACACTCGATTACTGAATTTCCAGAACATCCAGTGAATACCATGCAGTGAATAAACATTAGCTTTTTCTTTTTTTCAATTCACAAATGTTATGTTGTGCTTTGTGTAGAAAGCTTATAATAGAAATGCTCTACTGATGTTGAAATTACATTTCTCAAACTGACTGTATTAAGCCCTTTACTGGAGAAGAGCTATACAAATGCAACATGATTAAAGTCATGATAAACAAAAAGGAGAATTTGAGGGGACATATGCAATATTTATGTAGAAGCATTAAACAAGAGGCAAATACCAGAAATAAGTATATTTTTCTTTACATCCCTGTTTCTTGGGTTTTTTAAATGTGTGAAACCATATCCTTGTTTCACACATAGTACTTGAGGTACTTGGCTGTTTGGATCTAGGCATAAAGCTTTTTATATTTTCTTTCTCAAACACTGTGAAGAAGACAAATATTGCTCTTCTCACTTGTAGCAGGAATAAAATTAATATTCAGGATCATCTTGAACTCTAGAGCATACAAAGACTTGAAACTGATTTACAATAATAATCTTAAGATCTCTGTGGAAATGAACTTTCCTTCTGCCCTCCCACTTTGGAGCTGCTGGATGAAAAATCCCCACATTGTCCTGTGGAAATTCTTCAGCGGGACAAATGACTGGAACGCGCAACAAAAGAACTTCTACAAAGTGCAAACGGCTAAAATGAGGTTGGTAATCAACTCCATTACTCTCTAGTATAAGGTCTGAACATGTGAGGAGGTTTTTTAAAACTTTCACAACTACTTCAGAAAGAAAGGAGAGAAAACATCTAGTTCAGCTGTGTAGGCATGAACTGACTCCAGCCACTGCTTTGGGGTGTTTTTTCTGCCCTTTTCTAGTTTCTGGGCCCAGGGATGAAGGGTTACAGAGCCCGTTGCTGGGCTGACTCTGGGAGACTAAGAGCAGGTGATTTCTCACCCATCTGCTGTCAGCTGAGCTCTCTCTCCTCGGCACCTGCTCTTCCTGAGAGCCTTTGGTGTCGATGACATCGCTGATATCAGCACAGGCACTGCACTCCCCTCTCTCAGCCACGCGGTGTGCTCACACACGTGTGCATGCATGGATTCCATGCTGCCAGCTAACACCATCCCTCCTGTCGCTGCTCCTCGTGCTGGCACTGCCATGGTGCCAGTGATGCAAACCAGAAACTGCTTCGAGCTATGGAGACAATAATGGGCATGTCAAGCATGACCTGAACCTCTGGATCCAGCTGACACATCCTCAACACCCTGAGTATTTAGCTTGTGCATCCACTGAGATCTCCTTAGGGAAAGAATGCTCCTCGGGCAATCGCTCATTCTGTGTTACCCCTGAGCATCTCCTCCAGGGGTGTAATTACCTCCTGCATTCCTGCTATGTCCATTTAGATGCTCATGGTCAGAGCTGAGCAGTGAGCTGTAGCAAAAGAGCTGGTTTACTTTCTTGAAGAGGTTTTGCATATTTATTTGTTCATGCACTCCATTGCCCCAGGGCCTGTTGGCCCCAGCGAGACTTTAGAATAGATTTCTGGTTAGAACAGGTAGATGAGCTCACTTTTAGGTTTTTTCAGACCAAATGAACATGGGGAGCTAGGAGGGAAGAGATAATTTTAGAGGAGATGTGGAAGTTGTTACCTTGATTGATTGATTGCATGCCTTTGGCTCCCAGAGATAGGGAAAAACTTTTGGTCTGTGCAGATGGTTCAGCTCACAAAATATATTTACAGGTGAGGAAGATATCATGAGTCTGTGTTGTATATTATACTTTAAAATGCACGTAGAATCTGCAAGTCGATCTACAACATTATTTTTGTAGGATGAGAAATGTACTAAGCAGAGGCAGAATAGTAGAATCAGAACTGTCTAAAACTGTATTTCTGTGACACTTTTATCTTTCAGCCCTTTGGCTCAAGTTGAGTATAGGCATTAAAAGACATGCAAGAATATAAACTGAGAGTTTATACTTTTTAACAAGCTTTGCTATTTTTTTTTTTCAATTTTAAGTTGACTTTTTTTCTCGTAGAACTTCTTACTAATGGTCATGTTGTGCAAACCCCTGTCTTAAGGCATTGCCTGGATTCCAGCGATCACATGATCTTCACTTGTTTTGACACCCTCTCGTTCAGCTGCCTAGTTTCTGAGTGACAGTGACCACTTAGAAATAGTGCAAATGAGGTGAAAAATAAGCCATTTACACTCTGAGAATGTCCTGTCCTTGCAGACGAAATGTGTTCATTACGAGGCAACATTTCACTTGTGCAGGGAAAACCAGTGAAGTGTAGCTCATTGACATTGCATGTATTTTTGACCAGGCTATATACAGGCAATAGCCACAGACCCTTTCGCCCTTTGGTCTTATAAAAGAAGGCAGAAGATGATAGAAAATTGAATTAGATCAAATATATGCACACATTATAAGAACTATGAACATGAGGATTCTCCTTAGCACATATTACATACGAATGAAGCATTCTTTTCCACTGTAAATTAGTATGAGTTTGATGTGAGCGTAAGAAACAGGACTGCAGGGAGTCTAGAAGTGTATTGTCCTCCTAGTCAAAATCCAAGCACATAACCTTGTGTAAAAATGAAAATATGCAAATATTTTCTATGAAAAATTCGTGAAGATTCTGTTTAGATTTTACATTGTTGCTGTTTGCTAAATGAGAAGGATTCAGGATTTCTTCAGAACTTCTAAAATAACACATAGGATCTGCAGAGCTGCTTCAGGGTTTGATAATGGCTTTAGGTGTTTTGACCTCCCCAGACCTCAGACTGGGTGGACATACTGCAAATTTGCTGTTACTATTTATCGTTGGTAGGCAACAGCCAGTGCAGAGCAAGTGCAATTAAGGTGTGCTGCAGTGCAGCAGAGGGAATGCTCTCCACTGCCTAAAGGAATTAATTGACCCTCATGTAAGGGAGATCAACTTTTACAGCTTACTCTGGCTATGAGTAGTAATTATCAGCCTTGATTAACTCCTGGGTCCTGCCCATTAACATCAGCAGTCTTTCACAGATCTGGCATCATGCTGCACTTGCCCACTGAGAGACACATACATGTGTGACTGGAAACATCCTTTTGGATACTTTGTGTGGATCACATCCCCTACCATTTGCCACTCTGAAAGGCAGCTATAGATAAATGCTTAGAATGTAGGTACATCTGAGCGACACCTATGGATATGTAGGCTAGAGATTGATGAGAACCAATGAGTTAATGCACTGACAATTTCAGTACCTGTCTGTAGATTCACTAAACCAGAAAACACTGCGGGGAAAAAAAAAAAAAATTGCAGCAAATATGACCTAGGCATCAATTAAGAAAGCCCTGTAAGTACTTCTGATTCTCTTCTCTGCAAGAATGTAGAGATCCTTACTACCATGCCAGGTTGCAGGACATAGTATATCAGGACTGCCTAAACTGCCTTAAGGAGCACATGGAGATAGGATGAAGGGGAATGGTTTCAAACTGACTGAGGGCAGGTTTGAATTGGATGTGGGGAAGAAATTCTTTCCTGTGAGGGTGGTGAGGCACTGGAACAGGCTGCCAAGAGAAGATGTGGATGCCTCATCCCTGGAAGTGTTCAAGGCCTGGCTGGTTGGAGCTCTGAACAACCTGGTCTACAACGATGTCCCTGCCCACGGCAGGGAGTTTGGAATGAAATGATCTTTAACGTCCCTTCCAACCCAAACCATTCTATAGTTCTATAGATCCATGAAATACCTGCCTCACTTCCCCTCATACTCATTTAGGCTTTCTGGCACCCTCACAAAAAAAGCATTTGTATAGCCATGGGAACTAATTCAGCTACAGAAAATCTTTCAAAATGATTTTCGAACAAGTACCTCTTGATCTACTTCACAACACCACTCTTAAAGGTACAACATGTGGGTGAAAATGAGTGACCAGTGACTCTTGCCACCAAAGTGAAACACAAATCAAACATCTGCCACTGCCACACACCCTTGTGCAGTCTTCTGAAATCATGTTATGGCTCAGGGTACATGGAAAGAACAAAATATGATGCAGATTACTCATTTTGATGAGGAAACTAACCAGCCATACCTGAAACACTACAAATGAGTACTCCAAGGTGTCCAAGGAAGAGGTGACATAGCTCTGAGGAAAGAATATATCTGCAGCAAATGGGACTGGCTGTGCTTCCTTGCTTCCTGTGAACATCACTGCCAGAATGGTGATTTATTGGTTTGTTGTGTGAAACTCAAACAATGAGCATGAGAGACTCTTTTTCCATAGGAACTGTTCTGATGACCATCTCCATGACACGGGTGGATAGTATAGCAGCCAGGAACACAGCATCTTGTTTAAACAATTCAGACATGAGATGACTGATTTCTTTTTCCTGACACTGTTTTGGAAACATAAACACAAGAGTCATTTTTCTGACATACTGCCAAGACAGCTCCAGGCTTAGAAAAGTTTTTAAGAAGTAAGGATGTCTTTTCCAGGCTCTTCATTATATAACTTGCTCTTAGATAAGTAACACAGAGAACCATACAGCAAGAGACCCAATTATAAGTTAAGGAGAAAAGTGAAATTTTTGTGGAGAGAGATTAAAAGAAAAGGTGACTTATTGTCTTGGGGTGAATAAAGAAAAAGGGAGTTCCATATAAATAGGAGAGAAAAAAACCCCAATCACAAATTAAAAAGTGACTTATGACCTTAGACTCAGGGAAAGGGATAGAAAGGGACTGGAGGAAAGATTTGGATTGGATAGACTATACTGACTGGTGCTTTTTATTTTAACTGTGACCAAAAAAAAAAAATCTTACTCCTCCTTTGAGGTAAGAAAAGATCTATTCTTCAAAACATACTATGTGTCCTAATGGTAGCAAGTTGCTGAGGTTAAGCTAAATCATCAGTTCCTTTATTTCGTATTTTCTACAATGGGTGAGAAACTGTATTTTCATCTCTCTGACTGTAAGACTGTATCTGAATGGCAATGCTCTAATGCTAACACATTTTAAGAGACTGTCCTGAGCTTTGATTTGAAAGTGTTTGCACTGAGACCTCTTTAGGCGAGTGAAAAAAGAAGTTGTAAAGCACCAAATATCAAGTTCTCCTTTCAAACTTTGTTATTTGAAGTTGTCATGGACATTAAACATGTTGATGAATCAGTTCTTCAAACACCTTTTCTTTTCACAGGGTGTCATGTCTGTAGAAAGTAAGAATATGCACAAGAGATTCTATTTTTTTCAGGCAGCTCATTTATTTTAGCATGGTCTGCAAGACATAATGCCTTCAGGGTGTTGCTCAGAAAGAAAAGTTAGTCTTCTTTAGAACTTAAAATGAATAAGGTTTGTTAGCATTACAGAATCAGTCAGAAGTACAGATCTCCAATAGGGTTTATGGTGAGTCAGTTGTTTGGAAACGTATTTCCAAGAATCCTGAAATCTCATCACAGCCAGGGAATACCACTACTGAGAAATGATTTGTATTTCTGATGTGCATCTTTACCCTGGAAACTCTGTAGGGACGAAGTCTAGAGAAACTGTAAAAATTCTCACTACACATCCTCTCTTTTTAAGAAAGCCGTAAGTCACATTTGACAATTTCTGTGGTCTTTACCTCAGAGTAGTGACCCTTCAGTACTGGGGAGCTCCTAGGATGTTGTTCCTTCATGTTAACATTCAGAGCGAGTGAAATTTTGACTTTGGGACTACAGTCTTTTAGACTATGCCAGGAGAGGGACTGATGTTGTGATAATTGCCCATGTTTCTGAAGGATGTATTTTGTCCTTGCTATTGCTATCCAAATGCTTTCAGTGCTTCTACCCATAAGCCTTACCTCTGTCAAAAGTGGATAAATGCGGGGCAAAGTAAGATTTATTTTTTCAAAGGAAGTGAGGCCTGTTGTTCCAAGGATCTCCATAACTTGTTTATTTATCAGATTCTTTATTCAACAGAGCACTGGACACCTGGGACCATGGAAAAGAAGAGAAAAAGAACAGGAAGTGGTCACAGCACCAAATGTGCCAAAGTTCAAGCATTTGGACAATGCTCTAAGGCACGTGGTGGGTTTCTTGGGGCTGTCCTGTGTGTCCCTTACAATGCAGGATATTTTATGATTTTATGATTAATCATGAAAAAAGAACTGCAAAAAAGGACCATACAACAGGATGAGAAGTACTTAGTGGAACATTACAGTTTAAAGAGCCATCACTGCTGCAAGAAACTACTCAGAGACAGCTCAATCTCACTCCCTCTCCTATAAGTTTTCACATTCTATCTCACCCAATAATTTTTGAAATACTCCATAAAAAGCTAAGACTTAGAGCAGTTTTAATAATTATAACAGGGAAGGAAAAGCAAGGAAAAAAATACATATTTTATCCCTTCATGTTTAGTTGCACTGAACAAATGCAGTGCGCATTTGCATTCTATACAAAGGAAAATTACATGAAATATAGAAAGGGGAAAATATGAAAATGGCTCTGAGAGGCCTCTGAGAGGCTTTACTCTAGTAAAACTCATGAGAGGACACCAATGGTAAAACTTGAAAAAACAGAGCTGAGCATGGCCAGAGTCCAGCAAAGCAGATCAATTTATGCGTAATGTTTGCAAAAGACGGAAGACTGCAAATCCTACATAGCCAGAATGAAAATCCCATCCTGAAATCGCCATACATTTCATACACAGTAGCAGATAACTAACTGTAATCAGTCACAAACCGGGCATTCGGCACGGTCTTGCTGTGAGGTGAGATTCCTTCTTCTGTTGCCAAGACAACTCAACAGATGCTAATGGCGTAAGTTTATTTGGCAGCACTGCTATATACCACACTGTGGAGATTAATAGGAGGCTTTCAGGCATTCATAAAACATTTAAATTTTTTATTTTTGCCATTTTTTAATGCAGACATAATATACACATAGGTATAAAATGAACAGTGCTGTCCATGGAAAATTAATAGTATTCTAAAAGAAAGAAAATGATGGTAATAAAAATAAGTGTATAGATCAAGTGAACGATGGAGTCTGGACCAGAGTCTCCCAGAAAGGCAAGAAAGTATTTTGTCTTTATGCTTTTTCTTTGTGTGGACTCTCAGTTGTTGGAACACTTACTTGCTATGCAACAAAAGAATTGTCTTAATACCTTTTCCGCACTTAGCAATACCCTGGAATTATTCCACCTTTGAGGGGAGGGTAGAAACTCAATGCTGATAGTGATTAAAAACACTTTCAAAAACTTCGAGTCATCACCTTGTGTCACCTTACACATCCAGCACAATAAGCAGCTAAGTCTCACAAAAGCTTTTAAGTCTTCAAGTGCCAAAGTCCACTTCTCATGTTTAGAAAACTAAAAATAAGCCAGCAAAACCACAGAAACACCATCTGGCACCTGGACTTTTTGACTCGGAGCTTTCCCAAGGCCTCTCTCTTGATGGTGCCCTCGAGGCCAGACCAGTGGGATGGTGGGCAGAATACTCAGCCTGTTCAAAGGGCCTGCAGCTGTCCCAGCACAGCAGCCTGAACAGCACAGCAGTGGCTCCATCCCTACACAGGCACCAAACCAAGCACCTGCAGCAGGGTGTGCTACCCAGCCTTCAGCAGAGGTCTGAGCCAGATTGTCTCTGTTATAAATGTTCGTTGTTCATGTTACGGGTTGCTATAAGTGTTTCCAGTTCGCGTTTTGGGGTGTACAGGAATTGCAGTTCGGGTTATATCAATTCAGGTTTAGGCTTTACTGTTAGGCCCTTGTGACGCAGCTAGAAATTCCAAAAGGGATGCTACAAGGGTGAACATCCAGCAGGTGGCACTGCAAGTGGACAGGACTGTAAGGGGGGAACCCCTGGACCCCTCTTTGATTGATGGATCAACCAAACAATCACCTGAAGGAATTGGGCCGTAGTGACATCCAATCAGTCGACGCCCCGTGAGGGGGAAGGAGGACCCTAGGCGACGAGCCGACCCAAGCCCTAGTGGCGGGAAAAATGGCCCAATGGACAGTGGACTTCAGCAATGACCAGTCAGAGGGGGCTTTGGGGGGTAAAAAAGACTGAGCCCAGAGGGGCTGGGGGCTCTTTCCCTGTGGGCTGTGGCTGCAGGTGGAGAGGCCTCTGCTCTGGGTGGAGGAAGGGCTCCTCCCTTCTTGTATGCCCGAGGCTGTAGTCACTCCTTTTGATTAAAAGTCTGTTGACTGCCTCATCGAGTGGCTGCTCTCTCTCTGGAGTTTACAACAGTCTCTGTTCAGCTGAGAGCCCCAAAGCTCTTTGCTCCCAGCTCTTTGAGAGCTGTGAATTAAAAGGCCTTGATTGCATACACTAATCCCATCTTCCCTGTCTGGTGTGTTTTAACACTTGGCAATGTACATTTGCCTCTCGCTTGCTGGAAGCTGCTCCGGTCCAGGGCCAGCACTGAGCTGGGCTATGTTGGGCCAGGCACTGTCGAGAGTCCTTCCGTGTGGAGCTGATCTTGGTGTGTCGCGGGCTGTCTCAGGCACTCGGGGCAACGGATTCCTTCCAAGCTGGGGCGCTTTGGGTGGGCTGGGGGCCACCCCAGGGCATGTGGCAGTGTGTCCAAGGGCCCTTTGTGACACGGTGCAGCATGGTCAGGGTGGTATGGAACGGGACAAGGTGTCCAAGGGCCCTTTGTGACACATGGTGACACCACAGGTGCTGGCAGCGACGCGGCCATGCCACAGTGCTTGGTGCATGCGACGGTACAGGACGGGAGAGAGCGGTGCTGTGAGGAGTTCCCACACAGCCAGCTCGTTCGTTGCTGAACCGGAGCTTTTCCGAGGTGTTTCTCCTGCGGCTGACCTCGCGGTCAGACTGCGGGACTTGTTGACTCGGAGCTTCTCCGAGACATCTGCCATCCCTGCGGCCGGTGCCCTCAAGGCTGGATCGTGGGGTTTGGTGACCTCAGTCATTTACGAGGAGTCTCCTGTTATTGGGGCAGGAGTCCTCGAGACCAGAGCGCAGGACTTGCTGTCTTGCAGCCTTCCTGAGGCTTCTGTGTCGCGGGTGCCTTCAAGGCACGACTGTGGCACTCACTGACTCAGACCTTTGCCGAGGCATCTGTCTTGCAGGTGCCCTCAAGGTCAGACAGTGACATGGCGGGCAAATTGTTCTGCCTGTTCAAAGTGTTCCGGGGGGAAAAAACCACAAAGGTGGTGCCCCAGCACAGCAGCCTGAAGAGCTGCAGCAGTTCCAGCCGCTGCACGACGGTGAGTGGCAGAGCTGGGCCACAGGGCTGCTGCCTGTGACCAGCTTGGCCCCATCCCATCCTGGCCTCTGTGCATGTCCCTGTGAACAGGACCGAACAGGGGCTGGGACTGCCCCCCCGGCAGCTGTGCTCCATGCCCTGGGCATCCCAGGGCTGTTCCTGCCTGGGGAGTGCAGGCCTGGGCTGTGTTTTCCAGCCTCTCCCGCAGCCCCTCAGCTCTGGCTGCGCTCGCTCTTTGCCAGATGCAGGCAGGGACCAGGCACAAGAGCAGGAGCCTGCCCGGGGCCGCTTGCGCAGAGCAGTGCAAGCACCTGCAGCCATCCCCACCTGGGCTGGGCCTGCCCTCCCTGCTCAGCCCAGCACCGTGCTCGGAGCACTCCACGGAACGTCCCTCTCTTCCTGCCCTTCGTTCTCCTGCAGATGTTGCGCAAGTTCCTGCGCATTCGGTGCAGAAAGGCCGCCAGCACAGCAACTGAGGTCACAGCCAAGCCTGGTTCCAGGCGGCCCGAGCTGCAGGCAGAGCTTGATGTCAGCACAGCATCCCCCAAGTGCAGAGGAAACTTTGACAGGGTGATGGCTGATGGCAGGGTGAAGGCTGACATGGCACTGACCAAGGCCATGGCCATCACGTACACTGACAGCAGGACTCAGGTAAATACTGACACCACGCTCGCTGCGACTGTGATTCGTGCTCCCACTCTGGATTTTTTCAAGAAGAATGGTTTTTCTTATCAGCATCAGGTAAACAGCCTAGGGCCAGGGCTGGAGGCCTCCCAGGATCGTGTGGCCCCTCAAGCCATTTCCGCTGGGCCCCCTCAGCCTTTGAGGCCAGCACAAAGGCGGGAGGGAAGGGAAGCACTCCTTGGGGGAAGTGGGGCAAGTTGCTCCCTTGGACAGCACTCCAAGTCTTCCCCCTGCCTTCCCCAGGTGCCAGCCCTGGTGAGAAACATTCACCAGAGACTCGTGTCCCATGTCACTGTGGATGCCAGGCTGCAAGCTGACATTTGGAGGCTGGCTGAAGAACACCCTGCTGACATGGTGATGAGCCTCCTGCGCTGTGCCCCATCGTGTGACAGGTACGGGGCACAACCGCCTGGAGAGCTCAGGGCTCAGCGGCCTTTAGGGCCCATCACCCTGCAGAGCCTGTCCAGTGGGGTCTGCCAGACAGGCGGAGAGCTCTGGGACCCTCGGGCCCCTCTATTTCCTGAGCCTGCTGCCATGCTCCCTACCCTGCCCCTCAGGGCACCAGGGCTCTGTCACCCAGCCCCGCACAGCTGCACAGGGCATAGCAGTGTGGCTGAGATCCCCCTGACACACAGCTCTGGTCCCACAGAGCTGCTGCAATGATGTGGAGAACCATAGGCTCATCAGAAGCAGCAGTGGAGAAGGTGCTTCCAACACTGCTGTGTATGATGGAGGACAGGCCACTGCACAGCCTGTTCATTTACCGTGAGGACAACAAGGACGTCTTTGCCCTGGCTGTGAGTTTCTGGAAGTGGCCTTTGCTTGCCCTCCAGGTCGCCTCTCCAGCAGCTCTCCATCCTCTCCCCGCCCTGCATCTCCCTGCCTCAGGCACTGGGCTAAAACCTGGGCTAGGGGCAGGTTCGGGGGCAGCAGGCCGGGTGCTCCCCCTGTGTCTCCCCTCGGGCTCTGCCACACGGATACCTCAGCACCGAGCGCCGCCTCAGGGTGCTTTGTCTTCTGCAGGCAACTGTGGTGCTGTGGGTGCTTGTCCAGGTGCCCGACTTCCACGAGCCCATGATCCGTAATTCCGCCCGCCTGTTTATTGCTCTGCTCTTCCATGTTGTCATCACCACAGAGCAGATGCCAGAGGAAGTTGATAACTTCTGGAGAGCGTGCCGGGAGGAACACCGCCTTGCCACCAGCCCCAGCAGGTGCCAGTCGTCCTATCCCTGCCATGCCCTTGTGGCCAGGGCAGTGCTCCCAGCGTGACCTGGGCTTTGCTCTGCACACAGGTTTGGAGTGCAGACCATGAAGGCTCTGCTCTGCCGACTGCGCTGTCACCATGTGCTGGTGGCCATGGAGCACAAGCAAGTCTGGGACACGCTGCTGTGTGCTGACACCCAGCACTATGCCGTGGGGCTGCTGGCCAGGTGAAAGCCCCTGGTCCCCGCTGCGCACGGCATTTGTGCCCTGAGCCCGGAGTGCCTCACACAGTCCGTGTGGTTGTGGGCGAGAGGGCCTTGTCACCCAGGGCTGGCCAAGCAGAGGGGAAAAGGCTGGGAGAGGAGGGTGCCCGGGAGGAGGCGACTACCAAAGAGCCCACGTCCCCTTGCAGGCTGCTGGGGAAAGACCAGACGTCTGTGAGTCAGTCCTGGGAGAGGTTTGCCACCCGGCTCAGGGTCTCAGTGCCTTTTCCCCCTGCCAGGGAGATGTATCGTGGTTCGACCCCTCTGTGTTCCAGCATCGCATTGTACCTGCTCGGGCTGCTCGTCAGGGAGGATCCACGCTGGGATCTGCCCGCCCTGGCGTTCCTGGTGGAGGTGAGCCTGAGGGCCAGCGCTGCCTGGCTGAGCTGCCCCCCAGCTCTCTGGCCTGTCAGAGCTGCAGCCGCCAGGGCCGGTGCCCGCGCCCGCTGCTGCTGCCTGGGCCCAGCCCTGTATGGTTCCGGGCTCCTGCGGGCCGGGTCCTCTGTCACTGCCCTGTGCCTTGCAGGTCCTGGAGTGCCTGGACTTGAGTGAACACGGTCACAATGCCCTGTTGGTCCTGTCAAGGCACCTGCCGAGTGAGAGCAGGGTCAGGCTGCGCCTGGAGCTCAGAGGCCTTGTGGTGCTCAGCAAGGAGCCCTCGCTGGTGAGAAGGGGCAACGTCTGAAGCCGCGCTGGCAGCGTTGTGGTGGGGAACGCAGTGCCGTGGGCTTGGCTGGGCTTCAGGAGCTGAGGCAGCTGCTCCCAGCTCTCCTGCCTCCCGCTTCAGCTGGAGCTCCAGGCGGCCTCGGAGCTGCCCGAGCCCTCCGGGGCACGCCTCTGGCCTCTGGGCCCTGCGGCAGCGCAGTGGGCTTGCAGTGCCAGGGCACTGTTGGTGCTGCAGCCGTTCACGGCTTCACAGCACAGCCGTGTGTTCCACACAGGGCGGAGGAATACGCGGCCTGTATCGAGACCTCGTGGAGCTGCTGGCTGATGGGGATGGAGAGATGGTCGCGATGACCCTCTCCGTGCTCACGCATATGCTCCAGGAGAAAGACATCGTGATACCCAGCGTCACCGCCCCAAAGCTGGCTGAGCCAATGCCANCACTGTTGGTGCTGCAGCCGTTCACGGCTTCACAGCACAGCCGTGTGTTCCACACAGGGCGGAGGAATACGCGGCCTGTATCGAGACCTCGTGGAGCTGCTGGCTGATGGGGATGGAGAGATGGTCGCGATGACCCTCTCCGTGCTCACGCATATGCTCCAGGAGAAAGACATCGTGATACCCAGCGTCACCGCCCCAAAGCTGGCTGAGCCAATGCCACCACTCTTTGACAACGTAAGGCTCTCTGCCCCCAGCCACGGGCACTGGATGCTGCCCGGAAACTTTGTGCCCCGTGGGTTTTTGGGCTTTACCCAGGTGGGCCTGGAGCAGTTGGCACTGAGGTCTTGTGCTCTCCTCCAGGACAACAGCCATGTGCAGCTGCTCTCCATGCAGTTCTTCTGCAAAGTGATGGAGTTAGTAGTGGAAGAGGGGAAAAAGCCTCTCACGAGAATTGTGAGCCACAGCCTGCTCCCACTCTTCTTGCACTGGCACAATGAGAACCGGCGTGTGGCGAAGGTGGGGTTTTGTGTGATGCTGGTGCAGCCCTGGCGAGGGGCTCGGCTGCCTCCTGCCCTGGCGCCTCGTGGGTTCCAGCCTCCCCCTGGCCTTGGCACAGGGACGCGGGTCCTGCGCCCTGGGCTGCGGTGCCACCCGCGGCTCTCTGCTGCTCTCCAGGCCTCTCGCGAAACACTGCTTTGTGCGGCCCGCTTCCGGGAGAGGAGGAATCTCGAGGAGCTGCTGACCAAGGAGCAGCGCATCAAGTTCGCCGTGAGCCTGGTAAGGACAGCCTGGAAGCCCCAGCCGCAGCCTGGAGAAGCCCCGTGCCCCCGGTGCTCACCGAGGCCGGTGCCGGGCGCAGCGAGCGCCGGGCCAAGGGGCAGAGCCCGCGCCAAGCCTTCCCTCGTGGCGCTCTCTGCAGCTGATAGACGACGAGAGCCGAGCGGCCGAGCACCTGCGCCGGGCCCTGCCGTGCCTGCAGAGCCCGCAGAAGCCCCTGCGACGGGCGGCCACCAGGCTGATCGGTGAGCCGCGAGCCCTCCCTGCCTGCCCGCCCCGCCGCAGCTCGGCCCCAGCCCGGCCGCAGCCCCGGCAGCGGGATCNGGCAGCGGGATCCGGGCCCGGGGCCGTGGAGCCCCGCCTGCCCTCGGGGCTGCCGCCGCCCTCTCGCAGCCGTGCCCTCGGGCGTCAGGATGCGGCAGGGGCCCGGGCTGAGCCCTGCCGGGGGAGGAGGCCGAGTGGCCACGGGGCTGGCAGCTCCCGTGCGGGGCAGCTGTGCCGCTGGGGCTGTGACGGGCTCCGTGTTCCCAGGGATCGCCGGGGTGCTCATGATGGGGC
>VZTJ01002508.1:27944-47946 GCA_013397795.1 Orthonyx spaldingii | reverse complement strand
TCTTGAAGGTCTTTTCCAAACTGGTGATTCTGTGATTCGTGGAGAGATGAAACCATCCACTGGACTCCTAGATGTTCTTTTATCTTGATTTGGCTTACAGTGATTGCAGAATGACATCCCCTCCACTTATCCCAAAGAAGCATACTGATATCCATGGAATTTCACAGGAGCTCCCATACAACACACTCCTAATGCTTTTCTCCCATCACCACCCCTCACCCCCAAGTTATGAAGTATTAAGCAGTTAAGATCACAATTTGATTATCTCTACTACATCCTTGTGAATCTAGCATAACTTCCCAGAGAGGGAATGCAACTGCTGTGGGATCATGCAGAGACATAAATACATTATCCAGACAGCCCTGCAAACTCAGAGCTTCAGTTCTTGCTGCTACCATGTTATGTATGAGCTTGAGTTTTCATTAAAAACAAAATAATGGCAGAACCAAATAGGGATTTCAAAACATGCAAAACAAACAGGTCATTCAGCAAAACCATGCTCAGCTTTTGCATTACACTTCTAGGGCCACCTTTCAGCCAGATAAAATACAGACTATTTCATTTGAAAATTTACATGTGTGCTCCTTGTGCTTATTCAGAATGAAAAATGGGTATTTTCATCACGGAGGCATTAAATGCTTTGGGAACCAGCTGCTCAGAATATTCTCTTCTGTCCTTCTGGAGCAGGTCACAGCTGTGGAAATCCAGCAGCAGGACTTTCAGCCAACTGGAAGAGTACTGCTGGCTCTGGACACTCTTCTGTAGAAGTAATTGCTTGCAACAATTTAACAAATTCAGAATTAATGCTGAATAGATTCAGCTGACAGTATTTTCAACCAATGGTTATATGCTTTAAGCTACTGCTAATTTGCATAAGATTTAGTAACCAAATAGTGTTAACTCACTTCAGCATCCTGACCTGACCTTCACTCACAACTCTTCCTTTTCTGCAATTTTCCGACTTAGTTCAATTCACTGCAAGCTCATAATGAGTCTGAATCTTTCCTTCCTGAGCTGACACATGTGCCTAATGGCTGCATTCACTGAAAAACTGCTTATGCTGCTACAGCTTTAACACTGCACTTCGCTGTCTTTTCCACATTAACTGAAAAATAAAAACATCAGCAGCAATGTTATGTTACTCAGGATAACACTGTTAGGAAAGCACTTCAGAAACAAAGTTTAAGGTTCTACAACTTGCTGGAAAGAGTTGAATTTTGACAGTCTCTTTTCTGATACTACAAGCTTGTCTGTGCCAAGTTATTACATTACTATCTAGAATATACAGCCTTTATTTTAGTTGGCAAATTTATATTCTCCTAGGTACACCACAGTATTTTAAGAATCATGATCACACATTTACAAATTGAGGCCTAGTCATTATTGTAAACACTTAAGCTATTACAGACTCCCATTTTCTCAAGAGTATCAAAATACCCCTGGACAGATATTCAATAATGATCACAGAATGCAGTGATTATAATTTGCAGACAAAACAGTACTGGCATAATTTGTTTATTGTACTGTGAGCATCAGTATATATTAGAGACAAAGAAAACATGACTTCCAGGACAAAGAAAAAAAACCCTGGAGATTTAAAATTTTGCTCAATATCAATCTTGGAGAACCTATAAATTATCTGCTGGAATGCTTTCAGCTCAAAAGCTTGGCTTCTACAATTACAGAACACTGAAGAATATAAGATGTTCTGGATCCCAAAAGCCACATACCTAAGGTTAAATTGTAAAAGACCTGAAAAGACATTAGGTAAAATTTATAAACTTGTCTTCTTCTGAGACAGATTGATCTTATCTCCAAGACTCAGGGCCATTCCCTGTAAAGAAAAGAAAGACAACAATCATGACACAAATACTTCACTTGAAAATAACTTTTATCTCATCTATATTAAAAAGGAAGTTCCATATGTAGAAATCTATTAAGTCAGTGGAAATTAAGTCAGCATGGAAATTTCTAGCTGTTCACTTCTTTGTACATGTCATAGTGCTCAGTTCCTCAACACGAGGTAAAGGCTAGATCTACATATGTTATTGAAACAATGAAACTTAATTGGGCTGGCAACTATTACGCATGTTATCAGCATGAAAAGCAGAAGAATAAAAACAATTTTAACCTTTTGACCTCCCACCAACTGAAAATGGGCTGCCAGGGGAGAAATTAGAACTGCTAGTCCAGTTACTGAAATTCAACTGTTGAAAGTCCCAGTGCTGATACAGCACACTCAGTGCACCAAAGCTATGGAAAATAATTTAATCACAGAGCCATATTAATATTGCATAGAAATTGAAGAACTCTCAAAAGAAACTGCATGAATAAATCCACATATTCAACAGTATGATGATTTCAAGATGAAATTTCAAGATGAAACCATGCTGGCATATGTAACTGAATGCAGTCTTATGTAAAAATGGCACTGTAACCTATCAGAAACTTTAATTTAAACCAGTCCAAAATCTTTGCAGTGACATCACATAAACTGTTTCTTTGAATGTGAAAACTCTCAGATACTCCTTTATTGTATGCTGTTTAAGATACTTCTATTGTACATTAGTTTTTTTACTTTATTTATTACAAATGCCTTTTTTCCTTAGTTGGGAGGTAGATGACCTAAAATCCAAGGCAGACTCATATACCTACAGAAAATATTCCTACTAAAAAAACTGGGGTTTTGTTTCGTTGTTTTTAAAAAGAATCAGTGAACAGCAATTGCATGCATAAAATTTCCTTGTTGTGTGATACCGAAATGTGTAACTTGGTAAGAAAAGCATCATGCAACCCTGGGGCATATTTGCTCTTTATTTAAAAGCAAATAAAATACAACATCCTATTTGCAGCACAATGGACAAAACTGGGAAATCTTGGCGTAAAGCCTTATTTTATGGTAACGCACCAGGAGAAAAGACTGTAAAAAATCTGTAAATTTTTAAGAGTGCTTGGTGCATTGTCCTGAAAATGGCAAGGATGGCATGCCCCGTTACCTGGCTCTTGGCCCGGATGCGGATGTGGCCCGTGACAGGCGCCTCCGGGCCCAGGTGGATCGGCTTCTCAATGCTCACGTTGGCCAGCGCGTCCTCGCCGAATATGGACCGGGCATAAAGGTTGGCTGCCATAAAGCCACAATAGCCTGAGAGAGCCTGTGGGAAGCAAGTGGCAACTCTTAAAACACCAAAATCCTCTAAACACAGTTCAGTTCACCCTAAGTTAGCTACGTAGTTATCAATGTTTACATTTCTTTCTTTATGTGCAACGTTTCATAACACACGGGAATCAAGCACTGGGAAACCAGTGCCGTTCTCTAGAATTCATATTGGAAATTATACAGTCCATAGAACTCATCAAGACAAGGCAGGAGTGCATTTTATCATTTGTTTTAACCAATAACAAAATGGCAAAGAAGCTAAACAGCTACTATATTTAATTTGGCTACTATACACGTATTAGCTAATAGCTATCGTACATGCTATATCTTAATAGCAAATAGCTGTTGCATATATTTATTTTGCTTTACAACAAAAAGGCTAAATCAGCAAAAAAAAGGTAAATTTTGACAGAGAAAAAGAAACGTGAAGCTACTAAAAAACTCCTCTATATAACAGATGGCCCCATCAAGTCTATACTACAGCTTAGCTGCTATGAATTAAAATGTATATTCTGATTGTCTAACTGGGGACAACAGAGAATTTTGATAACATTTATTTGCTTTTACTCATTTCAGACCACTCATTTAAAAACTCTGATGTGTATGTAGTATTTCATTTTCTAAGCAGGCATTTCCAATAATATTAATAACAAATGCTGAACAAATTAAACAATAAAGAACAGGAACTAAAAAAGGTATCTAAAAATCTCCAAGAAATAGCTCACCTTCTCTGGAGTCAAGCATTTCATATTGGTTGACTTCAGTATGTGCTGTAAGTATTCATTTAAATCAATGATATTTGTATTCACTGTTACCTTCAAGAAGGAAAAAAAAGGCAATTACTTTAACACCTCAGGTATTTCTGAAATCTCTTCTTCAGGGCTCTATAAAGATCACTTCTGCATTCCTCACAGAGGAACAGCACACTCAGTAAGCTGACTGCACTTCCCACTATGTGATGGCATCATAGGAAGTCTTCTTACCATCCACTTGTTAAGATGGAGAATTTCATGCTATTACCATGGTTTCTAAAATCTATTGGATGAATATGATACTCTGTTGAACATCTAGATTCTCTACAGCAAACAGTGGACTCCTTGGCTGAATACAGTCTACACATTGCCAGAACAAGAAAAAGCAATTTGTAGTCCAAAGTTTGCTTCTAACCAGGGATAAAGATTACTTTCATCTTCCCCTTCTGACAGCAAAGCTCTGGGCTGCCTTGGCTTTATCATATTGCATATTATTGGCCTTGTTTAAATTCTTTTTTAACATATCTCTTAAAAGGAGTTTACAAGTTGCTAAGGCTTCATATACCATGTATTACAATTTATTGTGCACAAGTTCCCCCTGAGACATTGAAATCTAGTCTCAAGTGAGCACACCTATGTACCAAACAAGGCTACAGTTCATGTTAAATATCTCCCATTCTGGTTTAAGATTTCTACTATATTCTTACATTATCTCCCTTAAACCCTTTCTTTAGGTTTGGGCACCCTCACTTACTATGAAGTGTGCCCAGTGTCCTGCTGGTCTTACCCACCACCCATAACTTTATGTTACAGCTGTACTGCAAAGCAGCAAGGTGAAAGAAAAATGTTCCTGGTCCCCCTGGCAGGGGGCTGGACTAAATGACCTTTAAAAAGTCCCTTGCAACCCGCAGGAAAATGTGATTCAGAACTGAAGAGGCTGAGCAGCATGAGGAATTCTGCAGCCTCAGCACAAACGTACACTTGTTGCCATCTCACCTTTGAGCCAAAACACACAGCAACAACCAGCCAATTTGGACAGCTTCCATACAGGAGGTAAAGCTCAATGCACACAACCTCTTTTGCAAGCCAAAACCAAGTTACTGCATTGCTAAGCTTGTGAAACTGATAAGATAGTTCTAAGAGAATAAGCTACTTGAGGCAAACATCCAATGAGGATGTTGAATGAGGTTTATGTGGCAATTGATAATGCTGCTGTAACGAGCTGCTGTAGAACAAGACACAGAATTGTACCTCATCAACAAAGTAACATACAAAAAACATAACTAACTTTGTTTTCCCACTCAAATTCTGCCCACATCTGCCTGAACTCAGCATCTGTACAGGAAGCAGGCTGGATGTAATCCATGATGTCGATGTGAATGTCACTGAGCACCACACAGTTTCTGTCGCTGGCTGCTCCAGAGACATCATACACTGCAAGAGAAAACACGAAACCACCTGAATGCTTCAAGAAGTGGATTTGCACTTAATAAGGGTGCTGAGTTACCACCTGCCAGGTAACAACAGTCAACCCTTGCTCAATCTCATGCTGACAATCATCCTAAAGGCACCATGTTCTATGATGGTTTTAAGTAACAATGAAACAGATTTTTTTTTTAAATAATCACAAAATATTCTTACATTGTCATTTAATTTCTTCTCCCAATATGAAATGTTTTGCTTATTTTTGAGCTCATTAAGCAGTTAAAAATGCAACACATTCATGTTAATTTTGCACACTGAATTGTTTACTTACCAACGTTACCAAAAATGATTCCATTTTCTGTTGAAGCGACTTTGACATTAGCTTTAATGTTTGCAAAATCATGTGGAGCAAGTGTCAGAGGAGATGGTTTTTCCACAAGTTTCAAGTCACCTGTGTAAAGAAATTGGGGGATGGTGATCAGGGAACATTAGTAGCACACAATGAGCTTAGCTTTTGGAACAACATCTTTTTATTTTCTTGTCATTTGATTTTTGTATCTACAGAACTGCACTAAACACCACCATAAAGATAGCAGTTGATTTGGAATTGGTTGTTCTTTTTTTTATAGTTTTCTAGTTGCAAGATAAATTACATTACATAGAAATTTCAGTTAAAATATTGCTGTGTTCACCCAAACCCCACTGAAAACAAATGCAAATACTGACTTAAATGGGCTTTGGATGGAGTTTAGTATTAATTTTTTAACAAGGAAATGGTTAATTCTACCTTGTGTTTTAATCACTGACAACATCGTAAGACATAACCCTATAGTCAAGTGCCTCAAACCCAAAGTACAATGTCCAGCATTACAGGCACTAAGCTATTTATAAACAGGTCAAAGTATCCCCTTGATTCTGAATGTAATTGCTTCAAGGAAACACTAAGGGATGCATTTTTACTAATCCCTTAGCAAGCAATTGTAAAGACTCCTTAGTTCTATTAAACTGCAATTTGAGAACACAGCATGAACAACACAAGTTCTACACACAAGAGTGATGCCTCAAGTCAGCTTTTGCAGTACATCAGCTGGGAAATAAAGAATTCCACTTTGCTGAGCTGACAAATAGAAAAATGCAACCTATTAAATAATGCATCCATTTTATTTATTTCCATCATTAGTCTCATCAAATGGTTTACAACATTTCAGGAGAAAGGTTATGCCCCTCCAGTCATATTTGCAATAGTGAAAAGTACATAACCTGAGTTCTCCTAGCACATTGTAAATGGGTTTCAGCTCCTGACTGCCAAAGCAGATGACAACTAATAAGAAACTGGTCACTGTTCTTGAATTATCTGCTCCAGTGACTCCTCTAAGAGAAGTTAATGAAGCCTCAGTATTGTTCAAGCAAGACTTTGGTATAGCTGTTGGTACAGGGAATGGTTTCAGCTGAGTACATGCAGTATTTAAGTACTTCAGGCTGAGTGCAAAAACCACCTAGGGCAGATGGCTTTCTGCTCCATACCAGTTGGGATTTTGACCTATTTTTATTTTCCTGTCTATGGCAGCAGCACAATGGAAAATAAGTACATCAAAAAACCTGTCTATATTCTAGGAAAAAAGGAGAAGGGGAAATGGAACTCTATGTTTTTAGTGATGAAATCTGGCTATGGTTTATGTCATCAGATAGCCTTGCCAGTGTCAGTACATACAAGACTTCCACCAAATATATTCAAAATGGCAACTAACTGGCATCACTTTGAAAGTGTTTCAGGAATTCCTTACAGCCCAATGCCCAGAAGCTCAGAGCTGCTTTGTTTGCAGCAGTGCAGTCCTTACCCAGCGTGGCCAGCTCCAGTGTGCAGTTCTGCAGGGTGTCACTGGTCTGGTTGACCACAAGCACGTCCAGCACAATGTCGTACTGATTGACGTGGACATAGGCTTCTGCATACACAGGGTCTGAGAAACCTGTCAGCTGAGTAACCTGTGACACAAATTAAGGCAAGGAATTTGCCTTCTCAGAAATCAGTTTAAAACACAGAATCATGTCAAATAATGACAAAAAAAAAAAAGAATAAAGTACACTTAAATCGATTATTCTTTAATATGAGGCTCCAAAATAAGTAGCTTTCCTTCACGTGTCCTCCTGCATGCACACTACATTTATACACCCTTCCCAAATGAAATGTATTCTGAACTAATAAGTTCCTAAAATATGAACTGCAATGCCATTTATTCTTAAGATGATTAGCAGAACAAGGAAATGCTGACTTAAAATGAAAAGGTAATTTCAAACATCTAAAAGAATTTATCCAGACTTTAAAGGTCTGGGGGTTTAACTCTTAACAATGAATCAATCAAGTGAATTCTTCTCTTTAAACTTTCCCTGCAGGTCCTGGTAATCAGGAGGAAAAAAAAAAGGCATTAAGAGTGAAATCAGGATGCATTGCACTTGGTAGTAGGATATAGCACCAAAGAAAGGGGTTCTTAATCACTTTTGACATCCTTGCTCCCTTTCCCATGAACCTTTTTGGGATCTTCAAACCAGAAAACCCTAATTTCTGCTCCACATTCCACCATTCAGCACTCTCCAAGTCTCCTTTTTGTTCTTCCCCTCCTCATTTGAGAACGTAACAACTAGAAGTGCTTTTTTTTTTCTCCTGATGCCAACTAGGATATACCTGGGTTTTTCCAATCACCCAGCATAGTCTGGTTCATCAGTTCCAGCCTGCAATTCCCAAAGTGATCCCATGTATATAATTAAAACACTGATTTCCCACTACCTTATTAAGTTTGGAAGCAAGAGGATCAGCAGCCTCTTTCCTCTGTGTGTTTCCCATTGCTGCAAGAAGGCTAAGCTGGAACTGGTCTTCTTTTGAGCTCATTTCATTTTTAGCAGTAAGCTGCATGAAGGAAATGGGATCGTCTGGCTGAACCGTCACATTCCTCTTCTCAGATTCTTTCTGCAGGAAGAGAACAGTTCAAGAATTCACAGTGACTTCCATTCCTTAGCACAGAAAAACAGTCAAATAATGGCTGACTAACCCAGAGTCAAACGGTGACATTTCTGGGACCAGTTTGGTTGTGAACATCTGTAAAAAAACTCCAAGTGTTTATGGTCACACACTTATAATAGCTCACCTTCTGGGAAAGTTTCTCCTCTTCCAGCTTGGCTGACAGCATATGAGAGAGGGACTGCCTGCATTCTTTGTTGAAAATGTCATTCATGAGAGGAGAACATTCCGACAACACTTTCAGACACAATGAAATACGATCCACATCATCATCTGTAATTGGCTTCTTGGGAAGAGAAGACTTTCCCAAGTGGAGAATAGTGGCCATCAGCAGCATAGCTTCAGCATTAAAGGACTGAGAAGAAGGACAAAGAAAAGAGTATGAAATAAGGTTATAGCATTTTCCACAGTTTTGCAGAGATGTTTATTTCTGACTTATTTAAAAAAGGTGCCTATTAATCAGATCATAACATCTCTGAACAGATTACTTAGTTTTTTAGTACTTATCTGTAACTAAGCAGAATGATTTAGAAACTGTCTAAATAGAGCAGCTGGAAAGCAGCAGGTTCTGTTTGTGACCCAAACTATCATTATCATCCAATCACATAACCAGCACTTCACTTTGGACTTAACCCATTTTGCATTTGTTCAAAAGAAAAGAAGCCACAAGCAGCTCTTCCTTGAACATGAAAACACAAGAGACAACTCACATTTTGTTTCTTCTTTTCCTGAACTAGGGACACATAACGTAAAGCAATCTTGGTTAAAGTTGTAGCAAGGGAAGCTGCAACAAAGAAATCTCCATCCAGCAGGAATCCTCGTAGGGGAGGTCTGCAAAGACAAATGATCCTCAGAAAACTACTTCTGGATGACAATCTTCAGCCTACTTCTCTTGATACCTTAACTTTCATACTGTACAAGCAAAACAAGCTTGAAACACCTCACAAGGTTGGGTTTTTTCCCCCTCTCAAAGTAATTTTCCAGATATGAAGATATTCACAAGTCACACAGTCATTTCCACATGGACTATGGAGAGAGAGGTGTAATATAATTTCATTGGAGCTCTGAGATGATAATGGCTAGTCAAGATGAAGTAACCCATCTGTAGTAATTAAGGAAATACAATTGTTCTACCAATAATATAAACTATAGCAAGTGTTAAGTAGCGCAAGGTGATAACAAGGGAAAAAAATGTTTTAATTTAAAGACAACATCTCTGTATCCAACTAAAATTGTAAGAGAGCTTTACATATAAAAAAAAGCAACTAGAATTTACGATATCGTAATTAATAAAGTTCTTATTTACAGAGTAAGCTTTGACTAGAAATCTTAAGCAGTTGGGCAACTTTCTATTGGATACTACTATGGGATAATACCTTAAAACAGGAAATTCCTTCAACCGCTGAACTCTGCATGACAGATAATACCACTCAAATCAAAAAAGATAAAATTAACCAAGTCATTCCTGGCCAAACATGAAATCACAAATACCTGTCTTCTTCCTTTTTGGCAGGTCGGGAACTGCTAAGAGCACTTTGTGTTGCATAAGTGCCCATCTCGGTCACTAATTTTTGGGCTGGACCCACAGACACCTCTTCTTCAGGTTTGAGCTCACCAGCTTCTTTCTTGATTTCAGACTCTACTATTGGGATCTAGAAATGAGCAGGAAGCATTTGTTACAATTAAAATAAAAGAGATGCTTTTGTTCTGCCGAAGGTTTAAATAAAAATTATCTGTGTTACTGAAGTTTTTATAAGCAGAAGGTCAGCTACAGTGCAATGCTTTGGGGAGAATTTGAGGAGATAAGCAGATGTTGAAATACATACAGAAGCTTCCTACATATGCAATACTCACATGGATGAATTAGGTTTTCTCAGAGAAGTCTTTTTCTCAGAAGAACCCAGACTTAAAGCACTTTTTCTTTGCTGCTGGATATAATTAAATTATATCTTACAGCTCCCATAATCTTCTGAAATAAGGAATTTCTCAACTCTTTCTTTACAGATATCATTTATTCTCAGCTCAAGTATGCTTCTTGAAGAAAATGAATAATGAATGCAAAACCCCGACTGCTTTTTACTTAAGATTTCCTGTGCACATGCCATTACACAAGTCCTCAAAACGCTGTTGCAGCTTACTTGATCTTTCTAAAACACCTTTTCCTTAGAAAATCCAGTGCATTATGGCAGGAAAAAACCACAAAGAGTCACAAAACCCACAAAAATCCCAAAGCACACGCACCTCTCCAAGTGATCTGCGAACCTCTGTCATTACACTTTGTATATCCTCCTTTGTGCTGCAGTATTCTCCCAGGATCCATAATGCTCCTCGATAAATCCTAAAATAAGAACAGTAATTTAAATCTCTAAATTTAAATTATGCTTTCATGATATACTCAAACTAGCACCAAGAAAAGTGATTTATGGTCAGGTGGTAAAGACCAGTCTTGACAGATTCAAAAGAACAAAACTGACAAAAGCAGGTTTAATCAAAAGTAATTATCCTTTCAGCCTCAGTAAACTCATGAACAAGTACATCAAATTAGATATATTCTTTTCTACAAATTTATTTCCATCTGTGTTAATCCTGAGATACACAAAATTAAATTTAATTGTGATCGTAATGAAACACTCTACTGTATGTGAATAAAGTCAGCTCTAAATTCTCCATTTAACTGAGACAAACTGATTTTTTCATTATACAGCAGAAAATGAAAAACCACAGAATGAAGTTTAGGAAGGAATAACAAAGCTTCAGAGGGTTTTTTTTCTTGCTTAATGAGATTACAATGGAGATGGGATTCAGAGTTTTCTGTGTATTAGGAGAATGACAGAGTGTTGTTCAGATACAGAGAAATTCTCATATGACTTAACCTTTACCGATCCATCAGCAAGGAAAGTTTTTAGAGCCCTGAAAGGTACTAAAAGAGCTTTATAGTTTGTAAAGCTCAGTCTATGTTAGATTGGGTTTCCTAATAATTGTACAGTATACTTCTGTTGCCTACAAGTTGCCTACAAGCACAAATTCCTTAGGAATTCTGTTTTAACAAATATATTACTTTATGGTTGGCCTTCGTGAACAATGCCATTTCCTAGCAAGTGGAAATACAATTATCAATTGCATTGTAGATATTAAAACTGAATTTATTTTCTTTATTCAATGTAAGAAACACCCAATTTACCTCTTGTACAAGTAGGCAAGAAAGTTGTACCTAGAAACCCTCTATCCCAAACTATCTCAGCTTCAGTCACTCTCTGTGGGGGTCACACGGAGTTTGGTACATATTTAATGACAATATAGATTCAATGCATATGAGCCACAGGTGCTCCAAAGCCTGTTTGATATCATATTTTGGACTCACTTGACAGATTTAATAGCGTGAAAGACTTCAAGCATCTTCTCCACAATAAGAGGTCTGAGGTTATCAAATCTCTGGATCGCTTCCCGCACAAACTCCAGGACATCAGCGGCTGCCGCCTCGTTGTTATCACTCAGGAACTCCATCAGCTACCACAGAAGGGTGAATGTCAGTACAAACAGCAGCACACAGAAGTCTGTACAATACTACTTCCCTTCTATGTTCACAAAAATAAAACTGCTTATGCATCTCCCATGAAACAAAACTGAAGTCAACCAACCTTAAGTGTATTCCAAACAAGTCCCAATTATCATAACCCCAAACTGTTTTTCTAGTGATACAAATAATTGCACTTTTAAAGGTCCTCTTCAGCTCATGTTCTTCAAAAATATTTAGAAATAGTCTCAAAAGACAAAAAATCACAGCATCAAAAGTCCTATGTTTCTTTAGGAATTAAAAATAGCATTGATTCCATGAGCCTACTATTAGGAACACCTCAACTTCAGCAGTTCTGCAGGTGTTGGGGAGAGCTACAACACTGTTGTTTAATGCCAATACAATGAAACATTTGCATACCACTGGAATAACATTTGCAGCCATATCTGGGAAGCGAACACTACAGGAATGCAGTGTTCGAACCAGGAGCTGTCTGTACTTGTCTGTATCCTCATGCTCTGTCACATTATTAGTTTTGATCACTTCCTTCTTCAGAACAATCACAAGCTGCAGAAAAGATCGAATAAAACTTTTAAAAAGTGGTATTTTTTGAAAGAAAGATAATAGCATAATGAATCAAAAGTACATGTAATTTACCTCCTCCACATTTCTTGAAGACACAAGATCCAGAGCCAGCTGAAGGGTTTTTTTGCGCACTTCCAGATCTGGGGTACTCAACACTCTGAGGATGTCCATAACTAGATCCTGAAACAGTAACAAAGTAAGTATTTTGCTGTTTTAAATTACTTCCCTTTCATACAATTCTGATTTTCAATGACTTTTAAAGCCCTTTTGGATGCATAATATATGATCTACTGACAAGCAAGCAACAGGCATTAGAACTTCTTAGTGTTCATTTAATACATTCTGCATTTACACAGTCTTTCATGCAGCTACACCATTAAACCTCACAACCATGACAGCATTTGTCATTGTTAATTCTTAAGTAAACAATAAAAGCAGCAAGTCATAAACATAAAAGTCCACCCAATATGTTTTTACCGAAAACATACCAACAGAAAATTGCAACTTCAGAAGTACTCTTCTCCATACATTGCAGAACACTGGAAGCTTTGTTATTGAAGGCTTTTCTTTCCTAAGGCTTACAGGACAAGAGTCAGCTCACATACCTGCAGCACTCGTTCATGGGAGGGATGCTCCTTTAACTCAATCAACCGATCCAAGACGATCAGTTTCACATTATTATCGCTTTCTTTAATAATCAAATCTATGTAGCATTGGGCAGCAGCCTAAAATTCAAAGGATCAAAACCATTTTTTAAGTAAGGAAGAGGAAAAACTGTAAAATTTCTGAAATTGAGAAGACTCCTTCTATTTTACCATTAAAGCAGCTACTCAAGAGTTGGCACAGAAATGAACCTGATAAACAGACTTTACAATTTTTTGGTGCATCACAAGTTGATTCCAACACCACGTTACAAAAATCACATAGGAAGGTTCACAATGGCATTATCTTACGGTACACAGACTTGATTTCAAATTCAAAGAGAGACATAACAAGATAAGAGTACCTGGCATGCTTTGGGTCAGCTGTGAAATATGCAACAGGGCATGAAAACCAACTTAAAAGAGCTGGCAGTGTTAGCCTATCTAGATATGGTTTTAATGACAGCTTCTATGTACAGTGTGCCCACTCAACAAAAATGAGTATGCCACACCAAGAATCTTGGAATTCATACTCCCCCCGACCTTTGGAAACTACTATTTACAATGCTTTAAATCTAGAGTTGCATAATCTATTTTTGAAATTTCCATATACGTTCAAGATTCCTAAGTGATCTTAAATAATCAGCTGTACAAACATAAAACTAAGAACCCCAGGTCAATCAGTAATCAACATAAATCTTCGCTGTTTCATGCTTCCACCCTGGTCTGAAATTAACTCATACATGAGTAAAAAATTCTGACTGAATCTCTGAAATCTTCAGCTGTAGTCTGCTTTGCTAACTAGGCCAAATAGATTGCAGGCTGGTCCAACGGTCTGCACAGTATTCAAGATTGTCCCCTACCAAAGTGACATGAAGTCCACTAGCTCCAGGTCTGCTCAGTCTTTATTTGTGACCAGTTCTAAGAGATATTCTAAGACAGTGTTTCACATGTGAAGTGTTGCACAGCCCACATTACTAAAGCCTTCACTCCTTCAAAGTATCAACACGCAGCACATGGTGTTCATCTCAGTGCACTGAAAGCTACTGGAGAGCTGAAAGCATCACTTTCATACCTTGATTGCTGTGGGTGCACTGGAGAGTGTAACCAGAGTACCTGCAGCCTCATACTTCACTGCAGGGCTTGAGGACTGCAGCAGGTTGTAGATGCAGCGAATGAACCGAGCTCTCTCCGATGGATTCGCGTGACAGACCTCGATAAAACAATGATCCACAGTTGGCACACACAGAAAAGAGCAATCCTACAGCTCACCTCCTTCACTATCTTACAGAGAGGAGAAAACTAAGCAAAAGGTGACAACCTTTCCTGGTGACAGGAAGCGTCATTCACAGCTGTAAAAATCTAATTACAAAAGCTCTTCAAAAGCTGTTCTTGTCAACTCTGTGCAATGCTACAGGGTATTAAAATCTCCGATCAAAAGGACGGGCAGAGCCTCTCCCAGCTTCTGTAAGAGATGCCCTGCTCATGCCCAGGAAGGGCACTCTGATAACACAGTCCCCAGCACAGCAAATCAGGTGAAACTTATTGCTCTATACTGTGCACACTTGAGCTCTTTATCATTTCAAGAGACAAATCTTATTCAGCTGTATTAAGCAATGACATATTCCTGACACAGATGAGAAGCCAGCTATGATGCCTTTTCCAGCAAGATTCCATACCTTTTGAAAAATAGTCTAATATAATTCTATATGTGCATTTACTTTAAATGTGCCACAACATTTCCCTTTTACCTTGTAAATTAGTTCAACAATAACCAACTGGAGTATGTCACCAAAGGTCTGGACTTGGTCAATACAGGTACTCAAATAATCCAAAGCTCGATCCTACACAAATATAAATTATTTTACATTATTCAGAGTTTGCTCACTCAGTTGAATTTTAAATCAAAACACATTCTAAAAATCAAAATACAAAACAGCCTTTATGCAACCCTTCAACAATTTAGGAAAACACTGTAGACCTGAAAAGCAAAATAATCCATGCGGTCTACAGTGGGCAGAAAGAGAAAGAAACTAATGGTAATTAGGCACAAAAAGCAATTGACTGCAGAGCAAATAATCCGAAACACTAAACAGAAACTGCCATTTTTTTCTCATGCAACTACAAAAGCTTTAGAACAGTAGATAATGGAGCACTTCCAGTGTGATTATGCTCACATTTTTCAGCACCTTCACCACAGACAGTAGTTCTCCTTTAAAACAAAAAGAGCACGAAAGACCCACATTATCAGTACCAAATATCCCACAAAAGCATTAACACTATCATACATGGGGATTTTTATGAATACAAGTAGTTTATACTACCAACAAACCACTGGCTAGTTACCCAGCATATTACAATTATTAAACCAAATGACTTTGAGGGCAGGTATCCTTACCTGATCTGCATGAATTAGCATCATAAATGCATTTCTTTTGCAGCTTGCATCTTTCTCATTCACCAAGAAATCATGGATCAATTCAGGAGCATCAGGTATAAGATGTTCAAAGTTCCTTTACAAGAAAAAAAAATAAGAAAAAATTAAATAATTGAAAGAGCTACTGCTAAGGAGCAGAACCCAAGGATCCCTGTTAGATAGAGGAGAAAAAGCAAACAAACACAAAAATCCCAGACACCAGATGAGGGATTGATGAATATTTGAGTTCTCCATAACTCTGCAGATCACTAGAGGCAGCCTTGGCGTTGTGCCTGCAGGGCTGTGAGTGGTTCCTGTGTGTACCTGTAGATGGTGTAGATAGCTAGGACAGCGTTCCTGCGCACGTAGCTGTGCCGGTGCTCCAGGCACGCGCGGATGGCCGGCATCAAGGGCTCCAGCAGCTCTGCTTCCTTCAGCTTGCACAGAAAACGAAGAGTGGAGCCTCGGATAAACTCATTTGGGTGCTGAAGATCCTAAAACCAACAAGGAACATATTTGAAATGCCAGACTCTGCAGATGAATGCACTTGTCACCTCCAACACTCGGCTTTCCCATGGTACAAGTTCCCAACATCCACAATGCCACCTCGCTGTCTTCTCATGAAATGCTTTCCTAAAGCACTGCTGCCCCACTATATTTAAAACCATGTATTTATGTGCAGTAAAACTTACAAAGCCTGTGGGCTTTTTTTCCTGGGTTGTATTAGTTTTCTCTGATTACCACAGCTGTGAAAGCTCAGCCTGTGGGCATTCCTGCACATTGGATACTAACTTCTTGTATATATTAGCTCATTTATTTCCAACCCATTCCCAAAGTTGAAGGCCTTTAATATGAAGAAGTTTCTCAAATATACCACAATAGTGTCCTTTTATGACTCAAGACACCTTGAAGATGATAATTATGCTACCCCTCACCTTTAATGCTCACTGACATGGAAACAAAGAGCACTAAATTTTTTTTAAGTCATAACAGTAAAAGAACACAAAACTCCTCAGTAGTAAGTCTGCTGCCTATCTACAGTTATCCAGCTCTGAGACACAACTGACAGGAAGGAAATGCTGAGCATAAACCATGTTTATATTTATTCAATAACAGAAAGAGATATCCCTTCTGTAAGGATCCAGCAGAGGAACACAACCATTGAAATAAACAAGAGGCTACCTTTCTGTATGCATCGCACACGAGGATCATTTCCTGCAGGAGCCTGCCATCGGGAGTGGTCTTTGGCACGATCTCCCAAAAGACAAGCAGCAGCTTTTTGATAGTATGGTCTTGGAGAGGCAGCACAAAACGTATGATGGTCATCAGGAGCCCAGGCAGTTTCTCACCATTCAGAATCATAATGATTACTTTCTTCAAGGCCTCTGTCTTCAACTTGACATCTCCTTTTTCTAGAGGAGGAGAAAATGAAGCGAGGAAGGCTGACACGTCACAGTTAGTTTAACAGGAATATTGAGCTTCACTGTCAGAAGACAAAACCCCTCTGAAGGAGTGAAATAGAGCATATCAATAAAATAAATTCCTTTACTTCTATTAATGGATAAAGAGGAAGCAAGAGATATTTAAAAACAAGCATGGAGTTCAGACTTAGTTTTGGAATTGAAAGAGTTCAAATTCCAAGGCTGTTTCAATTCTTAAATTTATATCAGGATAATACAATGTGCTCTGCTGTCACACATATACAAGACACTAACACTGCTGCTTTTGCCAGCACATTCCACAGTGCATTGAACAAGTGACAACACCTTTTGCTGCTTATTCCAAAAAATCTGCTCAAATCTGCCTTAGCACAAGCAGGTATTACTTAAAACTCGCAAAAAAAAAAAAGAAAACAGATTTTGCACAGACTGGGGAGGACATCAAAGTACATACGATAATATCATGAAGTTTCTCAAAACACAGCAAACAGAGGAATGTACAGCCTTCAAAAATCAACAGAAAATAAACACTAAATGGAATTGTTTGAGTTTATAAAATGTAAACGAAATTCTAGGAAAGGCAAAATGAGAGAATAATTAAGGACAGTTTGAGTATCCTTCCATCACAGTCAATACTTGCCTAGGTCATTTTTTAAGCTGATTTCAGAAGGTGGCTCTGAATCCATGGGAACGTTGATTAACGTGTAACACACGTTCTCTGCAGCAGTCATGGCTCTGGGTTACAGGAGTTCTCTCAAAGGATGACTTATTTTCACACAAATGTCAGACAACCTAAGAACCAAGCAAACAAAGCCATCCCAAAGTTTTTTTAACAAACACAAAAGCATTATCATAACTGACTTAATGGCTTGAAGCAATTGCTGGCTTTCTTGAGAAGTTGCATTCAAAAGCCTTTTCATTTTGCTGTTACCCTAAAATATTCCTGTTAATACCACATAGATGAAGATCATGACATTTTTCAGAGATTATAAAAAAAGAACAAAATCTTTCCAACACTTTGGGTACAGTCAGGAATATCAGAAGTGTACAGGGCACCTGAGTGAAGCCAAATGGATGAAGCAGCTTCTCCCTCCTAGAGCCATCCCCTGTTCCTGGCTATATATTCCCACTACCTTCCCTGCACTCATGCATCCCCCCCAAGCTGCAAAACCAGCTGAAAAACTTCACAGAAAAAAGAAAAAAAAGATGAAGTTCTTGATTTGATTAACAAGCTGAATCAGTCTATGAAGGAAGCTTTGAAGATGAGCACGAGATCCAACAGAGCAGAAACCAAGGATGGGAGAAAAGACAACATGATGGAAAGAGAAGCATTTCACCTGCCAGGGATCACCAGATCAGCTAAACTCTACTGTCTCCACTAGACACTAATGAGGAAATCAAGTTTTTTTATGGTGCAAAAGGACAAGAAGGCTACAGATCTATCAAAGCTGCTGTGTGCCTGGCAGACCAGGTAATAAAATTTGCTGTTAAGCTCAATTCTCATTCTCATGGTTTTTTCCCCTCATATAACCGATATCTAGAATTAAATCAACTTTCTTGTTGTATCAATCCTCATGTTTGTTTATTCTTTATATAATAGACAGCTAGGATCAAATCAACCTTTTCATTCTATTTCTTAAATAAAAATTGCTCAAGCTTTAGCTTGATTGTCTAATGCTATGATACTGACAAGCACAGCAAAGAAAACTGTTACTGTTTATTACATGAGCAATTCTGTACTTTCTACAGAAGTTGTGTCAAAATAAATTAGCTTTTATTGATATTAATTGTCTGGAAGCCTTAGACTCCCTTTTCTCATCAAATGGGCACCCACAGAACCTCAGCCTGAACAGGGAGCAGGGAAGTTGTGCTAACCTGAGCTGCTGCCTCTTTACATACAAGAAAACAACTCACCTCAATCAGGACCACAACAACCACCCCAAAAAATAATTGCAACACAAATTTTTAACAGAACACTCCTTCTTCCATTATGAATTCTGTATTTTAAGGCCTAGATCACTCAAGCTTGTTGTTTACAAATATTTACATAAACCACTTGTTCAAGAAATGACTGGATGTGGCACTTAGTGCCATGCTCTGGTTGACAAAGCCGGTGATCAGTGAAAGGTTGGATTCTATGATCTCAGAGGTCTTTCCCATCTATCTTCTTGTCTCAGCAGCAGCTTTTTTGCTTACTTTTTCCATGCTGTTACCCAGAACTCCTGCCCCAAAGCCCTGCAGCCAGTACCTTCACCTACAAGAACAACTCACACGGACCATAAAGCAGATCCTTGCAAAAGCAGGGCAGGTACCTTTACTCATACAAAGAAGTCAGCTGCAGAAATTTCCAAAATCACAGTCAAACACGTCTCTGAATTGTGATAAATGAGTGCACTTTGGGCTCTGAAAAGCAGCAATGCTTTTCAGATTTGGGTGATTTGGCAGGGAGAACCACCAACACTTCTTCCTCCTTGAAAGTCACCAAGACTTGCAATCAGTTTGATCTTTGAGAGCCCCCCCGGACACAGATGTATGTGCTGTTTTAACTCTCCAGCAATAACATTTCTGTCACCTTTGCAGAGTCACTGAATGGTTTGGGTTGGAAGGGACCTTCAAGATGAATTCATTCCAACCCCATGCCACGGGCAGGGACACCGTCCACTTGACCAGGCTGCTCAGAGCCCCATTCAACCTGGCCTTGAACACTGCCAGGGATGGGGCAGCCACAGCTTCTCTGGGCAACCTGTGCCAGAGCCTCAGCACCCAAGGAAATCGAAGGTTACAGAGTTTATAGAGCCCAGGAAGACAAAAAGCCACGCCTGCTCGCCACCTACATCCCTGGGGATCTTTAGGAACAGGGACACCTAATGAACCAAAACTCTGAGAGCGCACCGTTTTACTGACGTACAACAACGTTAATGTAAAGTGTTAAAAATGTTTACTAAAAAAACCCGACAAATTTAAAGCCAGCTGAGGGGTATTTCTCCCTTAATGTCCCAGGTTCCTACTTCTAGCCCAAAGCCGGGCATTTTAATCAAGGTAAAACTTCCCTCAATGCCC
>VZTJ01002508.1:0-27868 GCA_013397795.1 Orthonyx spaldingii | reverse complement strand
AAACCCCCCCACCACCGCCCCCGCCCCCCGGGCCCCCCGCCGGCGGGCCCTGAGGCCTCGAGCCCGCGGCGCCCAGCAGAGGGGCGGCGCCCGCCTTTTCCCCCCCGTCCCCGCGAGGCCGCGGCGGCCCGGCCGTGCGGCTCCGTACTGGGCGGCGGGGTCGGGCCGGTCCCGGCGCGGAGCTGAGCCCGCGGCGCTGCCGCTCCGCCGATGGCTGACGTGGAGCCGCGCCCGCCCCGGCCACATCGCGCGTACGGCGGCCGCCGCGGGACACGCCTCCTGACAGCGCGAACCGGGAGGCGGCGCCAGGCTGGGCTGACCTGTGACGTCACGGCCATGAGGGGGAGGCGGGAGTTTCCCGCGCGGGCGATCGGGGACCCTCAGGATGACGGAAAACACCCAAAAATAGTGGCCGAAAATAAGATTAAAACCCCGCACAGATAGATAGATAGATAGATAGATAGATAGATAGATAGATAGATAGATAGATAGATAGATAGATAGATAAGATAACAACAAAAGAAGGGGGTGTGGGAAATAATAAAAAGAAATAAGCAAGAAAAATAAATGAATGAGGGGGTAATAAGTAATTGGGGAAAATATGTAGGTAATTGGAAAACAGAGTATGGGAAATGAATAAAGGAGAGGGACATAAAGGAAAAAACAACGGGAGGGAAAATAAGGGGGAGAAAAAAACCAATGGGAGGTGGAAAAGCAAGGAGGGGAGAAAAAAACCAATGGGAGGTGGAAAAGCAAGGAGGGGGAAACAAGGGGAAGGAAAGGAGGGAAAAAACCAACGGGAAAAATAAGTAATTAAGGGGAGAAAACAAATAATGGTGGAAAAGATAATTAAGGGGGAAAATGAGAATGAGTAAGAGGGGGAAGATGAATAAGGGGGGAAATAAATAAATAAGGAGGGAAAGCTAGAATAAAAATAAATTTAGGAAAAATGAAAGCAGCTTTGCCTAATGCTTAAAAACCAAATACACAGCCGTGACATTACTGTTTTGCTGTTTCATGACTGAACTATTTGTATGGATTCAAGACAATATTTAAAGCCTGTTCAAAACAGCACAACGATTTGCTAATTTTTAATAAGTTATTAATATCTATTAATTAAACAATCTTAAAGTTTTGAGCTCATTTTTTTAAAGTACAGTGAACAGGCTATTAAGTCCCTATGTGGGTCCACCCCAGAAAGCTGTTTCTTACCATTTTCAGTGCAATCATTAGCGAGAATAATTATATTAGAATGTCCCAACATAGAAAACGAAAAAGACTGAACTCATTTTGTTTAAAATACAGTGTTGCACCCAGGAAGCACCAATGCACTGGGCTTCCCAGGCAGATGACTTTGAGGAAGTCACTGTTCGTCCCAAATTTTGTGGCATTCAGCTTAAATCCACAGAGGACCGCGTGCAGAACAAGCAGAAGGGACAAAGCCCTGGAGAACCTGTTCATTCAGCTGCAACGCAGAGACTCCACAGTTCTGCTCAGGAGACTTGTAAGGGGAACCTCAGGTGCTTTTTTGTTACTCCAAGTCAGCCCTCAGTGAGCTAAAAGCCCTGTGCTGCCCCAAGGCTGGCTGATAGCTCGAAAGAAACACTGACTCGGTTCCTAAAGAGCTGGGGTTGACTAAACCCCTCAAAAAAACAAACACAAGCTGGCTATCAGCTTCACACTTCTTCAGCCTCATAACCACAAATGTCTTTCCATTTGGAGACAAGTTTACACAGGGAAATGCTGTATCCTGTTTGTTCCACGACTATTTTACAGTTTCATAGGCATTTTAAGGTGCTCTCAGTTCAACAGTTTCCAAGAGCACCACGTTTCTCTGCAGTAAGCAAACACTCACTCTGACAAACTGTCAACACAGCACCTTGATATGACACAAGTACTTGTGAATAGCTCTTTTTTCAGACTGAAAAAAACAAACTCACAGCAATGTCCAAGAAAGTGATTTATTTCCACTTGTCCTTATGAGTTAAAGACAGTATCTTTTCTTTAAAAAACAGTATCATGTACTATTTAGAAAATGATTACACCTTTCTTGTCAAAGCAGTTACACCCAGTTATGACCTCCTGTGTATCTTTTAAGGATGGGTGGGTTGGTCTCTTTCTTTAGGAGCAATCCTCAGAATGTAGCGTCAGAAAACGTATATAGGTGAGGATAAAGTTACCAGCAAATGGATAAATGTTCCTGGATAATTACACATTAACAGAGGAACTCATCCACCAACTAGTGCTCCATTGGCTCCTCTGCCTTTTCCACAGTTTCTTCAACAGGCGCAACCACCTTAAAGAGAGGGAAAACAAATTATTTTAGGAAGGCAGAAGACAACACTTGACATATCAGCTTGATCCCCACTGGACCACCACGAGTGGTAACTGCAGCCCATGTCAGCCAATAGCTCACATTACTGTTATCCAAATTAAGCATAAGCAGGACATAGTTGGTAATCAGGAGACTACGGAGGCGTCTTGCAAAGGGCATGAGAAACATATGCAGCCACTACTGTTGCAAAACAGTGAAAACTTGTACTTGATCAGAGATGAGGAAAGAGGATGACATTGGAACAGCCTGGCATAAATTCAGCATAAATTGATTTAATAAGAAGCTGAGTTACCAGCTAATATTATACAGTGTTCATATAGTAACTTAATATTTTAAAAATCGCCTTTCTAAAATGTTACTACAGTAGTAGAGTTACATTTGTTTTAAACATCATAGATCATATCTAATTATTGTCTTTCAACAAAGCCTATTTATTAATATCTGAACCACTTACCTTTCTCTGTGGTCTCTCCTCAAGCCCTTCTAGGAATGGTGCTACATCATCGTCATCATAGATGGTGAACTCCATGTCTTTGCCCACAATTCCAATTGAAACATTCTGTCAAGCAAAGAGTTGAAAACAGTGAGAAGCATTTTCCTGCAATTAACTCTGCCTTTACAACTTTCACTTACAAAAGCGATCACATTTCAAAATCTTCTAAGTCAAGCCATTCAAGGGTTTCAATTTCTTTTGTTTTGTTTTCTTTTTAATAACATGCACCATTTCTCAAAACCCCCTATTTAATCTCATTTTGCATTTTCAGTATTTTAAGAGTTTCAAAAAACATGATCAGCTAAGAATAAAAAACATGGAAAACAGTAGATCAGCCACAACCAGAACACCAACCAATGGATATCCTTAGAATTTTCTTCTTCAACAGTTCCTCAATTCATTGTCAAAAGTTTGTGCAGCTTTGTGATGCTGGATACTCTATGAACTGTTGGCGTATTACCTGCACTCACCTCCCAGGTGAATTACTGATTGTGCTTACAAAGCAAAGCTGTGATTCTATAGCTGCATGTAAAGCATATTAACCACTGATCAAAGCTTAAAATAGAGTGAAACCACCAGGGAAACAATGTCTTATTTAGTGGAAGCAGCATTTTTGTGAAGAAACTTAACTCTGAGATGATCAGGGAACAGTAGATAAACTGGGACATGAAGTGAAGATGATATTATGTACCAGTATTCAGCTTCCAAGTTTCAGTGCCAGCCACACTTCACAAGAATTTTGTCACAGTAATTTCAAGTAACAATGGCAGTAAAGTTCCTTAAGGAGACCTATTCCTTACCTTGGTGGTCAGATCCTGTTCAGCAGGAAGAGTCTCTCTCAGGGCTCGCAGTCCATGTTTAACTAGCTCATTTAGATTACCTTAAAAAGGCAGCAGAAAGACATTTACAAACTACATGGTATTACCTCTAGACACTCATTCCCCTTCTTCCTATTCCTAGTTGACAACCACAAAATCAGTTTGGTTAACTTGAGTCCAGGACCCAGAGTTCCTCTCCTTTCTAGTTCTGAACAGAGTTGGTTATAAAACTTTTCCTTGAGGTATCAGCCTTCCCCTATATGAGGTCAAGGGCATCTGGTTTTGACACCTGCCTTATCTTCAGTGATATTCACGGCTTTTTTCCCCCCAAGCAGGTATTCAACAGGTTCCTCATCATCATTCCATACAAAAATAAATTCACCACTTTAAATTCAGCACCTAAATACTTGCCCTGACATACTATCTCTGCTCTGCTATGGAAACAATTACACTTTCCCTGGGTTAAAAAGGGCAGAGCCTTTTTACGCTTTTCACAGCTTTTCTGAGCACAGCTTCTCTTTCCATTAGATGTAATAAAAATCCACATGCTAAGACATGGAAATCTCAACCACATTCTCTACAATTTTGTCTTCGTGCAGATTTACAGTTATGCCAAACTTAGCTGCCAAAATTTATCTCTATCTCACTAAATGCAAAAGAATGGAGTGGCAGCAGGAAAAAAATTGCAGAATTGATGAATTGCATTGGGTAAAGATGGTTCCGTTACTCACAGTCAGTGAACTCAGTCATGTGCCTCTCCAAGTAGGTTCGTGCTGACTGTGAACGAGCACCAATGGACATTGCTTTGCAGTCAAAATAGTTTGCAGAGGGACAGGTCTGGAAGATGTGAGGACCCATATCCTGCAAAGAGAGAAAAAACCCCCACAGAATGTAAAACAAATGTATAAATTCATACCAAGTCTGCTGCTGAAACATTACATTTTCTAAAAGAGTTTTGCTTTATGGTACATCACATCTACACGTATGCACAGAAATATATTCTATATTGCTGATCATGTAACTCTTCCTATGCAATTCCTTCAAAACAAAAACCCCAACAACAATGAAAAAAAAAAAAGAATAAACTTTCTTTACACTTTGTTCATTAAAATGCAGCTTTTAAATGGACAGAACAGCTGGCACAAAAATGTGTTTCTTTCTCTGTTCTACAAATTGCACTGTGCTTATGTGTGCTCCCTACTTACTGGCTTGCAGCAGGTTTTACATACATTCTGTCTCATCTACACAAAAGTAAAAACTTGCTGCAGATTAAACCACGCTGTCCAAAACTTCAGGCAATATCATAATTTCCTCCAATGATCCTCATGTCAACAATTTTGAAGGCAGAGATTCTGTGTGTGCTGCATTAAGCAAATGTGGTTGCTAAACAAGAGAGAGGCCAGTGGTGATTTCCACATTCATTTTTTTATTGACTGTATTTAAAATAATTGTTTGTAAGCATCCAAAACCAACAGCAAAATATTTACATAAACAAATCTCATTTTTGTACCTAAAAATATTTAGTAAGTGTAGGTGGGATTAGCTATTAATTAACACGTCTGTGTTATGTTTTAGGATAAGTTACAGAAAATCATTTCCTTATTCAGAGAATTTTGATGAGTCTGCCTCTTCCATCTTTCCCTCTCCACATCTATTTGCTGCATAAAGTTTCACTAAGCACATTTTACAGGTCAGTGCCAGCCAGAGCAGCTTACTCACATCATAGCCTGCGATGAGCAGTCCCACTCCATAGGGCCTTCTGCCGTAGCGCTGAGTTGGAATCTGGGTTTCTTAAGAAAGCTAAGGAAACAATCTCAAAATTACATGATAATTACCCAAGAGTTTCCTAAACCAAGCAGAGATGCACCAAAATGCATCATTATGGGATATCCTCTGAAAGAATACACAAGCAGTGTGAACGAAGAAAAATTGTCCAATAAACTTGTTCAACTTCATATGGCTTTTAAGCTGTGATAAATGAAAGTCATTTTATGAACGAGTAAAACGTTATAAAAGTATAACAAGTCTATAAAAAAAGGATACTGCTTCCAATTAGTGACACTAGGCGAGAAACTGGAAGAGGTCTATCAAACACAAATCTAGAATCCAAACACTCTTGACGCATGAAATTGCTAGGGAGCAAAAACATAAAAAGATTTTTAAAAAATCCAATCAGTGCATAGATCAAAGACACAATGAGGTTTTTGTCTCAAGGCTTGTCTGTTAAGGTAAGCATTTTTGTTTCAGCTCTGCACATTGAGAAAAAGGGTCAAAGGCTGTCCATGATTTCATTTCAACATGACCTATCATTGCTATTGAGAAAGCTGACCACAGGTTTGATAAAGAATAAGGGTATTTCAGCCACAGAAATGCAAAGAAGGTAGAAGTTCACACAGGCAACAGACGGCTCATCTGGAAAAATGGTAATGGTTAAATGGTAACATTGCTTTGGAACACTGCAGCAATTAAAAGTCATTTCAGAAATTCTTCCTATCCCTTCTGATTGAATTTGCTAAAAGCGAGCCCCCCCTGGAGCCCACACAAGCAGCACTGTATGGGTTTAATAACTTTCTCAAATGTGTGTACACAGAAGCAGCTGCCAGAGGGAAAGAAGTGATGGAGTTTCTCAGACTGCTTGGAAACCCTACCACACCAAGGAAACCAGACAGGACTGTTTTACTTGTAACAAAACCAAAGAGCAAAATTTTGGGCCAAACAAATGAGATTTCTGCCAACTAGTTACAAACCTGCCAGAACTTCATGCTGAGGTCTTTGGCATAATACAACAAAGCAGCAACTCAAAACCAATCCTTAGCCAAGCAGAAAATGTCATTTGCAATAGTCTGAATGAACTTTCCCTCATTATTGCAGCACTGTGTATGCCAACAACCAGGATACTCACCACAAGAGTCTTGCATCGGCAGTAAGTCCAGCAATTGAGATACCAATATGGTTGTCAACGTACAGGATTTTTTTCTGATGAGCTGCCAGCTCAGACTGTGCTCTCTATGCATAAAAGGAGAAAGCTATGTGGCAAACTGAACAGTCTGCCAAGCACTGTGGAGAAATCTGCTAACATTTATAGCAAGAACTGAGTATGTTCATGAAACAATAAAAAAAATTAAATCTGTAAACTTGCAACAGAAGACAAGAAAAACCTAATTCCACTTCAGTTCTCTCAAAACAAAAGAAAGAACAGACACTCACTCAAGCTTCAGGAGAAGAATGGAATAGACTTATGGCTTAATAACATATGAAAAGAAAAAAAAAAGAGGAACACATCTTTTAAAGGAAAAGAATTTTCCACTCATTTCCTTCACCATTTTGTGAAGATCTGCTTTGCATAGGTACTGGAAATATTCCAGTACTCAAGCAAAGGGAATCTGCGATTGCATTTACATTTCATGTAGAAGTACAGACTGCAAAAAACTAATTTGCCAAACCAAAACTTTTCTATAAACATTACTGTCCCCACTGAGGCCAGAGTTTAGAAGTTACCTTGAGAGCCACCAGGACAGCGTGTGTTTTCGACTTCAGCCCCACAGTAGCTGAGCCTTGTTTCACAGCTTCCATGGCATATTCTATTTGATGAATTCGGCCCTGCAAAACCAAGCCAAAGATCATCAATCATTCTCCAGTTAATCTTCTGAATCAGTTTCCAACGGGTTTGCATTTTCAGACCTTTGATTCGCCACCCCAACAGGGACACTTACTGCATAACAGGTTAAACCAGATCTCCTCAGGTATCTTCTGTGATGCCTCACCATTAACCCACAAAAATTTGGCCATCTCCAAGCCACCCACTACTGCAAACAAAGGAACAGGAAAACTAAAAAGAAAGGCTGAATCCTCTTGCCATTATAAGAATTACAAGACTTTTGTCACTGTCTTCAGGGGAATCAGTGTTTGACCCAATGTGATTCAAAGGCAGAACTTCCAGCTCAAGTTCAACATTTTAATCAGGTTTGAAGAAATAAGCCTTATGCAATTGTTGTGTCTCACCAGCCATTCCCCAACAACTTCTGAACAAGTTATTGGCCAACTGCAGTCAAGTCTGAAAGGGGAGTAGAAGTCTCAAAGACAATGAAGTCCCTACAAGTTCTGCAGAGGTGGCCAGGAGCTTTAATGTCCATTTAACAGAACCACTGAGGATTTTCCCATTTTCAGCATTCCAGCCCATGCCAGACAGCCAGCACAGGCACTGCTACCCTGCAAGCATGGATAGGATGGAACTGCATCCCTCCAGCTGGGAAAGAGTGAAATGTGCTGGGGATGATTTACAGGAAATCACCTTCTTATATGTTCTTGGGGTTTTTTGGCATAAGGTTAAGCATTAAGTCTACTAGAAGGACCCTAATGTCCCATTTCATCCATTGTTATAACTGGAATTTCAGTAACACAGGATATGTCCTGCCCAAGAGCAGCACTGAATTGCCTGTGACCTGTCCAACGTGAATTTGTCAACTGTCAGGAATGACATGCAAGACTATAAAAATGTGAAACGACTTCAACTTTTTAAATCTCCTATTTCCTTTTCTTTACTACCGTCTTTGAAAACATCTCCCAGTAAAGTATGATTTGCTCCTGTATTAACAGTGCCAAGAATTATTATGGCATCACATCACTGCCTCATCTACAAGTATGGATGAAGCAGCAACTGCAGCACAGCAGCAATTTTAAATGTTTTTAGAAAAAAAACAACACTGTTAATATTTTCAAGGCAGTTTAAGAAAAACATAGAAACTTGTGCTGTTGATGACTTTGCAATAACTACTAAAAGTCTCAAGAGAATGTTATAGTTTTACAAGTAATTTTTAAAGTAACAGAGAAGATAAAAAAAATGAAGTTTCTGATACGGAAACACAATCATCAAGAAGGATGTAAACAGTTCAAAGGCACCTACACCTATCATGGTGTTGACTGAAAAAAAAAAGTGAAATATTCAAGGTTGTCTTCATAGAGAATGGAAAGGATAGAACACTCTCTGGTGCACGGTATGGAAAATGTATCTCACACACAATAGCACTACAAGATGAAGATTTTCAGTAGCAATACAAACCCACAAACCAATGACACATTAGCTTTACACTAATACAATTTGTTACTTGCATTCTAAATAAATCCCTGGTTTTGCTGAATATATAAATGAGTCCTTTTCCAACGTTCTGGCTTTCTGTAAGTATCCTGTCTTAAAATGTCCATAGTGAGAGAAGAGGCAATATTAAATACCTCAGCTGACAGTGGCTTTTAAAATTCCAGAATATTTATTTTCAAGTCAACACAATCTGTGTAAGTTTCAGAATACACAATGTATGTTTTTAGTAACAATACACAGCATGAAACTGATTCAGAGGTAAGAAAATTTCAAATTCAAGTGTAAATCTCACTTGAATTTCCCAATTATAAATTAGATAGTTCCTTTCCAATATTATCTAGCGGACAAAAGAGAGAAAGACCTAGCAGTGGCCTAACACTGGGGAGACTGAAACTCTTTCATGCTTTTTGTACCTTATTTACCAACTTATTATAGGTCTGTGAATGGATCATAGAATCATGGAATGGTTTGGGTGGGAAGGGACCATTACAGATCATCTAGTCCAACCTTTCAGGATGGCAGCATCTCTTCTGTACCTCACAGGTACATTCAGCAAGAACTGCCTTAAGCACTTGGAGGTGACGAGGCCCAGGTAAGCACCACTCAGGTTTATACAGTAGCAGACAGGGATGTGCTGAGTGCTTTCTGGACACCTCCAGCCTACAAAGGGAGAGGGGAGCAGTCTGCAGGGAGCTTCAGGCACCTGAACACAACCTATGTGACTGCAATACCACTGCTGTGAGGTGGAGAAAACCCAAAATGCAAGTTAAAGCCCCAGTGAGCAAGTGTATAAAGGTTTTACCTGCGGGCTCCAAACCGTGACATCATTGTCATACTGGTTGCGAAACTGGAATGAACAAAATAAAACTCATTAGAATCCCTAATAAGCTAACAGAAAGAGTGTTCCTGAAGGAAGCCCCGCTTGTTTCCACAGATTCCAAGCATTACAGAATCACAGAATCAATAAGGCTGGAAAAGACCTCTGATACATCGAGTCCACTGTATGACTGAACACCACCATGTCAACCAGACCATGGCACTGAGTGCCACATCCAGTCTTTCCTTAAACACCTTCAGGGATGATGATTCCACCACCTCCCTCGGCAGCCCATTCCAGTAATAACTCTTTCTGTGAATAAATTCTTACTTTGTTAAATTCTTTTTATCAAATTGTTAGTTGGAAGGGACCTCTGGAGTTCATCCAGTCCAACCCCCCTTCCAAGGCAGAGTCGCCTGGACCAGGGGACACAGGAACACACTCAGGTGGGTTTGAATGTCTCAAGTGAGGGAGACTCCATGATCTCCATGGGCAGCTGTTCCAGTGCTCTGCCACTTTCTGTGTAAAGTTCTTCCTCATGTTGAGGTGAAACTTTTTCGCTTCAGTTTATGGACGCTGCTCCTTGTCCCGTCACTGGGCACCACTGAAAAGAGTCTGGCACCATCCTCTTAGCCCGCCTTTGAGATATTTGTATGCACTGATGAGATCCCCTCTCAGCCTTCTCTCCTCCAGCCTGAACAGGCCCAGCTCCCGCAATCTCCTCACAACAGAGATGCTACTGACCCCTGGAGAGATAGTTACACGGATCCTCACAGGGCCTCGGAAGCGTTTGTCCCAGGAGTGCAGCAGGGCCCGCTCCCATCCGTTCCCACGCCGGCAGCGAGGCCCAGTCCCGCCCGCGGCCCCGCGTGGCCCGGGAACTGCTTACTCACGGGCCCGCTCCCTGCCGCCCGCCCTCCCGCCTGCCCCCGCGGGCCGGGCAGGGTGTCAGGGGCTGCCCGTCCCGTCCCGGCCCGTGTCGGAGTCCATTCCCAGCCCGGCGGCCCTCACCATCCTGCTGCTGCTTCCCCGGCGGCGGCTCCGGGCGGCTGCGGCGGCTGCGGGCAGCGAGCGCTGCGGGACGGGAGCGGGCAGGCAGCGCCAGTCGCGCCGCGAGTCATCGATGGCGCGCACGCGCCGTGCCGCTGAGGGGCGGCCGTGCGGGGGAAGGCGGGTTTAAGTCGCCTGATTTGTTTTGTTGTTTTTAAGCTCTCCCGATGAATAATAAAAAAAGTTTATTTGGTCGGAAACAACTTCCTTTCCCTCACCGTTTTCGTGTGGGAACAGGATATATAAACGTTTTATTAAGCGAGCTGGACAGCTTTCCGAGTTTGGCAGGGCTTCCAGTAAATATTGCCGCAGCCTCTCCTGTAATGCCATTCCCCAATAACTTCCTACGGCAATAAGCGACTCCCTAAAGATCCTTTACTCCGCCTACAGTATCAGAACAACACACAGACATTTCCTCTCATTTTGGCAAAACCGCGTCAGTTTTGATAGAGCGCTAAACCACGCCAAGACTCCCATTGTTCTGTATTTGTACAGTGAGTAATGTCAGCAGCCACGATTTTAGTGATAAAAAGGCAGGGTTGAAAAACATGAAAAACTTCATGGAGAATATTGGTAATAGCTGCATAAATGAAGAACTTTGGAAGCTGTATGAACTATGGTATGTTTATTAAATAACAACTGAAGTATTTTCCCGAGTAATCTTTTCCCCTTTATTAGATGGATAGAACGAAATACATCCGAATCCAAACTCACCAGATGTCCAGCTATTAAAAATTTATACTGAAGCAAACGGGTTGGGGTCACGTGGCAGCGGGAAGGGTGGCATGGAACGGAGTTCCAGCTGCTCCAGGGCTGCAGGCAGCACAACTCTTCTGTATTCCCAAGGCAGGAGTACAGGAGGATGCTGGAGGCAGGAATAATCTCTAGAAAGGCGAAATGCTTACCGTGGAAGGAAGTCATTCACTTCCTTCTGGTTACTCCTTCTTGCCCTTTAGGCTCAGTACGAGACCTCTACAGGCAAGGCTAAAGCCAGAGAGTTGGAAATTAATTTCTGGTTTCATCTCAGCGTGCTGGTGTTAAAGAAACCCAGCCTATTCTTCATCGAAGTATTTGAACTGAGGATATAATGTGACGATTCAGAAGGTGAGAAAGGCAAAATCAACAAGGCAAAATCAAATAGCTCTTTTTCAGATAACAAAGGCACCAAAATAGAAAGGAAGAATTTTGCATATACTACAAATTTAAGTGTAGAGAAAAGAAGTGAATGATGAGCAGCAATCGATATGTTACATAAAAAAATCACAATATAAAAGAGTACAGGACTGAAAAGTAAAGCTTAAACTATCCTCCTATTTAAATAAACTACTCATAAAAAATCTAAGGAGAAAACAGTGTTTTCTCACTTTTTCATAGTTGGCAAGCTGATAATTAGGATCACTTCAGAGCAATGAATATACACTTGATAGCTCTATGAAAAAAAGTTCAGTGTTCAGCAATGGCCAAATTAAGTGTCAGGAATGATGAGAAGGGAGAACAAAACATAAAGCATTGCTGTGCCTCTGTATAAATCCATGCTGCATCTGACACCATTGAACACTGGCTGTGACTCTTGTTTCCCACCTTGAAATTATGTGGCACTGGGAAAAGTAGAAAGAAGGATCCACATTACAGAATAGCTTCATATAAAGGATGACAGTAAGGAGTAGAAGTCTTCAGTCTAAATAACAGGTAAACAAGGAAAGGCTTTGAACTTGCCAAATCACAACTGGCACAGAGATGCTGAATAGATTCAATGCTTCTCTCTGTCCTGCAGCTCTGGTACGGGGTTTCATTAAAAGCAGCAGGTTCAAGCCAAGACAAGGGGGTGCTTCTGAGTGATGCCATACCTGTGCTGTGAACACATCATGGGCTTTTGATGACGTATTGTGAGAGCAACTGGACAAATTCATAGACTAAACAACTTTCCGAGCCACCAATGCTGCTGATACAATGTTTGAACTAAGTGCAGCAGTGAAAGCATAGCTAACCTAAAACATGCACATACAGTCTCAAGAGAAACTAATGAGCCTGTTTTATTCTATGCTATGTTTCCAGCAGAGTTATAAACAGCATCTGACATCTGAGCGATGACAGGCATTGCTCTGCAGAGATTAATGTACAGCAACTGAAAGGCAAGGCCATTATGCCTCCGCTTCTGCTGATTCACGAAAGGAAACAACATTCATTCAAGTCCCCTTTCGGGATACCACTCACCATCAGCCTACATTAACCCTTGTGTGCTGTGCACCTGTAGTTATATGGAGTTTTTGGCAAAAGATTGGCTCCCCTGAGGTCAATGGTGACACTCTGGTAGCACTCCCAGGGGCTGCACTTTGTGCCGCTTAGGCACAGCAGACTGCCAAAGAAGGAGAAAGAAAACTGTTGTGCCAAAACAAGAGACAGACTGAATGAAAGCAACGCCTCCAACCCCTTGGAGAAGGGGAAGGATAGATCCCAGAGAGATCACAGAGCCACTCCTGTCAGATGGACAAGTGGTTGCCCACAAATAGCAGCAGTGTCATAATGCATTCAGGACTGAGCATTTTGACTAAGTTATTTTGAGAACTGTCTTACTGCCTTGACAATGTGAACTGTCTATATTTGGATTTAATACAGGTAAGATATTTACTTCATGAATAGATATATGGTGACAAGACTACTTAATTATAAGCCTTGGTGTATGACGTACATAATATTTGATGACATTTTCATCAAGTAGGTTAAGGCTAAAAATAAAAATTTGACAGCTGCTATAAATGTACATACTTGTCTTTAGAATCATTTAAAGACAATCTTAGAAGTTCTTGCAAAGAAACAAAATATATGATTTTGTATTAATACTGTAAATAGGAAAAAATAACCTCTCTATATAAATTATACCAAATTTCTTTCCTATTCTTTTGCTGGCAGCTTAGTAGAGGTGCAGACATTTCAGTCTCTATGACAAACTTGCATTCATGTTGCCAAAGGCATTTTTTACCATTTTAAAACTACTGACGAGTTTAAATCACTGGAATATTTTGTCATGAAAGATGTTAACTACGCACATTTTAACGTCTACTCCTAACTTTTTTTAATCCATAGCTTTTGTGGACTGACGTCAGTTGACCTTTTCAGGGCAGGCCTATAGGGCAACTAACCTTGCTTGATCATCAAAGCTGGCTAGGAAAGACCAGGCAATGCTGAAAGCAGGCTTAAATAATCCCTCTGGAAAGAGAACCACAGGAAAGAGTCTGGCTCTTTCTGTCCAGTTCTGGAACAAACAAGGGCACAAGGTTCAACACAGCAGAGCTGTTGTAGCATATCCTTTATTTGTAGGTTCTTGTCTGAATAGAACAAAAATATATTTATAGATAAATTTACATGGATATTATTACTAGTTATTTCTTGGACCTGAGATTTGTTTCTTCACTCTCAGTGAGAAAAGGTTTCTGTATATGCTTTTATTGTACAAGAAAAATGTATTTTGAGCTGTAAATTTCTTGCTAGCCTAGAAGTTATGATTTACACAGCATACATAGAATTGTCTGAGTCATCAAGATACAACAGAAGAATTATTACCAAAATTTATGGAGAATTATGAAAGATATTATTGCAGCTATCAGAAAATCTGCTAAGCTTTTCATTTCAGTGAAAAAGAATGGCACTTATTAAGTTTCTGTCGATAAAAGATCCATTTCAGTGGGCATATAGCTGCATAAGCTCTTTCAAATATATTAATTGCTCTGTTGATTCATATTGTTGGAACTAATTTTGAGTATACCTGAATCAAAACCAAAGCATCATCAAACCTTCAGCAGTGGATATATAATATTTTGAAACAGACATCTATGAATGCTGAACAGATTAACAAATAAACACTATCTCACTTGTGTTCAAAATTCCTCCTTATGAAAGAAGTTAGTGTAACTGTCATGGCAGATAGGAAATTACAGAGTGGCACAGAAATAAAGCCATGAGACCACTAATGGATCCCATTTCCTTCCCACCGACAGTGTTGTCATATTAAATTAATGACTAAACAAAGTATTACCTTCCTGCTTATGCATTTATATGCCATAACTATTTTACAATGAGTATTTATATGTAGATCACACAATAAAATGTTCACAATAGTTTTGCCACATCTACTGTTGCCAAAAACTTCTGCTTGAAAAATGGAAAGACATTCACATATAGAAACAAATTTTCCAGAGGATATTAAACTAAAAAACAAAAAAGGGAGAGAAAAGGCCCTAGTCATAGTAAAACATCAAGGATTTACATGACACTTCTCTTTACAGGCATTTTCATGTTCTGTGGGAGAGTTAAACATTGTAATAGTCAGTTACTGTTTAGGCAATGGTTCTGGTATTTGTATACCACATTTTTAAAAGAGTGACTCAGCCTATTCTCAATGTGGATTCAGTTTTTTATTAGGAAAGACTACAATAGAGAATTAATATGCAGGAAAAATAGATGTTTGAGTCGGCTTTAGTCTTAAAAATCCTGCTGTCATGAGCCAGTTTTTTTTTTTTACTGTTTGCCAAGCTCCTAATTTTGCTACATGGATTTTAACAGCTTTGCTGTCATGCATATCCCAGTTTTCATAGAACAAATTTTGTTTGGCACGGTCATCCTTATTGCATGTATTCCTAAACTAACAACAATGCAAGCAGAAATCTAAGCCTGCCCTGACAAATGTGAGAGAGCTTCTGGCACTGCTGTGTCCATTGTCTGCGGTAACTGACAGATCACGGAGCTCAGACACTGCATCATACACGCTTAAATTATGAAAAAATTCCATTGATATAAGGATAATCCTAAATCCAGAATATTTGGCATGACCCTTAGCTTCTATGCTTGGTCCATGGAAGGATTCAGTGATGGCCCAAAAGGGCTCTAAGTTAATTCCAGACCACCTTGATATAACCATGCCTTGAATGTAGTGAGTGAGTGTCTAAAAACCTCTGCATTAGTTATTAGCATATCACTATGGAGTCACACATCTGCACATCTGGTTTTGATTTTAAGAAGTATGTATCAAATAAATTTGTGACCACAGATGTCTCATTCACAACAGATTCCATGGCACAAAAATATTTTTAAGCTGTGTTTATCACATCATTAAGCGAATAGGAGTGATAATTATTCAGACAAAAGTTGTTACCAAATGGAAGGTTTCATACTTGGAGCAGGGAAATTAAAAGGAAAAAATAAATTTAAAAAAAGAATAGACCGTGAAATCAGAAGACTATTTCTGCATTTGTATAAACCCTTTCAACTGTGTTATAATACTTAATAAACACAGGAAGATATTTTCCAGGTTGGAAATTGAATACATGCCTTAGGATTTTCAAGGGGCCAGTGATAGAGGCTATCTATTTTTTGATATGCAATTCAAAATGCATTATGGCAATACAATTACCAGGAAGCCCTGGACACCTTCTTGTCTTTCTTGTATTTGTATTTCTTTTCATATTGCACAAAATCACATGGGTGAAAGTTACAAAATAATCTCCTCTCAAACAGAATGCTCCTTTTATCAAATTCCATATTCTCACTATTACCTTTACACAATACTCAGCACATGTTATTTAGATTAGTTTCAGACAAAAACTCTCTTCTTACCACTAAAGCAAAACATTAAGTTAATTTCTTTAGGATCTTATCCAGAAAATCACTTATACAATGTAATTTGAAGTACTCCCTGGTGCTGCTTCCCTATCAATAATTACCAAGCTTCACCTGGGTATGTAGCTTGCCCTTTCATAGTGTAGCTTTCAACTAAAGTGACATCAGTATGTATTTCTAATGCAAATCAGACTCGTTAAACATTTCTTCAGAATATATTCAACCTGAGTTTTAAAATCCAGTTTTGAGTTATACTCTTTACAGCATTGCCATTGTGATTTTTTTGACTGACTTCAGTATAGCCACAGTTTAACTTAGGTCTCAAACATGTAGTTGGTACTGCCAAATTTAAATCAAATTAGGAAAGTATATAAAATATATTTTATTTCTTCTTTTACTGAAAGCTTAAATCTCCAAATTCCGTATCATAGCATCTACCTAGTGAGTTTAAAGAATTAATCTAGATACTGAGTCTCACCCTCCAGCAACATATTTGTGAATGGTCTTCTAAATCTGATTAGTCACAAAGAGGAAAAGAAATTTAAAAATATGTCAGAAATTGACACTATAACAACTTCCTTATGCACATTTGTATTTTTACAAAGTTTTTAATACCACAGCATTGTGCAGCTGTAGTGTACCAGTAAAATGACAGCAGTACTTCATTCTTAGGAGGAGTTTACCTCTCCTTTAGCAGACTTTTGAGCTTTGGTTAAAAGTTGACCAACTTTCTCTGGGTTCTAGGCAGGGATGAACTCATTATACACTCACTTCTGCAAAATGGAGTGAATGTGAATTTCAGAGAATGTTTCTCAGCTCAGTAAATGCTATTTCTTAATCTGCACTGCTGCATAAGTATTACCACCATTTTAAGGTCTTTTCTTGAAATGCTGATAACTTTTTAAACATATATCTAGCTTTGTATGTGTTCTTCCATACTTTTTCTTTCTTAATGCATACTCTTCCAAGATTAGGCTGACTTATGAAGAATCTGTGATGAACATTCACAAGGACTTCAAAGCTCAAGTGACATTTCTGACCACTCCAAAGTGTTGAGAAACAGAGGAAACAACTATGATATTCACAATCTACTTGAAAACTAGCAGATAAAGGAGAAAAAGATATTAACAAACCCTTCAAGATACAATTATTATTGTAACAACAAAACCAAGGAAGGTACTAGCCTGGAAGTGCAGAGCTGAAAGAGCAGTCAAATAGATTGAGCTGACAGAGGAATCCAGCACGATCCAGGAAATAAAGCAGAATTCCTGACAAGGAGGACAAGGAAAAGAAAATAGTCTTTTCTGTGTGTCACATGGATAATTAAGTGTACTTGGTCAAATACATTTGGGTTTTATTTGTTCTTCTATTAATTATGGTATATCTCTGAAGAGAAGAAAAATCACTCTGGGCAGTTAAAAAAAAAAGGGACATGAATCCATTTGTCTCCTTTAACAATTGATTACAAAAGAGTCTGGAAGCCACTCTGGAGTAAAAAGACTGGCATTTCCTATTCACATCCATGGGAAGAATAGGTCTTGGTTAACCACATTCCTGTAGAAAAGTCTCAAGAACATTGGCATGGACTTCCTGCATGTGATACGGATGCTTGACTGACCCAATCTGTTTTCCATCTCATTCAAGAACCCAGGCTGATTGCTAGCAAATGTGTCTGACACCTGATATATTTACTTCTAGAGAGGACAGCATACCATCTCTCCTTCCCATCTCAAGTCACCCAGGCACAATTTCCAGCCAAGAAAGGAACAGTCTGCTACAAAGACCAGGGAGAATGGGTAGTTAGAAGAACATTCTAATAACAAAGTTCCTCAGACTCATCCATGAAAAAGTCTATACTTCAAAAAAAGGACAAAACTTGACTAAATAACCAGTAGAGGAGTTATTTCCTACCACTTCTGCTTACTCCTGGTATGATGTTCCAGCTAACATCCCTTTGTGGACCATAATGCTCCTTTGGAAAGGATGCTCAAGAATCTCTTTCTTTATAATGGCTTTATCCTCCCGGGAAACATGGAAGCCAAGAAAATTGCTTAAAAAATAAGGGGGAGGTGAAAGCACAGACTGCTGTCCCTGCTGTGTCAAGTGAGGCTTGCAGGATTGTTCTAGATGATATATGACCCTCAATAATTGGAGTGTCAAACTTCTGGCAAAAATCTTTAAGCAGTAATCTGATAAAGGTCACCAGATGGTCAAAGATCGTGTGGATATAGTTTGAGAAGCACACAAGGTAATTCCAAATGTGGAACTGAAATGAGGCTGAAGAGTCCAGTCTTTTATGGAGCACAAGTAACTCCTGTTTTTTTAGGAGAGTAGCCTTGGAAAGTACTTCTGATGCACTGAGGGGACATGAAGATGTTGATCACAGGGAGATCTTTTCCTTAAAGTACAGGATAACGTGGAAATAGCCTGTGTTAGGGCTCTCTGCAAAACACGCTGTATGATATTGCAGGTCTGACAAGCTTCTCTAATTGCCATAATGGTCATGGAGCTGACGTACTACTAAGGTCTCGTTCAGGAAATAGAGAGTCCCAGCTATGGGATTTTGTCTTTGGAATACGGCTCCTTCCCATTCTGAATGAAACCGAAAGCTCGGAAGCAATTCTCTAGTTGTGTTGGTGATAATAAGTTCTTTTGATGATATTTGGTCCCGAAGAACCCAAAAACCTCATTAACAAATGCTCCTGACACTAGTGCTAATGATCTCAGTGGGTATAATGAGAAAGTTGCCAAGGAATATTGGCTATCAGTGTAAAGGGAATGATTATCTGAGATTAGGAAACAATTGCCAAGATCAATGCACCTCTCAAGACCCCACACCAGAACCCAAACAAAGTAGACTAAAAATGCCAGCAGTAGCCAAAACCATCTTAGCTGTAAGAAAACTGAAAAGGTTTCCAGGTTGGGAGTCAGCGCTCCCCCATGTATGAAATGAGGAATCATGTTGATTCAGTGGACATTTAAGAACAATTTGTGGAAATAAGTTTGTGCTTATTGTCCCAATGTCATTATGCAGGGGGCTGATACTTGTGCCTCCCCTGCTGCCATCAGTAAGATTATCTGGACTGAAGAGCACTGATACAGATAAGGCCCTCAGGGTGAACAGAAACAGATCAGCTGATAAAGAGAGTAAGATAAAGAGATCTTTGCTTTATTCAAACAAAGTGTCTTTAGCTTACTCTTAATCACCAAGAAAGCTTTTTAAGAAGTGAGCTCTTAGAGTCCTGTAGTCTGTTCATAAGGAAAGACGAGGTGAAAAGTGGGGGGGAGGGGAAGGTGGAGAAGGAGGAAAAACAGATGGCAGATTTCTTATTGGAAGAAAGAGCTTTTGACTCTTGGAACATATTGTTTGCATTCTATATCTAAAAATTTTACATTTGCATTTGTGAACTATTCCTGGTGATTAAGCAATTAACAATCCATGGGAAGTACCCCATTCTATTGGTTAAGGATCACGTAAGTTAAACTTCTGCAGATCATTTTGTCACTTAATACAAACTTTTCAAGTAACTTCAAAAACTTGGCCTGACTTCACAAACATCTTCTAAACCATCATGTCCATTTATACAAATAGTTTATCTATGTTTCAGTCTAATACAAACCAAAAGCAAATGTGCTTGTGGATACTGCTGTGGCAACTTGAACCTTATTACCTTACACATAGTAATCTATTGTATGCTCATTTTACTTATGTACCAGGTCAGTATAAAAACAAAGGCTTTTAGCTAGACCTCTCAGAAGCATGTTTATAGATAATTATTGTCTAAAGCCTCAGTATTAAAAAAAATATATATTAAATCAATAGTCCTGCCTATCCTCTCTAAGCCTTTTTACTTTGCTACGCAGTAAATTAAAGAATCAGGCCTCTCAACTCAAAACCTGAAAATTAACTAGTTATTTTAATCTATATACCAGATTAATATATTTTACAGTAATTCAATGTTTTCCTGTTCAGAAATATGTTAATTTCAGCATTAGATTTGGTACAGACATATTTGTGTAGAAGACCTGACTGGAGAGGTAACTAAATAGGATACATCTCAGGATTTCAGTTAACACCATAACTGTCTCATGTACCTTTTAACAACTCCTAAATGATTGAGTCTGGAAAATTGTTATATTTTTTTCTTCTAATATATCAGAAAGCACTGAAAATGTAACTAAACTTTTCCTTAAAACCAGAATGCTGTTTTCCTTTTTCCCTCCACTCCTTTCACAACTTGCATAAAAAAAATGCATCAATCATGAGAAGGGGACACGGTAATAAATAAAAGCAAAACTAAATTTATGTGTAGCTGTACTCCTCACTTTCAGCATTAAAGGAAGCAAATATGCCAAGTATGTAATATTTTAATGATCAGAACTACTTAAACACAATAAGAAATCAAGGCCAAAACTGAAAATCATAAAATCTTGTTTAGGCCCAAACTTTAACAGTATCACCTAAAATGTGATGATCACTTTTGATTATAAAAGTGCCTCAGAATTACCAGCAGCAATTTGAAAATATGATGTAAGCAACTTCAACTAAAGTGTGTCACTCAACTGCTGTGGTATCTGGGTAACTTCCTGGTACATAGCTTCTTTGTAATTATCAGACATCAAATAATAAAAGTAGTGTGCAGTGTTTTAAATCCCAAAGATTGCATACATCTCGAAGACCTACATTTAGGAAACTGCTACATTGCAATAAGCCCTACAATAATTAAGTACTAAATACGAAGATGGCCAGGAATGACAAACTTTCAAACTATTACCATGTACATATTGGTACTGAGCAGTAATTATTATGAATTTTAGAGTCTTTGTCATTAGCAGCAGTCACAAAGAAACAGATTACAAACCAGCAACTTTTACAAATCAGCAAGTAAACAATAATAAAGGGTAATACACGTACATGTTCATTTCATTTACTAATTGTATTGTTTGTTTAGTATGCTTTTCTCTCTAGCAATATATTGACATAATATAATATTTGTGTTTAATAAACATTCTAATTGTAGTAAATATGACATTTTAAATGCAGTAGTAAAAATACTCAAATAAACATAGCACTGCAGTTTGTTCTAGGTCAGTGCTAGTGAATACTGTATCAGTGAAATTTACTATGCGGTATCTATTGCTCTGGAAAAAATATTTGAATGTTAACTAAATAAAAACCTCTGTTACTCAGTTCATGGTCAGTGTTGTGCTAATAGTTGTAGGAAAATAAAATACATGTGTTTCATATAACTTGCAATTAATATAATATTTTTTTCAAATGTAAATATAATTCAATCCAGTTTGAAGTAGACAGATCTTCAGGTTACAAAAACCCCTTGAGATTGCTTTTGCCATGCTTTAATAAAATCTTACATAATTACAGAATCACTTACATTGGAAAGGATCTCTGAGACATTGAAGTCCAACTGATCACCACTGTGTCAACTAGACCATGGCACTGAGTGCCACATCCAGTCATTTCTTGAACACCTCCAGGGACGGTGAGTCCACCACCTCCCTGGACAGCCTGTTGCAATGTTTAACAACCTCTTCAGTAAAGAAATTCTTCCAGATTCAGGTCCAACCTGAACCTCCCCAGGCACACTTTAAGACTATGTTCTCTCATCCTGTCACTGGTTGCCTTGGAGAAGAGGCTGACCCCCACCTGGCTACAACCTCCTTTCAGGGAGCTGTAGAGAGCGATTAGGTCACTCATAATTTAACAATCACAACAGGAAACACTATGGAATAGCATAAATGGTATTGCAAGTACATGACAAACAGGAACTCAGTTAATGATGTAAACTGAAACACAGTTCTTGGCTGATACAGTTATTTGAGTTTGTTATATTAAGCATCAGTCATTGCTAGCTCGTTATTACTAATTGAGCATAAGTGCAGAGATGATCACAATGTCAACTTCTGGGTTTCCCTAATCAGCTCTGGTAAAAACCTATTGCTGTGTCCAGTTTGCTTCCTTTCAAGGTCCTTTCCTCAAAGGTTGTTGTAAATTCAAACACAAAAACTCCAAAGCAACGGAAGAACCCTTCTAAATGTGTTGTTTTTGCTATTGCAGGTCAATTGTTATTCTTTCACTGCAAGAAAGGTCCAGCAGGTGCACATGGCTGATTGTTTCTACATCATTACTTTGTACACCAGCATGCTGGGCTCATTTTAGCTATAAATAAACATATAAAATTTAATCAACAGAAGTTAATAACCTGCATTACCTAGATTTAGAATTGTAAAATTTCAATAGCATACCCTCATTTTTACTTATGTAGTCAGTTCAGACATGTTATTAACAATTTTCTAAAAGATCCTACTTATAAAAAAATCAACTGACAAAAATACACATCTTGGAAATATTTAAACGCATTTCCACATCCAGCTCTTCCTCGTCCTCTTACTGTAACATCATGCATTAGGGTATAAGCACTAGTTTTGAATACAAAAATAGCTGAGCTAAATGATCCAGTCATTTACACATTACTTGATCGTGTGAAACTGCTTTACCTCCATTTGTTTGCCTTTGACAACTAACTACATTAGGATTATTTACAAACATTGAGAGTTGTATCATTGTGCTGTACAGAGGTGACAAAAGCAGCAACCCCATCAGAATTACAAAAACGTTTCACTTCACTCAGTGTGCAGCTTCTCATGTGGTACTCTGAGTTGTCTTAATGGGTGCTGCTTTCAATAAACTGTGGTTCACAGAATGGGAAGGAACCCACAAGGATCAAAGTCCAGCTCCTGGCCCTGCACAGGACACCCCAAGAGTCACACCATGTGCCTGAAAACATTGTCCAAATGCTTCTTGAGCTCTGTCAAGCTTGGTGCTGTGACCACTGTCCTGGGGACCCTGTTCCGGTGCCCAACCACCCTCTGGGTGAAAAACCTTTTCCAGATATCCAACCTAAACCTCCCCTGGCACAGCTTCATGAACGAATGGCCAACAGCAGCTTCAGCTGAGATGCTAAGAGCTGGCTGATAAATGACTGCAATTGTGCATGGTATTGATTACAAATGCTAAGCAATCCTATTGCACTTCATGAGGAACAAAAGTGATTTTAGCTGCAAAAGTAGACTTAAATAGGAAAGATTATTGAGCCAAGTTGTTTGAAACTGGAACGCTTTCACTGTGTGTGATGGCTTCCTGAACAACACAGACGACTCAGGTTATGTGTGATGAGCCACTTGCTCTTAAAAAGTAATAAAAATAAAATTAACCTAAGAAATGCAGGTGCCATACTTAGGTTTCAGAGGACAGACATAAACCACACAAATTTATCATTTTAAAAACAGACAATTTCTGTCTCCTACCACAATTTATTCCTGTCTGCATTTTCACTCATGAATTCCTTCTGTGATTAGAATGACAAAATACTTCCACATTAATAAGCTAATTAGCTTAATTGCATAATTTTGCTGTTTTTTTAATCTCATGTGGAATCTCCAGCAGATATAATTACTAAGTCACAATTACAGGATTCTGTTACATTTCTCCTTCTTTGGAATGTTTTGTTCTGGAGATTTCCTTACATAGACTGTCTTGTTAGACCTCTGTTGCTTTGAACGCAAAAAAAAAAATTCATCTCCAAACAATGAGAAGACAAGAAGGCTTAAGAGTCCAGATTTTTGAATTTGAGGTAAGATTCTGTACGTATTTCCACTATTATTCAGACATCTGCAGCCTGAGACTTCAAGTTGAAGTTTCCAGTTGTATTGAACTATGAGCAAAACAATTAGTGAATACATTTATGCTATTCTCTTCAAGGTCCAAGCTTTTCCAGTACTTACCATCAGAAAGCATTAAAGTCTGATGAATTTCTAAATACATTAAGGCCTCTAAGATTTTCATGCACAAAACTGAATGGAATAATACAGCCAAGCAAAACAGTTGGGATTGTACTCAAGCATATACTGAAACAGGCCAGATCCTCAAGAGGTATAATTCAGCAAATTTCTTTACTGGGCTATTTTATGGCTGCTGACAATATAATGCAATTTTAGCGATTTAACAGAATTTAAATGAATGTTAATTAACAAGGACCTGTCTTAATGATTTAAGGTCAATAAAATGGATATCTGAAAGACCTGGAAATGAGGGAAGCTCACTGAAAGATTCAGCTCATTTTTTTCTCCCCCTCCCTCGTGATAAATGACTTGATTCAGACTGATTTTGATCTTTTTCAGAATATATTTATGCATCTGATGCTCATGCGTTAAGTCAGACTTCTCTGAAAAATCAAACCAGCTCCCTGGTTAGATTCAATCTTTAGCTCTATTAATAAGCAGAGTCCATAAAATGCCTCTATTTCAATTCAAGACAGAAATTTCAATTAGCAAGCTAAGGACTGAATTGGCATTGAAATATTAGTATGCATTCTTAAGTTTAATGCTATTTCACTGAAGGTGCAGATTTTGTAATACAACATGATTCAGCATAAAATAAACTTTTTATAGAAATGCTATATATGAAGAAAGTCACTTACTTTCTGTTTTACTATTAACCTCCAATTTTGCGTATAATATAGGATGACAAATTATATTTGAATAATCAGCTGTGAAAAAGTGAAATCTGGTAATATTTGATTAATTCCTGCATTTTTATTGTTAACCCCCCTCCCTCCCAGCTATACCACTATCCTCTAAATAAGCTCATGTTAAAAATTAGTACCATATATAATTACACAGTTCTCAAATATCTTAAAGCCAGAAGTTTGACAGCTGTTTGTTGAATGTGATAGCCCATTACATTTATTTTTGCTATGATATAAACATCCAAATTTATGGTGCCTTAGAAAAAAAAAATTGCCAAAGACATCCAAATTTATTTGTGTAATTTCTGAACAACTTCTCATTTTTTAAAATTTATACCTTATATATCACCATAAAAATGATGTTTTTAAAAGTTATGCAATTCCGTGAAAACTTTCCATAAAGCCAATATGAAGTGTTAGACTATTAATTTTATTTGAAGAAACATGCAGATTTTACATGGCCTAACTGCTGAAATCACATCAGCATCAATAGTTTCTGTTTGTAAAACATTGAAAATCATTGTTGTCATTTTTGCCTTCAAAGTGAGAGCCTGGGTATGATCAAAACACATTTCAGCTGTGTGGTGTGAATCATTATGTGCTTATCTGGAGTTGCACATGTTGGTCCATTTCCAAAGCGTCCAAGCTTGTTCAGATGAGGAGGATGATCCCTTAGATTTAAAAATAAAATAGTGGGAACACCTGGATAAAGTACCAAAAGCCAGCATGCTGCTCTTCTTTTGATAAAAATAAAAATACAGGCACAGGCAAAGATTTGTCTCCTTGTCATTTCTAAAGAGAATTAGTGTTTCATTACCTTGATACAATATTTCTGCTATTCACTGATAGTTTGTCAAAGATCATCCCATGCATATTTTCCTTCAACTAGAAATGGGAAGTCTCATCTAACAATAGCCTTTTAGAGCAACTGCATCTTTCCAGTGCTATTGCCCATGATTTTTAAACTGACAAGCACTACATCCACCTTATCATACAAGAAACAACTTACATTTCATTACACCTTTCCAGTTTTCTTTCCCATGGGCCTGTTTTTTGACAAATTCAACTAAAAGATGTAGTTTGTAGTAACTTGGTCTTTGCTGCCACATGATGAAGATCAAAATGTTGTGACGTACTTTAAAAGTGACTGCTTTGCTTGTTGTGGAATGCAACTGAATGTCTCTTTGCCACCCTTAGACATTATAAATAGATTAACAACACCGAAGAATACTGACACCATGCTTAGTGAATACACTTACAGAAGAAGCCCCTTTCACCCATATATTTGTAATTCCTCCAGTAACTGCATTTTGCCGTCTCCTTCAGGAGCTTGTTCCCATTATGTCTGGTTGCCTACAAACCACCACAGCGCGCTCTCAGTCTTCAGCACTGCAGACATACAAACACCTTAATAGCTGATATAGGCTGCATTTAAAAGAGAGCACGTAGCACATGGAAAAACATGAGATGATCCAAACAGCTCCAGTTGCTGGCTGCAGCACATGTTTCTACAGAGTAACTTCAGTGATTGTCACCACATGAACTTAGAAAGATAAGGCACAATGCTGGTGTTTCAACCAGCATTCAACTGTGGTCAAAACTTTTGATTTCCCTAAGTGAGCCACACTTAAATGGATTTTCTGGAGGCATAATATTTCTTTAGTTTGTTGTTTGGTTGGGGTTTTTTTGCTAACTGAATATGTTGTAATATTGACATTACTTTACTTGTTCAAGCATCTGATACATAACTGATAAAAAAGTTGAGGTACACACAGACAATTACTGCCTGTGTAATCCTAACTGACTTTAAATTAATTGAAAAATTAATTTCTCAAACTCTAGTATTCAAAGAAAAACTAATTCAAAACATGGTATTTGGCCATCAAATTCCTAGTGGATATGAATGAAAGAAAAGCAGCAAAAGCACTAACTTATTAACTCAGAATTCACACATAAAATAAGTCCTCTCTTCCCACCTTTTTTTCCTATGCTCTACACCTCAACAGTGGTCAGGTAGTAGAACATTATTCCCTGAACAAGGCATCAATTTATTGATTCTTCAATCATACACAAGACTTTCTACACAAATGATCACAGATGGGAAAGCCAAAAAGGAGACTCTAGAAAGCACTGATGTTTCTCATAATTTCCTGGAATACTACTCTGTGAAAATTTCCAAATTAGGTACCAGATTGGTAATTCCTTTCCCCATGCAAAAAGGGCAAGGATTACAGTCAGGGCACATTTACATACAATAACAATTAGATCTAATTTTTATTAATTTGATGCATAACAGTATGAAATTGTTGAAGAAAAACTTTAAAGTCCTAGAATTTAACTAACACTTCTGTGCAGATACAAAAGAAAGCACAAAAACGTTTTATGAAGTGAAAACATGGGCAACTGTGTTCAAAGTTATTAAACAGATGCAAAAGTTGTCCACATGGTGAGAAATTGATGGGAATGGCAGCACTACATTAGGAAGGATAATTGAATGTCTGTATTTCATGTGTCTGAAGAACAGGAGACAATAAAGGTGCTTTGAGGTGAAAATGACAGCAATTTTTAACAGAGTTGGCCCCTGTGCATACCAAGATTACAGGGCATTGGCAAAAAAATAAATAAAATTGGACAGTACAAACAGAAGGAAATAATTAAAATAAAGAAATGTTAAAATGGATGTGGTGGGAAGTAGACAGGATCTGGATGTGCGGGTCAAAAGAAATAGGCCAAAGAGGATGCCAAGACTGCAGCCTTGAGCGAAGAGAGTCATGGTTACATTACCTGTTCTTTCTAGTTATTATACACTAGAACAGAGAAAAGACAATGAAAAAAATAAATCTGGTATTTGAAATAATATAGACAATTTTGCATTTAGATATTACAAAATAGAAACTGAAGATATTTGTTTCTGTATGGAGGCCATAATATAGTTTTGAACCGTTACACAGGTTTGGGCTGGACATTAGGAAGAACTTCTGCCCAGAGAGAGGCATTAGACATTGAAATGCACTGCCCAGGGTGCTGGCGGAGTCCCTGGTGTGGGAGGTGTTCAAGGCAGGCCTTGATGTGGCACTGAGTGCTTTGCTGGAGTTGCCCTG
>VZTJ01002507.1:0-20190 GCA_013397795.1 Orthonyx spaldingii | reverse complement strand
TTCTCTTTGTTTTGACATCTGCTGGACAGCGACAAGTGGTCATCACAGAGAAGAGATCAGTATCTGCCCCTCCTCTTCCCCTCACAAGAAAGTTGCAGAGTGCAATGAGGTCTCCCCTCAGTCTCCTCTTCCTCAGGCTGAACAGACCAAGTGACCTCAGCTGCTCTTCATACCCCCTGGAGTCTTGACCTTAGCATCCTTCACCATCTTCCTAGCTCTCATGAGATTCCCATGGGCCACTTCTTGAGTTTGCCCCAGTCCTTTTGGATGGTTTCCTGTCCCTCAGGTTTGTCAACAATACCTCTCAAATTGGTGTCATCTGCATACTTGCTGAGGGTGCACTCAAACCCTTCATCTCTGTCATTAACAAAGATATAACACTGGTCTGTATATAGACCCCTGAGGTACACCACTTGTCACTTGTCCATCCAGACTCTGAGCTGTTGACCACTACTCTCTGAATGCAACCATTCAACCACTTTCTTATCCATCTAACTGTCCACTCATCAAATCCAATTTATAGAGAAGGAAGCTGTGGGAGACCATGTCAAAATCTTTACGGAAGTCCAGGTAAATGTCATCTGGAACCCTTCCCTTGTCCATTGATGTAGCCACTGCATCATAGAACACCACTAGATTGATCTGGCAGGACTTCCCCTTGGTGAAGCTGTGCCTCCCTGTCCTCCATGTGCCTTAGCAGAGGTTCTAGCAGGATTTTTTCCATGGTTTTCCCAGGCATGGAGGTGAGGTTGACAGGTTGCTAGTTCCCAGAGTGCTCCTTTCTACCTTTTTTAAAGATAGGTACAATGTTTCCCCTTTTCCAGTCACCTGAAACTTTATCTGAGTGCCATGACTTTTCAAATATCATGGAGACTGCCTTGGCAACTACATGAGCCAGTTCCCTGAGGACTCTGGGACGCATGTCATCAGGTCCCAACAGACTTATGTATTTCCAGGTTCCTCAGGCAGTCATGAACCTGATCTTTACTTACAGTGGGAGGGATTTTGCTCCTCCAGCCCCCATTCTGCTGTTCACTGATTTGAGAGGTGAGGAAACAGAGAGGGTCATTGGAGACTGAGGTAAAAAACTGTTGAGTACCTCAGACTTTTCATCAGTTGTTATCAGTTTTCCAGCATTTTTTATTGGGGGAGATACACCTTCTTTGACCTGCCTTTTCTGGTTAACCTGTAGAAAGCACTTCCTGTTTTTGTGTTCCTTGCCAGGTTCAGTTCCAGCTTCACCTTGGCCTTCATCATCCCATACCTAAAGAGCCATACATTTCTATACTCTTCTCAGGTCATCTGTCCTTGCTTCAACTGCCTGTGCATTTGCTTCTTTCCCTTTTGTTTCACCAGCGAGTCCCAACTCAGCCATGCTGGTCTCTTGTCTTCCTTGTCCGATTTCTTGCTTCCGGGAATTCCTAGCTCTTGTACTCTATGAAAGACAGGAATGCATACAGAAACACACACACCTCAGAAATTTCAAAATCCTCTCATTTTCTATCCCATCACCCTTTCTTCACCTTTATTCTCATTTAAAATGTGGCTGCGCTTGGAGAGCAGATGATAAGCGCACACAAGAGGGAGTACAGGAGGTCCTCAGAACACACCTCCAAGGACTGCCTGGTAGAGAGGAGGTCACACTCTACTTTCCCTGCATCATGACCTTTTATACCTATAATTTGGAATTCAAATTACTGACTCAGTCTAAAAGCATTTTATTCAACACAGACTCTGAATTGCTTACCTTACAGACAGAAAAGGAGTGACTGATGGGCTGTATGTGAGAAGGACTGAGTTGCACTGAGCTCCTGCTCACCTCCCCTTCCCTCCCGAGGTCTCTTCTTTACCAATGCCACCTATACTATCACCACTTTTGTCCTCTTCAGAGTGTCTCAGAGTTCATGAGCAGGTTGCTACTTACTAACCTCTATGGTTTCTGCCAGATGTAGGCACAAGGAACTTACTTGCAGTCCTCTGATGCAATCAGGAGAGGGACGAGAGAGAGCTGATAAATGAGGGGTGCAATATGCACACTATGGTGACGAAGGTAGGGTGATCGATGCGTGGAGGTGAAGGGAAGAGCAAAGCTACATGCATCAACACCATCTACTCAGTTTTCCTGCAGGGAATAGAGGTAACAGCAGTGGGCCTTTGCCTCTCATACCAACCTAAAAGAGATTTTTGAAGTCTAGATGTTAGCAAGTGTTGATAGTACATGATATCAGCTTCTAGTATTGTTCTGCTTACTGCAGTACTGTTATTTTTTAGAATGCTAATTTAAAAATTTTTTGTTAAATATTTTATTTAAAAATGCTTCTAATTATGTTTTAAAATTACATTTTGAAATTTGTATCATGAATTATATCTATGTACATAAACTGTCACAAGTTTCTCAGAGGCAGACACTCATTTGACAAAATGAGCATGTAAAATTCTGAGTCTGAAGCATGTCCTGAAAAGCAATTCTACTATAGGCATCACTTACCATCAACATACTTCTGTGTTATGAAGAGAAGTATTATCTCTCTGGTAATCCATAGAGAAAATTTATCTGACATTCTCTAACTTTCCTCCTAGAACTTTATGATATCACATGCTCTTACATAGGAAAAATTAGGCATTACAATTTTCATTGAAATGTGGGAGATAAGGGCTGCAAGCTTAATATTTTATCATAAAGTATCAGATTCAAATACATGAATCAGTATCTTCCCTTGATATTAAAAGACTACAAAGATATTACAATTTTAAATGTACATTAAAGCTTTCTGAGAGACACTTTTTAAAATAGAATTGCACATAAGAGACTATATTTTTGATGTATTCATTCCCCCCTCCCTTTTTTCTAAGTACTCATCTAATCTACTTTAGATGGAAAAGATGGGTGCTATGACTCTAAAGAACCTAATTTAGCAATGTCATCAGCTCTGCTTTATATTTGTCTGTAAGGAACCTGTACATAAAAGAGAGTGAGAAAAATTGCCAAAGCCACTCTTGAATCTTTCCTATTGGAAAGGCTGTTAATGATAAAAATAGCTGACATACAGGAGGAAACTCACCACAGCAAATTACTTCTTATACCAAATTACTGTAAGGATTACAGCATTTAATCACACAATTTAAGACTGCAATTTTTGTAGCAATTAGTTACGGCAATTACAGGTTCTCTTTTCTGCTATAATATTACCATCTAGAGAGAGAACACAATGTAAATGTGCAAGACAACCTTGCTGGGTTACCTCCTTAAAACCCAGTATTTATAGTATATCTGAGTCTTGGTGTATGGCCTAGACAGGCCTTATTATGAAATTTTCTGCCCTCTTTAAGGCTCTATTTTCTGGCTGCATCTTGCCTGATATGACACACTTCATAGGCTCTTTTGCTAAACTTTTATTTCTCAGCAAAATGTTACTGATTAAAATTTTTCTCTATCGCATTTCACTGTTGACAGGTGACAACTCCAAATATTTAAAAATAATTATAAGTATTATCAGCAAACAAGCATTCTCCATATTTTCAACTAGCATCCCAATATGGTCTGCTCTTCATTTCTCCTTTTCATTTAACATGTCTTTGAAGACAAAGGGTAAAGTGTGATAAAAGTCCAACTGTGCTCCTTGACACCTGATTCATGAGTGTAAGTTGTGTTTGAAAACATTTCTAGCTCACTTTTATCTAGAAAACCAGTTAGGTATTAAATGAACTACTCTTAAGACCACTATCTGTTCTATGATTGCAGAAAAGTTTTATAATGAACTCTATTTTGTGCATCTTCAAAGTACAGCTGCATGTAATCTTGTGTGTTTTAATGTAAATTGGTTGTGTGCATAATACTGAGAATCTAAGTCTTTGAGATTTATTTCATACTCTGGAAGTAGTCCAAAGAGTTCTAAGCAGAATATTGCAGTACCATTCCACAGTTTCATAGAGGAAATAAAATAGATTTCTGTACCTGATATAACTGTTGTATTTTTATTGTTTTTAAAACCAGCCCTTTTATTTGACAATGTTTACAAAACAAGAAAGACTTCAGAGAACATATTTTTAGTCTGGTTTTTTCCCCCTTTGTTTCCCATCTCATGAAAATCATCTTTTGAGAGTGTATTATGGAAAGTATACTTCACCATTGACACAAAATATTGAATTCTTGATGCTTTTGCAAGAAAAAATACAAGCAAGCAAAACACCAAAGCTTCCAAAACAGGCTAACATGTAACTTTAATGGCAAGGAATAATGCAAACCTATAGAGTACTTAAATGTGGCTATTATCAGTAAGTTTCTGGCATCTAATGAGAGTCATAAATATAAATCTCTGAAATGGATACATTTGAGTTATAAGAAGTAACCAAAGTGCTAAGAAGCGCTGTCTATTTTGAAGACCCAACTGACCTCCAACCCTTTTCAACAGCAGATATCATACATGCTTTCAGCATCAGCGAACAGCCATAGGCCACTCATCCTTATAGAGAATGCTCAGGGCTTCCAGCAAGGGACGGGACTACCATGGGTGCATCAAGCATGTGTGTCATGCACAAAGTTTTTTCTAGGAGTAGAACATCTGTACAGGTGAATCTATGTGTACACCAGAGCAGCCTGGAAAAGAAATTAGCTGTTGTCATGAGAATAATCAATATATGGCACTCATAGTGGCTCCTTCTACTGGAGCATTTTTGTCCTTTTGCTCATCACTTGGTCAGGACAGAGCTGTGATTTCTGGGGAAGAGCACAGAAGATTTTCACAAAGCACTGCAGAGGACAGTGTTTGGTAGCAGCATGATTTTATTTCAGCTGAGAGACAGAGTGCCTCTAGGAAGTTTACAGTGTCTTTCTGTGGCAGAGGAAGAGACTGCAACGGTCCACAGGCTCAAAACATGGGGGTACCACAGATTTGGATCAATTCAGTTAAGAAAAAATAAGCAGCGGAACGTGATAGAGGGTCATCTATAACTATGCATGATACAAACTGCAACCCCTTCTGGCTTTCATCTGTATATAAACAGCCTAGATTCTCTTGGAAGCTGCTAGACCTGAAGATAAATGTGAGAGCAATGAAAGAAAATACTTTCATTGGAATACCAAAAGACACCATTGTAGAGGAAAACTTGCCAAAGAAACATTTTCTCAGACCAGTAATAAGAACTAATTTGAAAATCCTTAAGTAAATTTATTGGTGCTATAAACCACTGATTTTTTTATAGTTGTATATCAATAAGGGAAATGATACATTGCCACATCCCAAAATCTAATAAGTAACAGAACACTGGCAAAGCAACCTTGGAGAAGTTCTGGGGATGTGGGCTGAGCTCTGGAAGCATAGACAAGATAAAAGCAGCCTTGCAAATTGCTGGAAACAAGCTATGCTTGCTCAGAACCAGGCGTCAACCAGGAGACACCAAAACTTGGGGATCAAAGATTACCAAATAAGGACTTCTGATAGGGATGAGACTATGCAAAACAGATATACATCCAGCAGGTGAGGATACCTGGTAAATATGTAAACAATATATGTAATAAAAAGCCTTACTTGGCTGTCTTTGGTAACGCAAGACTAGAGGAAAATTCTTCTTGTGTCCAGAAAGTTGTATTACAGAATGCATGCTTTCTAATACTTAAAACTGTGCTAGAAAATTTCTATGCAGCTGAGTTCAGTACCAATATAAAATGATTCCTTTGAAACAAATTAAAGTAGCTTGTCTACCTTCAGCAACTTGCCATTATAATAAAAGAAGACTCTAATCTGGCAACTCAATTTTACAAAAGCACAATAAAAACAGTAACATTTTTTGTTAACTCTTATTGTTCCCCTGCTTAAAATAAGAAAGTAGAGAATGCATAAAATGCACTGATTTTAAAAGCAAGTTTCACTCCAAAATTCTATTCCAAAAAGAATATAAACTTATGTGATATATTCCTAAGTATATGTTCATGATTTAAAATAAAAAGCGTAAGATTTTTTTTTTAACTAGCATTCTTTTGTCCTATTAATTACTTCATATTCTTGGGAATAAGTAATTGATCCTGGCACTGTCAGAGGCTTTTGGTACCACAAGACTAAGAAGTAATAAACAAACATGAAAATACAATGCGAAACATGATGGGATTTCTCAGTCCCTTCAAGGCATTTTGGCAAAAACTTACACAGAAATATAATTAATTATTTTAATTATGACAACCATTTAGTGTAGGAATACCATGACAAGGACAACATAGAATAGAATACCAGATACAGTAGTCCCTGGCTTTGTAACTGCATATGTATAGGAAGTGCCATTCCATGTCTCTTCTGGGGCACATCTATGTGCAGTATCAGAATTCCATTCAAAACCTGGTTTTAGGCAGTATTTTTCAACTTTCAAAATATTCCTTACCTTCATATTGTAGATACCACTTTGATGTCCCAGAAATCAAACTGTCTTTTTCACAAAGTTTTCTTGAAATAAAATAGTTCAATTAGTTGTGTCCAGAACTAACGAAGACATTTCAAATAACAATTATGTAGACCTAAATAGCTAGGTTTTTAAAGGCAACTATCTAAAAAGGCACTCAGCTGCATTTGAAAAAGCAGTCAATTACCAATCTAGAGCTGATCATGCATAAATATAAAATGCATCACTTTTTCTTAGGAAAGTTTTACATGTGGTTTTCTACAAAACATATCTGTAAATTCTATGCAGAGCATATTCTTCTGCAATACTTTGCAACAGTCTGTAGTTAATTAGTTTGCATATCATTGGGGAAGAGTCATTAAAAGAAAAGAGATTAAACTGAGTTTTTTTTAATTGATTACTCAAAAAGATTTCTGATCTGTGCAAGGGTGAGTATAGACATATTCGGACAAAGATGTCCTCAGATAGCATAAATAATAGAGATGAGAACGTGATTTGGAGACCCAAAGAACTTGATAGTTTCAGGGTTTAAGAGCTTAATATGGCTTACAGAGGCAGCAGGCAACATGCCCCTTGGTAACCTCCTATCAGAGCAGAAAAGTGTGGTCATTTCTGGTGGCTTAAATTCTCTCACCTGAAAGGCATTCCACAAGGACTTAATAAGGATGAAAAGAAACAACTAGAGATTGGTTAGAGAGTGGTGCTAGCAAATACCAAGGTTGTGGGTTTGATGCTTGTATAGACTTTTCACTTAAGAATTGGACCTGATGATCCTTGTTGGCCCTTTTCAACACAAAATATTTTGTGATATAGACAGACTGATAGAGACAAGGGAAAGGGAAATATAAGTATTCTGCATGATGCTCTTTGGTGCTACAAATATCAGGAACCATATAATGACATTTTAGTTGAACTACCTAAATGAGAAAAAGAAAGAATACACAGTGTTCCAAAGTGCCTTTCTCTGAGTTACTGTTCCATTTTCTGATGATAAGACCTTCTCAGACATCCTTGACACACACATAATTGTGTAAAGTAATTTCTCTGCTCTTCCAATTAATCTGCAAGGCCTATTTTATGGAACTCAAAGAAAATTGAGCAATTTTGTTTTTCTCTAAGGTAAAACTCAAGTAAGCTCCATCATTTTTAATGGACAATTTAACAGTCTCAGGCTCTTTCACCGGCACTCAAGTTCTTTCGCCTTTTGGGTGTAAGATAAAGTTCTTTTTTCCTTTTGTAAGTGAAAAAGATTCTACACTTTAACTCAGAATGGGGAAATATAACCCTAAGGCACATCTTTCAAAAGCTTCTGTATACCATAATAATCACAGAACGTCACAATTTTAAAAAATTCTGTTCCCTCTCTTTGTCTCTAACCAATAAATTAGACAGCAATTACTAACAGTCAGGTACTCTAAAAAATTCTAAAAATGACTGCTACTTCCACATGCAGGTTCAAAGTTATGTCACACATTATGAAATAACTATGTTATAGCTCTTTCAAAGCAAATTTTTGCATAAAAACTTGAAGTTTATTTCCTGACTTTTAGCCTGACTTGAATACTTAACAAATCTATGCATTTCAATGATTAAACAACCCCCCCAAATCAAAGAAACAAAGAAATATACAAGGACTTCAATAATTCTTTTGTTTCAAAATAAAGAATAGAAATTGCTCTACCTTTTTGATTTCTATCTGGAAACCCAAAGACTATTGTAATCTGATGATTATAACAACACTAGCTTCTGATTTAGGAAAAACACCCTTCAAAAAACAACTTTCCCCACACAGTACTAGAACCCTTGGTTTTAAGGACAGTAGCTTTGCCAAGAGGGCATCTTAAAATACTATTATTGTTGTGCCATAGTTTTTACTGATCCAGGCAATCCTCTTTTCCTCTAATGCTTTGCATCTGACTTGCAGTTTACCACATAGTATGTCATCATATCACCTTAAGTGAGCAACCCAGCACCGTTAGACTTTACACAGTCCATGCATCAAGGACATTTCTGTAGGACAATTTAACAGCAATGACTGACGTTCTAAGAATATTCTTCCTTGACTTTTGAATATAACACTTTCTTCTGTCGTAAATCGCTGTGCTGCAAAGAAGTTTCTTGGACTTGTCATGAGAAAATATATCCCAAGGGAACTCATAGGATAGAAGCAGGTTGATACGTATTGGCAGTGGGAGGACCTGAATCAGTCAAGCTCTGTCAAAGTCATAAACTTCCTAAAAAGCTATCATGGAAACTTATTCACATGCTCCATCTCTCCAGCACCTTCAGCAAAATCTGTTGTCCATATCATCTGAAACATTATTCCCATTAAAAGGCCTACATTTTTTTCAAGGGGAAGACAGGTGATAGTTTAATGGCTCACATGCTATTTAGATCAGTTTTACACTTTCCAAATTCAGCCTTATTAGATGACACAAGACCTTGAATCTGTTTTCTCAGTTAATGAACCACTAAACTTGTCAACTTGTTAATAAGTTAGCTAATCACTGTTTTTAGATTATCTATATGTGATTTTATGTGACCCAAAATGACTGATACACTACTAAGTTTAAGACTTCTAGGATGCGCTCCTGAACAAAATCTGGTTGTTGTCCATGTTACTTCAACTGCAGAAATATCTCTGTACATGGCTTCTTTGCTATTCTGGCATTTTATTCAGTCCCTTCAACATAGTGACAAATGACAAAGAGCTCACCACCAGTGTGGCTTGCCCATTCTGTAGGCACACTCTACCCCTGAAATCCTTGCTGTAGTAAACAGTAACAAAAAAAAAGAAAGAAAAAAAATCTTATAATGGATTCTATCAGCTAAAGGATTATTCTATCAGAACAGCATTTGAGGAACAATGCAACACAAGAGCAATAAAATTTATGGCAGAGTCACTCTGTAGCATCATCACCCTAAGTCAGACACAACATTTTCCTGGTCTTTCCACCACTGAACCACAACTAAAGCCAAGAGTAGAGTTTTCAGGGCTACCACTTTCCAAACCATTCTTTCGCTTATTGTTGAGGAACATATCTGCTGCAGGTAGCTCGGCAGCATCGGAGCACATGTTCGGGCTGTTTCTGTGGTACTGAGCCGTCAACAAATGAGACATCTGGGACTCTGCTGTGGCAAACCCGGTCTGGCTGTGTGAGTGGGGTGTGTGGGGACACAAGCGGGGCCACATCAGGTCCCCGGACCCGCTGCTGCGAAGGGGCTTCGGTGTCAGCAGTGACAGCTCTGGCCTTGAGAGGCGGCTGCCAGGGAGTCTCACACATGGTCACGCTGGGAAGCTCCCTTAACACTTCGGCTTTCACTCAAGCCAGTTATGAAATTTCCATTCTTTTGCACATAGAATTAGGCTTAAACAGAGGACTGGTTAAAAAAAAAAAACAAAAACAAAAACCAACAAAAACAAAACAAACAAACAAAAAACCAAAAACAAACAAAAAAACCCCAAAAAACAAACAAAAAAAACCCCACAAAAAACCAAAAAGCCAAAAAAACCACAAAACCAACGAACAACCCTCTCTTAAACTTGTTGCATTCGAAGTAGCCCGAGTGCCACTGACCACCCACAGAAAAGGGCGGTGCCCACGAAGGACATGGAGCGACCGCGGGACGGGGAGGCTTCCGCTTCCGGCGGCCGCGCTGACGGCGCCGGGCCCGGCCGCGCTGCGGGGCCGTGCTGGGCGGAGGCACGGCGAGATGCGGCCGCCGGCGCTGCTGCGGCTCCCGGCGGGGCCGCTGCTGCTGGTGCTGCTGCTGCTGCTGGTGGCCGCCCGCTGCGGGAAGGCTGCGGCCCCGCGCCCCCGCTACGCCGGTACCACCTCCCCGCGCCCCACGGAGGCGGCCGGCGGGGCCGCCACGCGGAGCAGCAGCAGCAGGAGCAGCAGCAGCAGCCGCCTGGCCGAGGTGTCGGCGCCGCCGGAGCAGGGCCAGCCCATGACCCAGCGCGCCCTGTCCGTGCTGGTGCTGGCCAGCGCCGCCCTCGTTGTCTACTTCGTGATCCGGACTGTGCGGTGAGGGCAGGGAGCGGACGCGGGGTTGCGGGGTTTGCCGGCCCCGCGGCGCCTGAGGGCGGGGAGGGGCTCGGGCGGCTGCCCTCAAGTCACCGAGAATCGCACATCAGTGTTGGGCCTTTCCTGGCTCCCTCCTGTGCTTTCCAGGTGGACTTGTCACTGCTGGTGTCCGTCATCCCACCTAAATGTATTTTGTACGTTCTTTGAGTGATTTTTGACCACTTTGCAAGGTTCTTTATCTCTAGAGTACCAAACTTGTCCTTCTTCCCGACTTTGTCAGTAAACAGCTTTCATTTATGCTTTCTTTCACAGTAAAATTAACCTATTTCGTGTCCTTTTAAGGAAAGGGCCCTTATAAAACTTGTTGTCTCTTAGCTGTCTTTATGTTTCTCATGGAAACCATTCTCGATGTAACTCGATGTGCTTTTGCAGTTAAGTACAATGTTTGTCATTGTATTTTTTGTCCTGTCAGTTTTACTTCTTTCTCTCATGCTTTAACTTGAATTCTTCAGGGCAAGGCTCAAATGTGTGATTATACATAAAGCACATCAATTATGGATCAAGTTCTCTATGTACTTTTCATTGCATTTAGATATTGTGTCTAGTATCTGCATCATTTAGTGTAGAAAGGCAGCTGAAAGACTGTAGTGTACTAAGGTATACAGTTCAAGTAAACTAGGATATTTTAATCCATACTTCTTACAGATCACTCCTAAGAAGCCTTCAGTCTTATTTTTGTTAGGATGCATATCTCGGTGATATAATATCTTAAAGGAAATGTCATAATGTTTTTTAAGCAAATAGAAGTAGTCAAGGATACTTCTCAGTATTAGTGTGTCTTGTAGCAGCAGTCTGTTGAATATAGAGATGTGAGTAGTACTGTGGAAAGGCCAAATAAATAAATAAAAGCATGTCATTGCAGGAGCTGGAGATGAAAAATATCATCTATTGCCGTTATTTTCTGGATGAGTGGTAATTGATATTCTGGTTTTGGCAGTGGGATGCTGTTCTGCATTTGAAACTGGAGTGCTGTCTTCTAGGTGCTATTGTAAACGGGAAGCGTAACACTTCACATTATTCTGTATTGCTACTGCACCTTGCTTTTGAAATTTGGAATAGATAAAGTGTATGTTTTTGAATTTGAACTTGTAGCTAAAATGTTTTTGCAGTGGTTGTCTAAGAAATATAAGGATCAAGTGCAAACAACCTGTTATTTTGATAGCTTTCCTTGGCATGAAGACATATCTTGTTATAAGACATAAAAACTTCAGGGATTTTTGCAAACTTTCAACCAAGTCACCTGCCCAGTGGATGAAGGCAAGAAAGTGGGTGTAATGTTTCTGGATTTTAGTGAGGCTTTTGATGCTGTTCGTCACAGTACCCTTCTGGATAAACTCTCCAGCTGTGGGGTGAGCAAGTTGGTGGGGCACTGTTTGAAAAGCCAGCTGAATGACAGGACTCATAGGATTCTAGTGAGGAGGGGTGCATCTGGCTGGTGCCCAGCCACCAGTGGTGCTCCTCAGGGCTCAGTTCTGTGCCAGCTCTGCCCAATACTCTTATCTGGAGACAGGAGTTGAGTGCACCATTAGCAGCTTTGCTGATGACACCAAACTGGGAGGTGCAATTGGCTGTCTCAAGGCGCAAGAGGCCTTGCAGAGGGACATGGATAGATTGGAGCATTGGGCAGTCACCAGTGGCATGACATTTAATGAGCACAAATGCTGGGCTCTGCAGCTGGGACAGGGTAACGCTGGACCCTGGTTGTATGTGGCAGAGAAGTGACTTGAGAGCAGCCATGCACAGGGGGATCTCGGGGTGCTGGTTGACAGCAAGCTCAGTATGAGCCAATGTGTGCCCTGACAGCCAAGAGGGCAGACTCTACCCTTGGGTGCCTCTCACACAGTACAGCCAGACAGCCAAGAGGGGGAATTGTCCAGCTGTATTCAGTATTGTCATGGCCTTCCTGTGAATACTTTGTGCAGTAAGAAGCATACTGAGGCATTTGAATACAATCAGACTAGGGCAGCCAAGCTGGTGGAAGAGCTGAAAGGCTGAGGAGTGACTGAAGACTCTGGGTTTGTCTACTTTGGAGAAGAGGAGACCTGAGGGGTGACCTCATTGCTCCCATTAGGCCCCTGAGGAAGGAGGTGCTTATACCTTTTTGCTGAGATCCGGCTATAGGATGCATGGGAATGATTCAAAGCTGCACCAAGAGAAGTATTAATGGGATTTTAAGAAGCATTTTTTTACTAGTAGAGTGGTCAATGGTTGGAACTAGAGAGGGGTCAGTGTTAAAGACGCATTTGGACAATATCCGTGGTGCCATGCTTTAAATTTTGGATTGATCAGGCAGTTGACTAGATAGTAGTTGTAGGTCCCTTACAACTGACCTGTTGTCAGTCACAGAGTAAAAAATTTTAAGTTAGTTTTTGTTAACCCTCAGGACACTGCTTTAGAGTCCGTGACCATATATGCATGTTGCATGTTGCATAAGAATCTTGTAGCTGTAGTTTTTTAAGTACTTCTTCTATAGAGAATAGTTTGAGTTGCAAGTGATTAGTTTATCCTTTTTTCAACAGGATTTGCTTGAATATAGAAATCTGTGCCAGCTTTGTGCTAAGTTTTTTTTGTATTATCTACAGTCTAGACATTTGCTATGACTGTCTTAGGTTACTCTCGAATCACAGTACCAATTCACTTGCCATTTTAACCCATTAAAGGAAAAAGGTAAAATGTATTGTGAGATGGACAGAAATATGACTGTACAAGTAGCATGTACTACCTCTTCTTAATTTCATATTTTCGTAGTGTTTAAAATAGTTTCTTGTCTGCTAGGATATCCACAATGCTTGTCCTAGTCCCAGCTGCTTAGCTTCTGTTTTAGTGAAAACAGGAGACACAATATGTAAGAAACAACCTTATTTTTCATCTCACTGTCATCTTAAAAGTTTTAGAATTTTCTTCTACTTGGTTCTTTGAAGTGTACAGCTTCTTTCTATGTTGAAGAGTAAAGAACAGATGAAATAAATGAAGAACATGGAAGGGACTTTGTCTTGAACTGAAAGGTGAAATTTTTGGTTTTGGTATCAGCCTTAGCTTTAAATGAAAAACCTGGGTATTTTGTTCTATGCTAAAGCACTTCAGTGCCTGGCGTAACAGTTGCTGTGTTTTCACATGATAGTTGAGAGTGGAGGAAATGATAGTGTTGCTTATTTCTTATAACATTATAAATTGGAGAACTTTGAAGAAGGATATGTCCTTTATCTCCTTCCCATTCTAACAAGGTTACATTTGCTTCTCAGTTCCAAAAGGAGATATATTTTATACACTGGAGTATAGTGAAAATATAAACCAAGATTGAATGCTGTTGTGTGTTTTTTCAAGGAGGATATTTAAACAAGTTGTATATGTACACCAGAGTTCAGGGCAGAATTTGAAGCTGAGAATCTCAGTATTGTATTTGATATCTCTTACAAAGTTAAGATGGTACTTAAGTGTGGGATGGAGAAGTCACTATGCATAGTATGCAGTAGTATAATGTATTACACGTAGTATGATAGCACATACTATATAATATCATATCTTAATATATTAATAATTTTTTTATTAGCTCTAAAATATTCTGTGTTGAAGTTCCTGAATGTTGTAAACATGTTTTGCTGGCAGCTGGCTTGGAACTGTAAATTCTGGAGTTTCTAAATGAAAGACCTGTTACCACCTTTGAATTTAGCACTAAGGGCCTAGACACAAATTCTTTTCTTTTTTTTTTTTTTAAGTCCTATAGCTTTCATGTAGTTGTTGTTTGCCAGTTACTGAAAGTGGCTGTGTCAGCATTCTGTGAAGAGATGCCTTTGCACAGTGTTTGCTGAGTAGCTACTGGTCTAAATTCTGGAACTTGATCAAGGCTTGTTCCATGGGTGTAAGAGTAGTTCTGGAAAGCCAGATGGAATGATTCATTGTGTGGGTGACTCACATGAGACCCAGGCCTGTGCAGCAAAGCTTAGAGAGTGAGAAAAGCAGATGCAGTCTGCTTGTCTGCGATAAGCACTGTGCCTTAATCCTGAAACGTGACTCACTGCCTCTTCCTTCCATGCTTTGTGGAGTGTACAAGACATTGACTCTACAAGATCTGTCTTATTCTAAAGTGTAATTACAAACAATCTTTTTAACTTGATATCTACAAAGGAGTTCACAAACAATAATAAAAATTTCACAACCATGGCTTGTGTTACACCTTTGCTGTAGCTTTGTTTAGTGTCTCCTTGATTTGATCTGCTGTTCTTTACAGATGCATAAGACACATAGAGAATATGTAGCAAGGCAATTTTTTTCTCAGTAGATGTGTGTTAGAAGTATACTTTTCCATACATTTTTATGTTGCTTTTATATTTAGCTGCTAAGTGCCTGTATAGGCTTTTTGTATTCACTACATTAAATCTGTACGAAACTGTGGATGAAACTCTAATTGCCTGTAATCATTTCGTGTAAACTGTTGACACTTAGAATTGTCTGGCCCCTGAATTTCATAGAGCTAAGTGTGTATGCTTACCATAAATTTTAGAATACTTACGCTAAGTATCAATATAACAGTATTTTACGTTATTGGATCAGAGAGTTGCAAAAAATTTACATTACTTGAATGTTTTAAAATACCTTTCAGGCTCAGAAGGCGAAACAGAAAAACCCGAAGATACGGAGTTTTGGATACGAACATAGAAAACATGGAGCTGACCCCCTTAGAACAAGATGATGATGATGATGATACAACACTGTTTGATGCCAACCATCCTCGAAGGTTTGTATTTAGAACCTGAATGTGCTTCTGGCAATAGAAGTGAAGGAGTGTGGGTGATAAGCAGTTTCTCTGAGAAAGCTCACTACTGTGTTTCATATGCATAGTTGGAGAAGGGATGTCAAGATCACTTGAAATTTAAATGGGCAAGAATTTAGTGGGCAAGAAGATAAACACCATTTGTCTTCAACATGTGAGTTCCAGAAAAATGCAGAGGAAGGTAGGATATTTTTGTTACAAATACAGTGTCATTGTTGAAGCTAATGTTAAAGTCAACAACTAGCTTTTACCTTTCTCTTTTCTTTTTTTTTCCTTTTTTTAAAATTTTTTTTTATTTTGGAGGCTCCTGAGTTTTCACTTATGAGTTCTGCTTCAAGCAGCTTTGCTTCATTCTGCTTTCTTATTGCTAAAGTAGTCAGCAGTTAGTTGATGATCCTGCACCAGGTTTTACATTTGGTATTGCTGCACTGCAAGATTAATATTCTTAAGCTACTCTCTGAAACTTTGTAGATACAGGAAAATTTTGTTGTATTTCCTTATTGTGTTTAGCTTTGGTTGTATTTTGTTAGTGTTTTTAAACATTATGATCAATTCAAACTTAAATTCATGCAATTGACACTTAAATTTTTCCTTACTGAGTAATGCCATCACATTGCACATGCAAAGATACAGTAAAAAAATTGATGGGATTATCATAGTGATAGTTCATAGTGAGGGCTACTTGACTACTGTCAAGTATCAGAAGAGATCAGATGAATTCTTCCAGTCACAGCAGGTAATTGATTCACACTGTTTAATGTGAAACCAGATTCAAATCCCAAGCAAAACAGTTTGATAAATGCAGTCCATGATATCTCAAATAAATGAAAAGTACTGGAGTAGTAAGTCAGATGTTCTATTGTTTATCAGGAGAACTTTGGATGCAGTTCTGGAACTTGAAGTGAAAGGCTCAGTCTGTTTTAAATTTCTCTCCTTAATGGGAATCTTTCTGATTTAAGTATTTTTCATACGTTAAAGCCCCTCTTGATTTTTTTCATCCCCATACACTAGATTAAACTAGCTGGAATATCTCCACTTAGCATTCCTCTGTATTTTAGAGTTATGGGACGTTTACCATTACCCAATATTGCTGGTCTTGTTCCACTCTATATATATATATATGTTAAATGTAATAGGTAATTGTCACATTATATCCAGGAATTTCCTCAATGTCTTCCTTAAATCTTTTAACTTATGCTGTAATTCAGCATACTTGTTAGATGTTGAGGTATTTGATGACCAGTTAACATGATATTCTTTATAAATGCTTATTTACAGGAGTGTCAAGTATGTTTTTAATAGGAGGTAAAATGATAATATAGCTAGTCATGATTAAGAAACAGTATTATACAATTATAACTTTCAGAGAGCGTATTTCTGATTTTTTTCATTCCTGTTTTCTAAACACTTCAGTTTGAGGGAGAAAAAATATTTGTTGAAGTATTTCATTGTAGAAGTATCTAAACTGTTGTTTCAATATAGCTCTGAAAGTATGTGCTAAATTACTGAAGTCCTTATTTTGATACAACTCAAGAAAACAAGGCCTTCAGTTATATTTAGTGAAGATTGGTAATTTCTCTGGTTTTGTATGTTGATATCTTCCTGTGTCCTCTTTTATGGGGAGAAGCTCTTAAAATTTTAAGAGCTACTTTTTATTTTGAAGTAGTGTTCATGTATAGGATGAAAGCAGTGCTGAACAATTTGTCACAAGAACAGCTTGATAAAATGCTGTCCAAACTTTGCAAAGATATGTCGTTACTGGAAGGATAGTTTGAAAACTAGAGTACTTGAATTATTTTATTTTTTTAAAATCTTGATTGGGAATGTACTTTTTAAAGTTAATCTATTTCTCCTTGTTTCAACTTGTTGGCATCTGCACTGAAGCTTAATAATCAGTCTTCATGTCACTGCTTAAGCACAATGACCAAAGGGAGTAGAAAATGCCTAAGTAAGCAAAGACAACTTGATGCTGAGGACAACTTACTGAAAACTGAACTCAGATATTCTCAGGAGATGTCATTACACTTTGTTCTGACATTTGCAGTAATTCTGAGGTTGGTTGGGTTTTTTTTAAGGTAGCTTAAGTTTATAGTCATGCTTGGAGCCTGGGGAGAAGGAAGAGAGGCCTTTAGTAGTTTTTTGAGCTTAGTGCTAGAGTTAAATAAAGAACAGTTGCAGTTTTACTTAACTTAGTATCAAAAACTGAGCTTATTTCATTTGTAAGTTTCCCTCATAACTCATAACAGAAAGCACTAAAAAACTGACTGCAGTTACAGGAAATTCTTATATCCATGTTCATTTACATTTGTTATTGACATCAAAGTAGTCAAGTTTTGGTATGTATTATAAAAGTATTGTTTTATATATAAAAATGTATCTTTTTTCCTTATTTCTATGTGACCCATTAAAAGACTGTACTGGCACTCAGTCTGCTTTCATTTTTCTTGCTTGAAACAATCAAGGTTTTTTTAACGTGATACTCTACAAAACAGTGTGCATATATTAGAAATCCTAAAGGCATGTTTTGGCTTATCTGGTAACTGCATTAGACCCTTTCCAAGACTAGGCAGAGAAACTGGTTTCTGTCCTAAAAATCTCCATAGTAGTGTTGGTATACTGGTGTCCAGATACATTACTACTTTCAAGGATTGCTGTTTTCTTTCAGAGCTATATGAGAAAAGGTCCCCAGTGCCCTCAGTTGTAACATAGACACAATTTAAGTGTACTCCCGCTGTCATCATCACCCATGGCACTGGTCTCTGGGCTGCTGCAGTTTACCAAAACAGTATGTTTTATCCGTTTTGCTCAATAGCATACTATGAAATGTCCAAGTCTGAAATTCTAACCTTTGTTGCTGCAAGGCAAAAGAAGAAGAATTTACTCAATTTTTTTAATAGCATTCCATAACTGGAATGCTACCAAGACTTACCAAAGTTTCAGTAGGAACTCAGCCTTGTAAGTTCAAAAATGTATTCTTCATGGTAAATCCTTTTTTATTTTTGTAAATGAGCTGTCTCTCTATTTGGAAAGTTTAAATGAATGCAGGTTTATGGCACTTGCTTCACAGTAATATGGTAACTACAAGTTTTTCCTGTCAAATTTAATAATAAAATGTCATGTCTCTCTGGGTTCTTTCATAATGTGTGATCTTGAAAAATGAAGGCTAAATTCCCCTTGAAACAGGGCACTTCAGATTAATGCATCTGTTTCTTCTATTGTAGAGAAGTACGTGCCTTTCAATGAAAGAACTTAATCTTAGAACCAGAGAAGGAGACTTCTTCATGGGAGAAATAAGAAGCAAGAGGGTATGCCAAGCGGGGGGGAACTAATTTAATTTGTGTATTTTATGGCATCCTTAATATCTTGCAATAAGTAATGTATCAATTTGTTGTATCTTTTTGTATATAGAGATTCTCAATGTATAGCCTATGGGGAGAGAGTACTAACTGCACTAAGATAAAAATCTATTTGGAAGGGAGACTACTTGTAAAACAGGGTATTTTTTGCTTGTTACAAATCTTGTATGCCATTAAGTGTGGTATACACTTTTTTTCTACTGTAATCTGGAATGTTATTTTCCTCTGATATTAAATTGTAAGTAAATATAGCCACTGTGGACTTCTCAGAATTGTTAAAACTTGATTTTAATTGAGGAGATGATTTATTGTTTACCAATAAAAAGCCAAACTACTGCCTTGTGTGTTGAGACTTTTTAAAAACAGACTTAACATGTTTTGTGTAAACTTCAGTGAAAAAATAGAATATGTTTACAGTGTTCCTAGCATTTAGTGTGATACTCCAACACTATACCTTTTAAAGATACTTGGAATATTAATATGGTTACGTATAATATATTATTGCAGCATTTTGCTGTTGAGACTGCTGATAGCAACTGTTGAGTTAATTTTTTGTGAGGTCCATCTTCAACTTGTGTGAACAGATGTGGCTCAGTGACTTTAGGGTGTTGCTGGTGTAGTCCATGTGATGTCAATATTCAGACCTGCAGTGAAGAAGAGATAAGCCTTTGGGAAAATACTAAATACTCCGTTACTCTAAAATCAAAAATTGACATCAGAAGCAACTGTTACTGAAATGTGCGGTAATACTCCCATGAATGTAGTTGGTATCCAGCAGTTATGTTCATTTTTGGCTAGTGCCATAAAAATTATTAGAACAGTCTTTAAGACCTGAAAGATACACTTACTTTAACGTGTTGCACTTTCTACCGTAATCTTGATAATGTAGACAAAATGTTCAAATTTTAGTTTAGAATTACTGTGTATTTTTTTTGCTAATTCCATATATCCATATATATATAGTATCAAAGCATAAACTTGCTACAGAAGTATGGGTGGGGGTGGCTATGTATCGTAAAAGTGCCAAAGTTATGGTCTACAAAGAAAGAGGAATAATTTTTCCTGATTCTTCACCCACTTGGTGTTTGAACAAAATTGGAGTACTTTCCTTTGAGGTCATTTCTACAGTGGTAGGGTGGGGAGGGAATCTGCTGTACATTTTCTTTACCTCTAGGAGCTGATTTGTTATATTGAAACCTTCTTACTTGCTCTAGTAGCAGCTCAGATGAGGTCAAATCAGCCTCCCAAGGTAATTTTCACCTACACTTGCCACACATAGCTGGGAAATACATTGTATTTACAATAAATGCAAGTCTTTATCTTGCTTCCTGTTGCACCTAACTTTTTCTGCCTATGTTTAAAGATAAAACTGAATTGATGACACAGCGCTAATTCTTGGAGCACCTTAGTTGAGGAATCTGGAGACATGGTAAAGAATAGCTGGGTTGCAGACTGCAGGCGAGAGAACAGTAAATGATAGAAGGCAAAGTATGTTGTTTCCACATATAATGGGGACCATCAGTGCTTAAACATAATTGAAGTGTTTCATTGTAGCTTTTCTATTTTGGTGCTGGACTTCTCTGGG